>CM021106.1:262874443-262929556 GCA_007115665.2 Sequoiadendron giganteum
GATCTCCATCTTTTTTGTTTTAGGAACAGGGTGAGAGTATCTGGCAAACACTCTTCTCCACCTTTGCAAACATGTAGTGAAAGATTCCCCTACTTTTTGTTTCACCTTACAAAGATCAAGCATGGTTATCTAGTGTTGGATGTTGTAGGAGTATTGTGATATAAATTTTTTTATTAACTCCTCAAAGGTTTTGATGGGGGGAGTGATCTTTGAAAGCCACTCCATGGATTGTCCACCTAGACTCCGTGGAAACAATCTTATTAAGTAGGTATCTTCATGAGCGAATTCTAAGCTCATATTTTGGAAATCCGTCACATGTTCAATGGGGTCAGTTTTCCCATTATACCTATCAAATTTAGGGATTTCAAAATGTTTTGGAAAATTTGAAGACTCCTATCAAATGGATAAGGACATATGTCATCCAAAACATACTTCTTTGTTGCACCCCCTTGCATTTCTTTTATTTTCCCTTGTAATTCTTTTATCTGTTGAGTAAGGGCACTTGAATCATTAGGAGGAGTTTTAGGATTTTCTTTAATCCCTTATGTTTCAAAATTAGCAGGTAACTTAGCTCCTTGATTAGCTAATGAAATAAAATATCTTTCATTGTTTCATTCTAAAATCCTTTCCATAAGAGTATGGAATTGGGGATCCTTCTCTACTTCTTGGAGCTTTTCTTCCATTATCTCTTCAGTATTTGAATTATCAAAGGGATTCTCTTCCCTCTCACTATTATCACCCATTTTTCTTACTGTACTTTCTCTTTGATCTTTTTCTATGTGCTTTTGAGATCTCATGACAACACGTATAAGCTTTACCCAATTTCTACTAACTCTGATCAAAAGAATGAATTAGTGCAATTTTGATGGATATGAAAGTCAAGATATAATGAAGATTCTATGACTTAAAATATTTTTAATATTTAGCTCATGATTCCCTAATTGAAAGGATGAAAATCCTATTTTCCGGAATTAAACCAAAGATCAAAAATAAAGATGATGATTTTGTACTTTGTGAAGTTTTTATCTTAGCTTTGTAAGAAGATGGATTTGAATAAATGCCTAATGTACTTAAGTTCTTTATTGCAGAATTTGATTTGGATGAGTAGCGTAAGTAATTGCAGGCTGGGGAATATAAGAAGAACGAATACGCTGATTGTGATTGTACCTTTGAGAAAGGGCTCTTCTTTGAAAGAAGGCTCATGAGTATAAAGGTTCTACAACATAATCATCAGTGAAACCTCTAACATAGTCGTGATATCGGTGAATAAAGTTCATGTATTTAAGCAAGACCTTTCGAATTTGGTATAGAAATTTTCTCTTCTTTAATAACTTCTTATAATCGAGAGATTTCTTTGGCTTTCTAATATTTCTTTGTAGAGACTTCTTGGAAAAAGTTGTGGACTTCCAAACCCTGAGCATAGAAAAAGACTGGATTGAGAAGACTGATTTCTAAATATTAGAAATATACCTAGGCTCAGACCACACATGTGCTGAAACAGAGCATGAATGTGCCAAAATAGACTACCTATGCAACAAAACAGATCACAAATGCGCCGAAATAGAGCACAGATGTGCCGAAACAGAGCATAGATGTGTTGAAACAGAGCAGCAATGCACTGAAATAGAGCATAGATGCACCGAAACAGAGCAGTGATGCACTGAAACAGAGCAACAATGCACCGAAATGGAGCAGCAATGTGCTGGAATAGATCAGTTATGTGCTGAAATAGACCAAGGATGCGCTAAAGTATCTGTTTAAACTTCTAAGATAGACATGTTTGGACAGTTTGATATTTTTGGATGATCTTAATTTGATTTAAATGTGAAAAACATAGCATAAAGTAACAAACAGTTGTTTTGTTAATCCTAAAACCTTAATAAAGAGTGTATGTTCTTGAGATTTTCATAGGTATTGAATGAAATAAAAAATTCAAACAGACTCACTCTTAGTTGTCAAATAGGTCATCATAGAAATCACAACCCACAGCTTAAAATCGTGTCGACTCACACAGCCGTGTCACCCCTAGAGGGTGCCAGTGTTTTTGTCTTTTCTAGGTGAGTACTCAAGGTGACGGAAGTGGATACTGAATCCCCTGAGAAAACAATATGTGGCGATTATATGGTGAGTTTCTTGGGGGGAGATTCTTCCCTCTCCTTGCACCGTGATTAAAATGTTGTTTGGATACTGACACGGCTGGCTTTCTACACTATGGTTCGTAGTCAAGGTTTCCATTCAGCATGAAAATAGATAAACTCCCTCGAGAGACCTCCGAATCTTTAGAACAAAGATTTTGGGGATGGTTATCTTGCTCACTTCCATTGAATATGGGTTTCCCCAAAATTCACTTTTGATTATAGTGGGTTGGAAAACATGGCTTTGGTTGTTCCCACTTAGGTCATTCCTGTAGGGTGAGTAGTTTTTCCCACTATGGAAGGCCTTCTAAAGGATTTAATAAAGCTTGAAATGCATAAATAAAATATTTAAGTCTAGTGTTTTGATCACCTAGTAAAGGGGAGAGCATAAACCTATTACCCACAACCACAACAAACAAATGGTTAAATTTTAAATCCCAAATTGACAATTTTCTACACTAAGTGGAGATGTTGCTGCACAATAAGCATGGGATTCATTTTAACCAAAATAAATTGATATTTGGTGACTATCCTAGGATTGATAAATTCCAAATTTCAGTGTTTATCCTAGGATTGGTAAATTCCAGATTTAAATTTCTATCCTAGGGTTGCTTCATTTCATTTAAAAACTGAAGTGAGAAACTGTGTCCGCGGATGGCGTTGGAATCATAATTTTTTTTTACAAAGCCCCCGTATGCGCTAAAACAGAACCCCAATGCGCCAAAAAAATTGCTAAATGTGCTAAAAGATCAATCTGGGATGCGCAAAAATAGGTCGTCTATGCACCAAAACAGTCCATGGATGCGCTGAAACAGTCTATATATGCGCTGAAACAGTCTCGGGATGCACTGAAACAATTCGTCTATGAACTGAAAAAAAGCTTGTATGTGCCAAAGCGCAACTTGAGTTTGTCACCTGTCAGAAAAATTCTGCAATAAAAGATTAAAAATGGGGGGATGCCCCACGGTGGGCACCAAAAATGTGTTATTAATATGAGTAAGTTTAGTAACTAAAACATGAAACACACCAATGAAACACTATATTAAAGAATCTAATTAGAAAAAATAAAATGAAAACTCTAAAGACAGAAGCTTCTTCAAATTCATCCCATTGTCCTCTATCTGCAAGGATTTGATTAAAGTTGTTGGCTCTCAGTTGTGTAAGCAGCAGCTTGTTGAAATGGCAGCTTAGGAGAATGAGATTACTTGAAAATGCATGTGCATGACTATATGATTTAAGCTATGAAACTTGAAATGCTATGATGCTAGAATGTTGTCATGCTAGTTTGAATGCAACTATAGTAGCAACACATGAAATCTAGGATGAAATCTACTTACCAAGAGGTTATATTTATAGATTTTTGAAAGGCAATAATCTAGTTGGCAAAGATCAATGGTTGAAATTCAAACTTGTCAAGATGAACGGTGAGAGATGGAGAGGTTGAGAGAAAGGTGGAAGGTTGAGAGGAAAGTGGAAGAATATTTTCAACCCACAAAACCATCCTCATTCAAAAATGGAGACAAACATGGCATTTATCTTCATTTATGAAATTTGGTTGAAGGTTGAGGATAATTGCTTAATTAATTAAATAAATAAATTTAATTTCATGTAACATGTGCAAATAGAAGTTTCCATAATTTAAATAATTAATATTTAATTATGTGTGTAATAAGTGAAAAAGATAAGCAATTAAGTGGGGTGAAAAAGATATAAAATATAAAATATGAAATGAAAGATGAATATTCCATTGTTTGAATTCAAACTTTAGAAACGAAATGATAATTAAATAAATAAATTATAAAATTTATTTAATTCAATTAAGAGGAAAAATGAGAATAATTAAATAAACTTATTTATTTAATGAAACCAAAAGAATTAGAAAAATGAACAAAATAAATAAATAATTAAATTTATTTATATGTAGATGACTTAAGAATATTAATTAAATAATTCATATTTAATTAATTAACAGGTTGAATAACCGTGACCATTTTTAGATGTGTACACTAGCCATTATTCTTCAAATCTCTATATAAACCTGGAACACAGAATAGATCATTTACTTGAATCCAACTTTGATCACTACAATTCTTTTACTTGTAACCAAAGATTCTTTTCAATCTGCAACTTTGTATAACTCAAAAAAAATTCTAAATCATTAGTATAATAATTATTTCTTACATTCATTCCTTTTTATCAGTTTCAAGACCCTTGTTGAACCTACAAACATTAAATAGAGAAGCCCAAGCCTGCTCTCCTCCCAACCATAGCACTATAAAGTCCAGCCTCCAATGGGATAAATAAACCAAATGTCAATCATAGATTTATAACAAATAAATATTAGCATGACTCACACACAAAGAATTTGTTCTTCAAATTCTTGTGAAGGGGGATTCCCTTCCCTCTTGGGAAATTATAACATTTATACGAATTCATTCTCAACAAACAACCACTACCATCCATCCAACAATCTCCACACACAACCACCACCATCCATCCAACAATCTCCACACCCAACCACCACCATACATTCAAAAATATCTGCACATAACCACCCCCATACAACCTTCCATTATCCAACCCACTGAACAAAACATTACAATAACCAAATTTCCATTCATGGCTCTCCATTTTTTTATACAATTCCATACTTTTCATATTTGATCAAAATTCCCCAAGAGAGGCTTTGCACCCTCCTCAAACACCAAACAAAGGAGGCTCTCATCCCTCAAGTGATATCTTCTCCGTATACACACCCAAACCCACAATTACTACAAAAAATAATAACAACCATTAATTTTTTCAATCATCTTAACAAGAATTCAATAACACAAAAATTACCTATACAATTCTAGCATACCTTGGTTGTCCAAGCTAGGATCAACCCAAACAACTTGTGCAAGTTTACAATCTTTTCCAACCCATACCATCCTACAACCAGTTCATTCTAGCCCCCCCAATCAACCCTGAAGAAAATAATAAATAAATAAAGAGATTAATCCACAACACTTTCATTTCCTCTTCCCCAACCATTCAATTTCCCCCCTTAAAGATAAAATACTTCCAACTCTTCAATTTCCCCTAAAAATATGATTCAAAAGAAAACACTTTTTTTTTCATAACTATATTCACATAAAATACAAATTACATTCCAACATTAAACTCCCTGGACTAATTTAAAACCAATAATAAATATTTTGCATTTGGACTTTGTCTCCAATACTTAAGGTGCCTAGGCTACCCACCTGCAACATCTTATTAGAAACATTAATACATTTAAATTTTTATAACCAAAACATTAAATATAAGATCTAACATAAGAATATAAAATCAACTCAAAGTCTCTAAAGTAATATTAGCTATTCCTCATAGTCTGCATCTGGTGGTCATGCATTTTGGGTACCTAAGGGTACTCATTCCTTGGAAATGAAACTTCCTATAAATAAAAAAAATTTATGGCACCAAAGACATAATCGAATTGGTGAGAAGGCTCTTAAATCTCTAAAAAATAAAATCCTTATTGAAGGACTTTATTATTGTAATCTTGAGTTTATTTTTTGTGAACATTGTGTATATGGAAAAAAAATCATGTTTCTTTTTATTCCAATCATAAGTCTTATTGGGTTTTGGACTGCATTCATGCATATATTCTTTGGTCCTGTGAATGTACCTTCAATTTCAAAAAATGTATTTTTTTCATTCATAGATAGCTATAGTAGAAGGAAATTTGTTTATTTCCTCAAGATTAAATTTGAAGTATTTGAGGATAAAGTGTTTGAGGATTGATAATGGTGGTAGTTTTTTCACAAGAATTTGATAAGTTTTGTAAAGAGCATGAGATTGAAAGACATAAGACAATTGCATACACCCCACATAAAAATAGTTTTGTGGAGAGGATGAACATGACATTGATGGAGAGGGATAGGATTATGCTAAGTGGTGTTGGTCTTAAATTAAAGTTTTGCACTAAATTTGTAGCCAGTTCATGTTATTTGATCAACAAATATCCTACATCAACTCTTGTTGATGAGACACCCATGGAGGCATGGTCTACTAAAAATTCAATGAGACATCTCAAACTATTTGGTTGCAAATCATATGCTCATGTGCTGGGTGAAAAGAGGTATAGGTTGGAGAGCAAGGTGGTCAAATATATCATCATTGACTATGGTGTTTGTGTAAATGGGTACAAGCTTTGTGATCTAGTGGCTTGAAAGGTTCTGTATATTAGATATGTGATATTTTGTGAGATTAAGACTTATAAAATTGAGTTGTGGATATATAAAGAATAGAAATAGAAGAAGGAGGTAGTTCAGATTCCACCTACTCTGATGAAAGGTGAACTACATGTAATCCTATTGGACCTAATGACGAGGATAGATTTAGTAGCTCTAAATTATTTGAAGAAGAATAACCTCAACCTTTTCCATTGAGGAGTTTTACAAGAGATAGGTCACAACTTGATAGGTTTGGTTATTCTTTGTTGTATTTTGGTTGCATATTACTTTGATTTCTAACATTGATGAGCCTATTACTATTAGATCTAGGCTATGGGCATGATTGATGCAATCTATTGGTTAAAGGCCATGGATGAAGTTATGGTTGCATTGAATAAGAATGATACTTGGGATCTGGTACCCTTTCTTGAAGAACAGAAGCTCGTTGGATGTAAATGGATGTTCAAAAATAAATATGGTCCTAATGGTAGTGTTGAGAAGCATAAGGCATGGTTAGTTTCTAAGGGTTATTCTTAGGTGAATGGAATTGACTATAGTGATTTATTCTCTCTTATTGCGAAGCTGATATCTATCAATTTATGTTATCACTTGCAGCAATGTATGATCTAAAAGTAGAATAGATGGATATGAAGACAATGTTACTCCATGCTGAATTGGAGGAAGAAATTTATCTATCATAGCTAGATAATTTCATGGTTAAAGGTAGAGAACATCTAGTACGTAGGTTGAAAAATATGTGTATTCTCTTAAACAACCTCCTAGAATGTGGTACTAGAAATTATATACCTATGTGTTGTCTTTGGGATAATTTATAAGATCTAAATCTGACCATTTTGTGTATTAAAAATTTGATAATGATTGAATTCTCCTAACAATTTTGTATTTAGATGATATGTTGTTCATTGGAATGGTAAAAGTATGATTTCAGATTTTAAGTATTAGTTGTTAGTACAGTTCGAGATGAAGGATCTAGGTGTTGCAAGGTATATTTTTAGGATGGAGATTAGAAAAGATAGAGCTAGCAAAAATCTTTAATTAAGTTAGAGGAAGTATGTGAATTCAGTGTTCAAGAGATTCAACATGACAACTTTTAGATAATTAGTTGTTCCTTTGTTGCAATGAATAATTTTTTTTTGTGGAGAATTGTCGAAAATCTCTTACTGATATGGAGGGAATGATAAAAGTACCATATGTGAGTGAAGTTTGTTGTCTTATATATGTTAAGGTTTGTATGAGGCTAGGCATTTCCCAAGGAGCGGGAGTCCTTAGTTGTTTTATGGCTAATCCTAGATGAGTACATTGGGATGTGGTTAAGAGAGTGTTCAAATATTTATGGGGTACTTTTGAGTATTCTTTTCTTTTCATGGTTATCCTACTAGACCTCGACATTCTATTAATATTCATGGATATATGGATTTAGATTGGGTAGTGACATCGGTATTATAAGATCCACCAATGGCTATGTGTTCATGATGTTTTGTGGTACTATCAGTTGGATGAGTAAGTGGTAAGTTGTAATCAATTTATCATCTATAGAAGTAGAGTACATGGAAGCTACTTATGCTTTGAAGGAAGCCATTTTTCTTAAGAGGTTTTTCTTTATATTGGTTTTGATGCAAGGTAGATAAATATATATTGTGATAGTGAGAGTTCCATTTTCTTAGTAAAGGATCCTATATTGCTTGCCAAAATAAAGTACATTGATGTATAGTTTCATTTTTTCATGATATGGTGCAAGATGAGAAGGTGAATTTGGGGAAGGTAAACACTTTTGTGAATTTTTCAAATGCATTGACAAAGCCAATGAATACAGATAAGTGCAAATGGTGTTCAAATTATATGGGCCTCTCAACCCTTAGGAGTTGAAATCATGTTATTTCCATTGTCTCTTCCAATGTGTTCAACAAGTAGGAGAATGTGAGGAATAAGGTGTCTCAAACTTTGATTTTATTTAATGTTGAAATAATATTTGATAGTTATCTCATGTTTCACTTTGAGAACTTAAAACTTGTAGTTTCTATTTCCAAGGAGGAGTCAAGTTTGGAAGTTGCAGTTTACAAGTGGAGTTGTACATAAAGAAATTTTTTATTTCATGTTTAGTTTGCATGGAACGTGGGCATTATGGATGTGCAATAATATTTTGGTAGGTGTACGTTTTTCATGTGTAGGTTAAGTGACAATTGGAAAGTGCAATATTGCATGTGTTGACAAGTGGATACTTACGATTATGCATGTATAGTATTTTTTAAACCTATCTTTTCACATCTTCAAAATTTGGGAATTGGATTTTGGAAATGTCTAATTAGTGCATTGTAAGCTCCCATATAATGAGAACTTTTATTTTGGAGTTAGTATTTTTTTCTTATTGAAATACCATTATTTTGTTGGAATTACTCCAAAATCTTGAAGAAGTGTGAAAGCTCTTGATAATGAACTTGGTGTTGATATTGTATTTTACTCTATTTTGATTATTGATAATAGTATTATTCTTTTGGAGTGTGGGGTTTTTCTCCCAAAAGTGTTTTCCTCATGTAAATTTTATGTTATGGTTTCATTGTTTATTTATTTATGATCTGTATGTACATCTAGATGTGTAAGTGTTTAAGATTTTAAAATAAATTTTTGTAACCTTCTCCTACTAAGATTGGTGTAGGAAGTTTCTTTCATGAACTCAACTTCCTTTCATAATGTTCCTCATGGGTGGTGATCCTTTTAGGAAAATATTCAAACATAATTAATCATCAAATTCTTCTAGTAGTCCATTTATTTCTAAAGGTATATCATTATTTTTAGTGGCTACACCTACCTATAGCACCTTGAGAACTACTACTAAACATATTTCTCATGTTTAAACTCCTTCAAAAATTGTTTTCCTATCACTAGCAATGTCCTTGGACCACTTTTTACCTCTTCTTCCTCAGTTATCAATGGTTTAAGAGTATTTTTATTCCATTATCTAAAAACTGTAAGTTTTTTCTCTCTCTCATCATGGATTTCCTTCTTGCCAAAATTTTGTTGAAAGAAATCACTCTTGGTCTCCTTGTGTTATGTAGTGCATCACTTCAGTTCATGACATAGCTTAACCAACTCCTATGGATCTTTTATAAATCTAGCGACTGTATTAGGCATTAACGGGTTGATCTTTTGGTGCAACAACAATCACCAATGCAATAATTTGTATCAGATCCGAGGTCATGGGTTTGAACCCCTCACTTGTTCTAGGGGAATTTTTGCAAGAATTATCTCTTTGTCTCCTTTTTCTATGCATCATAATGCTCAAGTTCATCGCATGGCTTAACTATCTCCCATGGATCTTATATAAATCTAGTGGTTATATCAGGCATTAACAAGTCGATCTTTTGGTGCAATGAAAACCACTAATGCAACAACTTCCATGGTCTTCCTAAGACCAAATGCCATACATCCATAAGCATGATATCACACACAATCACATCTTCATAAAGTTCCTATTTAAAAACTCGCTTGGCATTGTTGATCAACCAATATTTGGTGCTCTTTTTGTAGCATGACAACTTGTAAGGAGTAGGGTGAGTTATTCTTTTTAACCCCAACTTATCTACCATTTTAGCTAAGACTAAATTATCAATACTCCTAATATCTATTATGACCTTGCAACATTTTCCACCTACTTGGGCAAGTGCAAAAAGTTGGGGGGCCAAAAAGTGGCTAACAAAAAAAAAAAAATTGAAAATCCATAATGCAAGAACGTTATAACACACTCACATTATGGCTTGGTGTGACCAATCCTAAGGCTCGGCCACACTGAGCATATAATGTGCTCGCATTATAACGTGAGCGCGTTATGAGTTGTTATAAGAAAAGAAAAAAAGCAAATCGAATTCATTTTTAGACTGTCACATTTCCTCCATCCATGACCTACAAACCCTTCCAAGGTGTGCTCACATTGTGGAGACTCCGAATTCGATAATTTCTTTACCGAATCTTTTCTATTTCTTCACCAGAATACTGCCACATCAATGAGGAGCTCAAAGGAGTAAGTTTTTTTTTTGTGTGTGAATTTGTTCTTAAATAGGTAGATTTAATATGTTTATAATGTTAATTTCTTTAATTTTTAGGAGTTGAAAATCCACTTGATTCTCCTCCTCATGAACAACCAGAAAAACAAACTCTTCCAACAATTCCTCAATATCCTATTGGAACTCAACAAAACTTAATGGGGGAAATTCAAAACAACAAAAAATATGTGTCATCCAAGCATAATTTCCTGTAGAATATTTGACCATCCTTTCTTTCACATAATTTTTTTTGATAAGAAGTCTCTTGAAGATGTTGGTGGGGCATGTATCCCATAATCTTGAAAAACATTGTTAGTATGGAAATCAAAACATATAGAATGATAAACATCAAAATGGATAGAAAATTCAATATCTAATCTACAACAACAAGTAGTGAATGTTTGATTTGTCTTGACATAAGAAGGTTTTATCATTTCAAAATATCTTTGAAATTTTCTAATTTGAGGATGCTCCTCTAGAAATTTATGAAAAAACTATGTTTGATTCGTATCCAAAAAATTCTTTGGATGTGGCTCACGATTTCGACTACCGATTCTCCTTACCACATCCCTTTGATTCAGAGACACCCTTGTGTTATTCTTCCAAAAGTCTTTAATTAGTGATCTCAATGCTTTAAGAACTGGTTTATCTTTACTGGTTGTCTCTTCGAGAATGCCCATAATTTAGTGGAATCGGTATCCTTAATTCTTTAGCGCCTTTGAATGACTCTTGATAAATTTTTTCTATTAGTTCTCGATCCTTGACTCGTCTTTCGAATGAGACAAGATTTCCTCATTTGATTACTTACTATTGTTGATGTAATGACACATCATGTGACATTACTATCTTTAGAGCATGAGCTCTTACCCACATTCTCATATAATTCCATTAGATTCTTCACAATAGTTTTCTCATGTTAGAATGTTAATCTTTACTTGGTAAAGGTTATTCTTTAAATGTAATTTTTTATTAACTTGTAGGAATATTCCAAAGAAATCCCTACAAGTTTGTTGTCTTTTTTTTCATCTCACACATGTGTGAGGATGACTTATTTTTTAATTCCTTTATTAAGGAATATTTGTAACCACCTCCTTAAGAGGTGAAACTTTGCACACACATAGATGAATGGTGGCATCCATTGAGTTGGGAGTTACATTCTAACTCCTCCTTCTCACCTCTACTTATTGAGGTGTCTCTCCTCTCATTCTTCAATATTCATGCATGCAAGCTTAAGGTTTAAGTGCTCTCTCTCTCTCTCTTTGTATTATTCTTAGGAATTTTGCCTCCATTTATAATATTGGTCTTTTTTCTTTCTTTTTCCCCTTATCAATTTTTTGTCTCCTTTGCATTTTGCTCATTTGTTTGTCCTTTCATGGTATCAAAGTTTGGTATTACTAATATCTTGTGAGCCATATTGTTGAAGGTTTACTAGATTTTTTCAGTACACCATTGGAGACACTCTCAAAGAGGAGAAGAAGATCTAGTGTCTAATCTTGATTGTTTTTCGTCTTCTAACCCTTGTGCAGGTTTTTTTATTTAAAGTATTTTAAGCAATATAGTTTACATGCATCTTAAATTTATGCAATTTTTAGAAACCCTCAAATAAAAGGTTATAGTTCAATTTTATTTTTTAAATCACTATATTTTATATTTTGTAAAAAAAAATATTTTTTTTAGAAAATGACTAATCTATTTTTTTTTACAAATCTGAAAAAAAATGATATATTATGCATGTTATTATTTGAGTGTTCAAATTTCTTTAAAAAAAAAAAAATTTACTCTAACCTAATTTTGAAATATAGTTTCAAATATATTAAAAAAAAACCTATTTTTTTAATTTAATTTAATTTATTTTTTTTAATTTCACTTCATAGAGTAATTTATTTTTATATAGAAATTATATCCTCTTTTCAAGATTTAGCTCTCTATTTTTCTATTTTAAAAGTTTTAAAAAAATAACTAACAAAAAATCATTTTTTTAATTTCGGATCTTTCTGTTTTAATAAATTTAAAACCCTCTTTATTAAAAATAAGGGCTCTTTTTTTGTCGGAATTGGCAGTGCATGAGCTCTGCTAGGGTTTTGTGCTTCTTGAGGTCATTTGTGGCCCCTCCTGTGTCATACTGCGCTTCTTGCGCAAGAAACTGTTTCCTTCATTGAGTACGACTGCATTTATTGCTGTTTAGGGGTTTATTATGCCTTCAACCAGCTCTAACCTGACAATTCTTGCTGGTGTTAGCGGTTCGTCGACACAGTTTAATGGCTCCCCCACTGAACAAATGCCTTCAGAAATTTGTTCTGAAAGTCTTTCATGAGGTAAGCATTCTGACGCCCCTGCTGATGCAATTTTACCTTTACCTGATTTTGGTTCTACATGTCAATGGCTGGAACAGCACACCCTTGTGGGTTATTTTGTTGGGAGAACTCCCCCTAAAAGTGTGCTAAAAGACTGGGTTAACAAGGCTTGGGTCGCTCATGGGGTCCGCCTTGATATGGTCCAAAATCTTACCAAGGGTTTTTTCTTGTTTTGCTTTGCAGAAGTCAATCATGTCCAAGCTATTCTAGGTCATGGACCCTGGTATGTCTATTCCTCCTTGTTGGTTTTCCAGTCTTGGACCCAAGATTTTGTTGTCTCAAAGGACACCAAAATGCGTGTTCCGATCTGGATTGAGTTTCTCGGGTTGCCCTTGCCATGTGTGCCCTTCCTGCACCATATTGCTTCCTCTCTGGGGAAGGTCATTTACATTGAACCTGATAAGTTCTTTCAAGTTTGTCCTCAAAAGAGGGTTTGTGTGGAAGTTGATCTATCCAAGGATTTGAAAGAGTCTGTTGACCTTCAAATCGGGGATATTCACCACTCCCAAAAAATCATGTATTTTAACCTTCCCAACACATGCTACCGGTGCCAATCAACTAATCACAAGATCAGGGACTACCCTTTGTCAGTTCCCCGTACTGTTTCTTAGCCATGGGGTGCTGAAAAGCCTCGTCAGATAGAGCCTTCAGCTAAGGCGGACACAAAGTGGACCATGGTCACTAGTCGAAAAAATAAGTCGCAAGGTTTTGGGTCAGCTCCCAAAGCCCCGGAACTGCCCTAGTAGGTTTCAAACCCTTCAGCGAAGGGGATTGCCACTCCCTTAGGAGTGGCTTTTGTTGTTTTACAGCCCAGGTCGCAGGCCGCACCCCAGGCTACTACAATTTTATGTGCTCAACCGACTTTGTCCGCCGCTGTGGAAACCCAACGATGCTCTCATAGCCAGTCTCCTCCACCGGAAGAAGGCGAATATGTGCCAGAAAATCAAAGATTTTCTCCCTTTATTCAACTAGGTTCAGTTCCGCAAGAGTTTTTGAAGAATATCTTCTCTTCCCTGGGTGAAGAGGACCGGGATTTTGCAAGTATGGAAGATTTTCTATGAATTTTCTTTCATGGAATGTTCGAGGTCTCACAAACCTCTCAAGGAAGTATTCTATTAGGAATACTTTGAAAAACTATCCAGAGATTGAAGTGCTTTATCTCCAGGAAATTAAAATTTCAAGTTTTTTGCTTGCTTCAGCTTGTCGCTCTATTTGGCCAGCCAGCACTATGTTTTGTATCCTGCATGAGGCTAGTCATGATGGAGTTGCTACTCTTTTGGCTCCGTGATTGCTTCCTTATGTGGTTGACCATGGGGTGGATCCCTCCCAGTGGGCTGTCTGGATTTTTCTCAATATTGAGAATCATTCCTTTGGGATTATTAATATTTATGCCTCTAATGATGCTGTGGAGTGCTGTTTGCTTTGGCGCTGACTTGTCGACTCTTTGCCAGTTGCCACCTAGTTGCTCTATGGGGATTTCAACATGGTTGAAATGGCGTATGATAAAAATGGCACTATGCCTTTTCGTTGGGCTGCGGGCAAAAGGGAGGCGTGGTTTTATATGCGCAATAAATTGGGACTTTTTGATCCCAATCTGGGCTACCGTCATTCTCATTCCCTCTAGCATACTTGGTGTAACTACAGGGCTAGTTCTGAAAGAGTCTTTAAGCGCCTTGATCATGCCATGATCTCAGCACAATCCTTTTTTCTTTCAAAAGCTTTTCCTTGCCTATGAAGCTGTTAATGGATGTGACCCTTTTGGATCACTTCCCCATTCAATTTCGCATTGAGTGGGCATCTTGGCAACCTCGCACGTGTAAGACTCAATTCTTCTTGAACACGTCTCTACTCTGACACAAGCTCACCATGGCCCACATTCTTCGAGTGTGGAATTTAGAGTGTCATTCATCTGGCAATACGAGTTGGATTGTTTGGTGGAATGATGCTATTATTCGTATTGCACACTTCCTGCACATTTATGGGCGACAACTTGCTATTTTCCGTCGGCGCTCCTATGAGGCCACCACTACTGACTTGTGTGCTGCTATAGAGGCCTTAGCGGCTTGTCCTTTTTCCCCATCACATCAAGTCTGGGTGGGGGATTTAAGACACCAGAAGCAAGTGGCAGATAGTTATTTTGTCAGGGGCGCTCAAATCAAGGCTCGGCTCCACTGGCTCAAAATTGGGGACTATGCCTCCAAAGAGTGTTTTTTGGCTTTTCATGCTAGGCACTCTTCCCCAGGCATTAAAACCATCAAAGATGGTAATCAAGTGCTCTCTGAGCTACCTGACATTCTCCAGGATTTTGTGCATCACTATCAGCAAGTTTTCATGGCTTAGGATCCCACACCTACACGCTAGCAAACACTTCAGAGCTGCCTTGTTGTTGTGCCACATAGATTTTCTTCAGCCCAGATTAATTTTTGTGATCAATTATTAACAATTGATGATCTCAAGGAAGCTGTTTCCTCCATGGCCGATGACAAAGCTCCTGGGATTGATGGTTTCCCCTATGAATTCTATAAAGTGCTCTGGGACTATATTGGGAGTGACCTTCATCATGTTTATCTTGAAGCCTTTCACAACAATTCTTTAGGCAATTTAATAAATAAAGGCAATATTAAATTCATACCTAAGTCTGGAGATCCGGAGGATATTTATATTTGGCGACCCATCATGCTTCTCAATGTCTCTTATAAAATTATTACCAAAGCCTTGGCTCTAAAAATCCGCCACCTCTTACCTCATATTGTGCGTCTCCAGCAGACTGGGTTCATCAAATCTAGGTTCATTCTTGACAACATTATTGTTGTTTGGGAAGGCATGGAGTGGGCCCGGCGTTCGAATCAGAAAGCTGTGTTTATTAAAATAGATTTTGCTAAAGCATATGACCATATTGAATGGCCTTTCATTCTTGTGATGTTACAGTCATTTGGTTTTGGAGCCAATTTTCTTCAGTCTGTTCGTATGCTTTTTTTTGATGCCTCAACTTGCATCTCCATTAATGGCCGTCAATCCTCTGTTTTTGGCCTTTTTCGTTCTATTCACCAGGGATGCCCTCTTGCCCCTGCCTTGTATGTTCTAGCAGCTGAGGGTTTTGGATATCTCCTAGCCAATGCTATCTCCCAATAGCGTGTTAAAGGAATCACTCTCCCGGACTCTCAAGAGTAGCTTGTCAATGGGCATTTTGTTGATGACTCCTTTCTCACTCTTTTAGAGGATGAAGGATCGATCGTTGCTGCCCTTGAATGCCTTGACACTTTTTGTCTTGCGTCTGGTTCTGCAATTCAATGACACAAAATGTTGTGCTACAGATAGTCTGTGCTTCCCACTCTTGCATGGATTCAACCCTATAACTGGAAATAGATTGGTCAAGGTGAAATCTTTCACTTCTTGGGCATTCCTTTAGCCTTCCAAGCTTCCCCCCGGGAGCTCTGGCAAGCCGTACTCTCCAGAGTTGAGCAGAAGCTGGCCTATTGGATTACCAAGCCTCTCTCACTGGTAGGCAAATTCCAGGTGTGCTCTAAAATATTGGCTGCCACCCATGTCTACTATTCTTCCTGTTGGGCTCCTTCTAAAGCAGCCTACAGTAGGCTTGAAAAGTTGCTCCGTGATTTTATTTGGGCCTCTTCTGAGACCCGTAAGGGCTTTCATCGAGTCGCTTGGGAATTTTGCTATCTTCCCAAGGAATCAGGAGGGCTTGGCTTGCTTTCCACTCAATGACAGGGAACTGCCCTCTATGTCAAATGGATCATCCATGTGCTTACTGGGGATGAAGCCTGAAAAGTTCTCCTCAGACATTGTATTCAGTCTGGGTTTCTTGTTCACAGACCTGCCTAGAAAGGTATCGGCTTCCAAGCCCTTCTGGTTATGAGGGAGCTGGTTCAAATTATAGGCTCTTTTGTGGCTAAAAGCATTTGGCATTCTTGGGAAACTATCAAGCCTTGGCTCCGTTGGGTTGAGACCGGGTTTCGTGATGGACTTTCCATCAACCAACATAATCTCTGGTGGTCTCCTCTTTTGGCCCAAAATGGTCAGCCCCTGGCCAAGTCGCCTTGGCTCAAAGCTCTCTGATTTCATAAGAAGGGCATTCAAACTTTGCACCAGCTCATCCATTGGCCTACCATGAGTATTTTGTAGTGGGATGCTTTTAAAGCTCAATACAGCCTTGAAAACTAGGACCATCCTACTTTTGACGGACTGGTGAACGCCATTCTGGTAGAGATTCTTCACAAAGTTGGTATTCGTGGGCACAAACCTTGGTGGAAAGACTAGAAATGGTTTCCAGATACTCCTCTAAGGAGCTACAAGCCATAGCTCAGTTACAGGTGGCTTTCACCCCATTTCCCTATGCTCAGCTCTTTGAACCAAAGGTGGCTTCTTAACTCCTCGGCCTTTACTTGGCGCAGGAGGTTTGATGCCATTTGGTCTACAATTGTTAATCCAAAGCTGGCCCACTTTGCTTGGTGTATTCTTTTCCAAGGCTTGCCTGTGGGTTCTTGGCTGATCATTTGGGGGTCTCTAACCCTCGCTGCCCATTTTGTGGGCAGCCTAAAAGCTTCAAGCACTTTTTTTGGTTTTGTCCAAGAGCTCAATAGTTCTGGACTTGGATTCATGATTTCTTTCGGCCTTTTAGGCCTGAACTCTTTTCGTGGCATATGGTTCTTCTGCGGGACCCGCCTAGAACCCCGGCTAAGTTCACCCAGATTTGACACACTTTTAGAGTGGAAATCCTTTTCAGTATTTGGAAAGATAGAAATGCTTGTATTTTTGCTCATTCCCATTTAGCTATTAATGTATCTCTTTATGCTAAAGTTGTTATATGCTCTAATGTCATGTTACAGATTCAAGTGCAAGCCAACAAGGTTGCACTGGAAGTGGCTCACCTGCAAGTTCTCCTGGACCACTAGGGCAATGCCCCTTGTACTGTGGCTCAGATTCCTAACTCACCCTCCTCCTCCCGCCGTCGATCGCCCTCTCGAGGTCGGAAGCGGAGTGACTCCACATAGGCTCGCTCTCAGCCTCCTCCTCAGAGGGATTCTCAGCCTCCCAAACGGGCTTGTTCTCCTCTGCCACGTCTTGGTCAGGGTTGGCACTCTAGTGGTGCGTCGAGGAGCAATGGTGGTGGTTCTGGGTGGCCTTTGGATACTCCTCCTGACTCTGGCTCTAGTTGGCGCTCCACTGGTAAAAGCTTTCTGCGGCTTTCTCTCGCAATCTCGCCTCGGCGCGAGGATAAAGATAAAGAAGATAAGAATGATGATGGTTGGGGTGCTCCTCTTGACGTCACTCCTAACCCCGCTGATGTATGGGGAAAAAATCTAGATGACCAGGATCCTCCAAGATCTACTGGCACTGCTCTAGCTACTTAATTTTCTTTCTGTTATTTTATTTTTGGGCTAGGCCCATGTGACTTTTAGGGTGTGCTTTTCTACCACCCAACCCTTTTTTGTGAATTTTGTAACTTTATCTCTTTTTAATATAGATAGCTAGAAAATTCATCAAAAAAAAAAAAAAGGGCTCAGCCTTCTTGGTAGTTGGAGCAAACCCTTCCCTCTACCTCTCCTTAATTTGCAGCCTTCTTTAAAATAAAATCCGTAATCCTCTTTATTTTACTCGTTTAGGTTTTTTTCACAAAGTTTAAAAAAAAAAAAATCTTTAAAGTATTTTATCTTAAAAGAAAAAGCCCGTTCATTTTCAAAAAGAGTGCCACCCATTTTTCAATTTCAAATCTTAAACCTATTTTAGCTTTTTTGTTTAAATCTCTTTTAACCTTTTTTTGTGCAAATAAAGTGTGATATTAACATTAATATTTATATAAAATTTATTTTTAATTTCTCTTTTATTGCACTTTTAAAAAAGTATGTTTAAGTTTTAAAATTTTATTATCCTTATATTTATATAAATATAAAGTTTCTTTTCAAAAAAAATTATATATTTTTTTAAAATATTTTATTTAAAGTTTTAATTTAAAGATATTAAATATTAAGATTATTTTCTAAAGAGAGTTTCTAAAAAAAATTAAATTTCTATGACTTTTAATTAACTATTAATAAGTTTTTTTATAAGATTTATAGTAAAAGGAGTTTATTTATTTATTTTTCTAAGTTTTTTAATTTAATTTAAAGAGGCTCATTTTTATGAAAAAAATTCTTAGATTTTTCGAAAGGGCTATTTTTTCTTCATTTAAGTTTAAGTAGTGCTATTTTCTTTTTCAAATTGTAACATAAATTTTTTTTTGTGCATTTAAATATTTTACAATGTCCAAGTTTGTCTACATCCAAAGATGAAATCGAAAAATGGAATCTTAAAAATGAGGAAGCCCTTGGCCTCATAGGTATCTCCATGTCACCCGAACTTTATGTTCACATTGGGATATGTACAACTGCCCATGAGGCATGGGACAAACTCAAAACCATTTATAATAGTTCAAATGAATCAAGAAAAAATCAAATTCAAGATCAACTTGAAGATTTGAGGTATTCTAATTTTAAATCTATGGATGATTTTTAATTAAAGTTTGATGATTTAAATAGTCAATTGCAAGGTTTAGGAGTAAAATTAGAAGATCTTAGATTAATTCATCTTATTCTTAAAAAGTGTCTTCCTAGACAATTTGAACAATTTATTACTAATATTCATGCTCAATTAGCTATTTCTTCTTTAGCTACTCAATTAACTTATGATATTTTTTTGCAATTTATTAAGACAAAAATAAGCTAAGTTAATTCAATTTGGAAATCTTAAGTCTAATGAACATGCTTTTTTGTCTAATCATAAGCAAAATTTTAAATCTCATTCTAAACAACAACATTATAATTCCAAACCTCATTATAATAATGACAATGATCCTAGAAAGTTTAACTCTTCTAAGAAACCACATTGCACTTATTGTAATACGGATGGTCATTGATAAAATACTTGTTTTAAGAAGCAAAATGAGAAAAATCCTATGAAGCAAAATAATCAACATCAAAATAAACCTAATATTAATAAGGTTCATAACAATGCTAATCAATCTATACATGCTTTTACATATACTTTTAATGTTTCTCAACCTCTTGAATGGTTTATTGATTGAGGTGCATCTCAACATGTTACTTCACATAAAGAATTTTTTGAGTCTACACAACTTGATTTGTCTAATGTTCCTCTTCAACTTGCAAATGATTATACTTGTAAAGTAGAAGCAATTGGTGATGTGAATGTTCCTAATGGTAAATTGCATGATGTTTTATATGTTCCTGAATTAAAGACTAATTTACTTTCAATTGCTAAGCTTTGTCAAGATTATAAAATAGAGTTCTATAAAGATATGTGCTATGTTATTGATCCAAAACAAAACAAAGTCATTGCAAATGCTAAGTTAGACAATGATAATTTGTTCAAATTTTATGAGTTTTCTCAATCTAGATGCTCTTTATTATCTACCATTTATTTCAATGTTTGGCATGAAATACTTGGTCATATAAATTCTAATAATATTGTCTTAATGCAAAAGCTTAAAATGGTAGATGGATTGCCTAGTATTGTTCCATCTAAAATTGTATGCACATGATGCATGAGTGGTAAAATGCATAGGGAGCCCTTTCCACACGGTCAATCATGGAGGGCAACTCATAAGTTGCACCTAGTTCATAGCGACCTTTTGGGACCCATGGAGAATAACTCCATCCAAGGATCAAGGTATGCACTTAATTTTGTTGATTTTTTTTAAAGAAGAACTTGGATCTATTTTCTTCATAGTAAAGATCAAGTTCTTGATATATTTTCTGAATTTCATAAATTTTTTGAAAGGCAATCTGATTTTAAACTTAAAATTCTTAGAACTGATAATGGTAAAGAATATGTGAGCAATGCTTTTAATAGTTATTTGAAATCATTTGGTACTAAGCATGAGGTAACCATTCCCTATACACCTCAACAAAATGGTGTACCAGAAAGGAAGCATAGAACTATTGTTGAAATGGCTAGATGTATATTACATGTTAAAAATATGTCTTATAAATTTTGGGAAAAAGCTATGTTTTGTGCTACTTACATTATTAATAGGACTCCTACTAAAGCTTTAAAGGATATAAATCATGAAGAAGCTTGATCTGGTAGGAAGCCCAATCTTAAACATTTAAGAGTTTTTGGTTCAATTTCTTATGTTCACAAACCTAAACAAAAGAGGTAAAAATTAGATGCTAAATCTTCTTATCATATTTTTATTGGTTATGATGAACATTCTAAAGCTTATAGAGTTAATAATCCTCTTACTAACAAAGTTAAAGTTTTTAGATGTGTATGCATTGCTGAAAATGGTGTTCATGGTTGTTCTAAAGTGCATGATATTGAATCTTCTCAAAATAAAGTTATTGTTGTGGAGGACAATACTCAAGTTGAATCTTTTCTTAACCCTCCAAAAGCATCTCTTACTCATAGTGATAGTGATGATGAAAATGTTGAAATTTCTCCTCATGATTCTTCTTCTAGTGATGATACTCCCACATCTAAAAGAAAGCCTAAATGGTTTAAAATTTTAATGTAAGAAAGTGAGGATATTTAGTCAGAATGAATAAATCTAAGACTATAAAGGAAAATTATTGTAATTATGCTTTGATGTCTAATATTATGAATTCAAATTATCCTCAAACTTATGAACAAGCTAAAGATCAACCTCTTTTGCAAAAGGATATGAAAGAAGAATATGATACTCTAATTGCTAATAATACTTGGGATTTAGTTCCTTTACCTCAAGGTGAGAATCTTATTTCATGTAAATGGTTGTATAAAATTAAGGTTAATGAAAATAATGAAGTTAGCAAGTTTAAGCTAGATTAGTTGCTAGGGGCTTCTCTCAAGTTGAAGGCTTAGATTATAATGAAACATTTGCTCCAGTAGTTAAGATGCCAACTATTAAATTAATTCTTGATTTAGCTTCTCATATGCATTGGCCTATTCATCAAATGGATGTTAAAAGTGCATTTTTAAATGATGATTTACATGAAGAAATTTATATGTCTCAACCTTTCAGTTTCATTAAGGAAGGTAATGAAAATCTTTTTTGCAAATTGAATAAATCTATTTATGGTTTAAAATAATCTCCTAGAGAATGGTATTCTAAAATTAATGCTTTATTTCTATCTCAAGTTTTTATTAGAAGTAAAAATGATCCAAATTTATATATTAAGCATAGTGAAATGATATTGTGATTATTATTTTATGTGTTGATGATTTAATTATCACTTCTAATTCTAAAAATTTGATTAGTGATGTTAAGTCTCAACTCAATCAACAATTTCAAATGACTGATTTAGGCCCATTACATTTTTTGGGTATGCAAATTTGGCAAACACCTAAAGGTATTTTTTGTTAGAGTAATTGGGTATTTACTTTATTAATTAAACAATATTTGTTTAGTTACTTAAAGTTCCCTTTTACCTCTTTTCATTTAAGCTAACATTAGGTGCATAATAATTAATTACTTTATTAATTATTATTGTGCAAGCCTAGGGTTTTCCTTTTTAGGGTTTTCATCTATATATGGTTGAAAACTATCTTTTGTATTATTAATTCATTTTATATTTTCAGGTGAATACATTGCTCCACATTCTTGAGCATTTCCTTTGTTGCTTCTCTTTGCTTCTCCTTGTAATAGGTTATTTGCTTGCAGAGATCTTTGGGCTTTTGTGGTGTTGTATCTTCTCAACTCCAAGGTGTTCGTTTTGCACAAATGAATAGGCGTTGGAAAGGTGTTACAGTGCTCTTTCTAGATCTATAGTCTATTTTATCAGAATATTTACTAGGTATTTTTTATTCAACTTTATGTGTTTTTACACTTTGCTCAATTACTTGGTCATTCTGGATCCTTCATGGGTTTTGTTTGCGTGGAATGGGTTATATTAATTTGATCTAAATGTTGTAAGGTCATATTTCTCAAAAAAAAAAATTATTTGAAGAGTTATCATGGGTTTTTCTACTCACCCTTCAGTTGTAATTCTGGAACGAGGTAATTATGAGTCATGGGCAAAGGGTATACTTACACATTGTAGGTGGCTTAATATTTTGCCTTATTTGTATGATCTCATACCTGAACCAACAACTTTAGAGGGAAAATTAGCATGGGATATCATTAGAAATCACATAGTAGGACTTATATTGTCTAGTGTTGATCATGACACTGTGTTGGTTATATCGGACATTGATTGTCCTCACCCACTTTGGACACATCTTTGGGAGATCTATGGAGACCCTATTCTATCTCCATTCCCAGAGGATCCTGCTTCAGATTGTCTCTTACCCATTGCTTGGAGAGAAAATACACCCTTTTGATCATGATACTTTAGAGGAGCTTGAGTATTTAAACACCCTTACATGTTCCAATGGATCAGAGGTTTGTCTCATAGTTCCTACTCTTCAGATTGAGACTTCGTCAACATCTCTTGTTGTTCTTGATTCAGTGCAACAGGGAATCATACATCTTCCAGACATAGCTACTTTGGACTCTTATGTTGCAGGCATATCTTTCTTGTTTGTGGAGTCCTATATTACAGATTTGGAGGATTATTTTGAGGACATTCATCTCCTCTACCTTGACAATCAGGTTATCACTGTTCGCCCACCATTATCCATGAATTCAGAGGTTGCATTTCAGTATTCTCCACATCAGTTTGGATTTGGCATTATTTGTTTCAGTTCAGACAGTGAGACTCTTCAGCATCCTATCATGGCACACATCTTGAGACAGATTGGTTCATCATTCTTCACAGGGTTTCTTCGACATAGGTCCATGGATCTATTTCTTCCCAAGGGGAGTAATATCATTTGCCACTTCAGGATCTCATTTTGGATTCTGCATCAGGCATCTACCATTGGGATAGGACTTTCTTCATTGTGGGGGGGCCTTCTTCTCTCTTTCTATCTCTCCTATGGAGATCATTGTACATGTACATATATGATAGAAGTTGTCTATGGGGGGTATCATGTTATCCACCTCCTATCCTTCTTTCATTAGTGCATTGCATTCCTTGCTTGCATTCTATTTTGGGGAGGAGTTTTGTTCCCATTGGGTTTTCTCCTTTACCCCATTTCATTTAGTTTGCATTGATTTTGTACATGGGTACCTAATCCGGCCTTGTTGCCGAGACCCATTGCTTTTGCTTTCAATAGCTTCTTCTAGGTTTTAGCTTCTCCCTATGTCTATCTTAAGGGGGGTGTTAGAGTAATTGGGTATTTAATTTATTAATTAAACAATATTTGTTTAGTTACTTAAAGTTCCCTTTTACCTCTTTTCACTTAAGCTAACATTAGGTGCATAAAAATTAATTACTTTATTAATTATTATTGTGCAAGCCTAGGGTTTTCCTTTTTAGGGTTTTCATCTATATATGGTTGAAAATTATCTTTTGTATTATTAATTCATTTTACATTTTCAAGTGAATACCTTGCTCCACATTCTTGAGAATTTCCTTTGTTGCTTCTCTTTGCTTCTCCTTGTAACAGGTTATTTGCTTGCAGAGATCTTTGGGCTTCTGTGGTGTTGTATCTTTTCAACTCCAAAATTTTTATTTCTCAACAAAAATATGCTCAAGATCTCTTAGATATATTTAAAATGAATGATGCAAAGTGTGCATCTACTCCTTGTGAATTAGGGAATAAATTAATGGTTGATATAGAAACTCCTTTTGGTGATCCTACTTTATATAGGAAATTAGTAGGAAGTTTAAATTATCTAACTCTTACTAGACCTAATATTTCTTATAGTGTTGGATTGGTTTCTAGATTTATGTCTAAACCACAAAAAACTAATTTTAAAGTTGCAAAAATAATTTTAAGATGTGTTAAAGGTACTCTTAATCTTGGTCTTTTTTATAATGCAAATTGTGTTTTTTTCTTTAAAAGGTTATACTAATTCAGATTTAGGAGGTGATCCCAATGATGGGAGATCCACTTGCAGTTAGTGTTTCTTTGTTGGATCAGGTCCAATCTCATGGATTAGTAAGAAACAAAAATATACTTCTTTTTTTTCTATAGAAGCTGAATATAAAGGTTGTACAAATGCATCTAAAGAAGCACTATGGTTAAGAAGATCACTTGACGACTTGGGTCTACCTCAAAAAGATCCTGCTCCTTTATATTGTGATAATAAAAGTGCTATTACTTGGGAAAAGAATCCAATTTTCCATGTAAGGACCAAGCACATTGCTCCTCAACATTACTTCATTAGAGAGAAAATTGAAGATAAGAAAATTTCTCTTTTGTATTGTAAAGGTGAAGATCAAGTTGCAGATATTTTCACCAAAGCTCTTTGTAAAGATAATTTCTTGTTTCATTGTAAAAATCTTGTATTACAACCCATTGAAGGTTTTGATGTAGCCTCCCCAAGTAAATCTAAAGGGGGGATGTTAGAAGATTAATCTTTACTTGGTAAAGGTTTTTCTTTAAATGTAATTTTTTATTAACTTGTAAGAATATTCCAAAGGAATCCCTACAAGTTTTTTGTCTTTTTTTTCATCTCACACATGTGTGAGGATGACTTTTTTTTTAATTCCTTTATTAAGGAATATTTGTAACCACCTCCTTAAGAGGTGACACTTTGCACACACATAGATGAATGGTGGCATCCATTGAGTTGGGAGTTACATTTTAACTCCTCCTTCTCACCTCTACTTATTGAGGTGCCTCTCCTCTCATTCTTCAATATTCAAGCATAAAAGCTTAAGGCTTAAGTGCTCTCTCTCTCTTTG
Organism: Sequoiadendron giganteum; assembly: GCA_007115665.2. NCBI lineage: Eukaryota > Viridiplantae > Streptophyta > Pinopsida > Cupressales > Cupressaceae > Sequoiadendron > Sequoiadendron giganteum. The sequence goes on from CM021106.1 coordinate 262,899,936, forward strand.
TATTATTCTTAGGCATTTTTCCTCCATTCATAATATTGGGGTTTTTTCTTTCTTTTTCCCCTTATCAAATTTTTGTCTCCTTTGCATTTGGTGTTGCTTGGTTTGGCTTCTGTATTTCTTGGTAATCTCTTTCCTTCAAACAATGCTCATTATTTAGTACTTTCCATTGTTCAATTTGTTTTCCTTTCATTTCACTTGAAGCATCTAATGTTATCAACCCAAGAATCTTTATGATAGACCTATACTTTATACTTCACATCGTTTCAACAAATAGTTGACATCTTGTTGTCTCATTTAACTTTTCAAAGAACACTCTCCAAATATTATGAGCATATCTTCTACAAGTGAATTTTGGAGTCTTAATTTCCATTGGCTACAAAATATTTTCAACAATATTAATCAAAAACTTTGGATTTCTATGCAAAGGTCTAGATGGTTTTCTCAAAGGTAATTCATCTCAACATTAGGAATTTCATCAATATTTAAATGGGATGGGCTAGATGGTGTACCTCAATCGAGGATGGAATAGATGATGTACCTTGAGGTTGAGATGGAAATGATGGTGTGCCTCCTTCCTCACATGTGAGTGATGATGTAATCTCAACTTGAGATGCAGTAGATGATGTCCCTCCATCTTCACTTGTGGTAGAGGGTGTGTCTCCAATCACGGTATTCATATCTCTCATAGCATGAAGGTTTTGCATTCATTACCTTTGTGCCATCAATCCCATATCTCTTCTTGATGGTAGAGGTTCCACTTAGATTGGCATGTTTTCATCAATCATTTCCAATTTCCTCTTCTCATGATGTTCCGTCATATATTTTTCTTTCTTTTCATTCTTAACTTCTATCTCTTCTTGTATTGGTTTAATCCTTGATCATTTCCTTAGCATGATTGATAATTTTATCTGTAGCATGATAAAGAGACAAATATTAGTTCCTAAAAATGAATCCATACAAATAAATGAAATACATGTCATTCAACCCTTGATAAAAAATACTTACAATCATCCTGTAGAAGAGTAAATGTCACTCAACCATGATGAATAAACAAGTGCAATAACAACACAAGAAAAATGGAAAGCTAATTTTATTTATTTATAGCATAGAGAAAGCTCACATGAATTTTTTGATGGAATGCCTTAAAGAAATGTGGTCTTATGGAATGCCATGATTGCAAGATAGGCATAAAAAGGGTTTTTTAAAATACATTACAAATTTTCAAGAAAATACAATTGGCTTGACTATAAATCCAAATTCCACAACTTTTTTCAACATCCTAACTTTGAAAAAAGGTATGAACATCAATAAAAATATTGAAAGAAAGGGGATTTTTGTCAAATTTTATAATTGCAACTCCCTTGGCAGAAATGTATGAGAAATGTGGAAGCATGGACAAGGCATGCAAATTTTTTGACAAAGTGTTTTGGTAGACATGTATATAAAATTTGGTAGCATAAACAATGTTGCGAGCTCACTACCTTGTTTATGTCACCACATTGACAAGGTAGTGAGTTGTGTGAAAAAAAGGCCTCATAGATATGGGGTCTCATGGTGATGTACATCATCGTGAGACCCCATTTCTATGAGGCATTTTTTCAAACAACTCACTACCTTGTAATGGGGAGCTTGGAATGGGGTATGAAATCTATCAAAACAAAAGGGGGGAATTGTCATGAGTGTTATGGTTTCAATTTCCTAGTAGACACATGCAAAATGTGGATGCATAGACAAGGTGCATGAACTATTTGACAAAATGCCTTGATGGGATATGTCCCCATGGACTACAATGATTGTAGGATATGAAAAAATTGGAAAATTTATGGAAAATTTGGTAGTATAGACAAGGGAATAAGCTATTTGAAAAAATTCCTCAAATAAATGTGGTTTCATGGTGATGGATATGACCATGAGACAACATTTCTTGGAGGCATTTTTTCAAACAACTCATTGCCTTGTCTGACATGTTTGATAAAATGCTTTGGTAGACATGTATGGAAAATGTGCTAGTGAGCTATTTGAAAAAATGCCTCAAATAAATGTGGTCTCATGGTGATGGAATTCCATTCCATCGCCATGAGATTCCTAGAGGCATTTTTTCAAACATCTTATCTCCTTATCTAACATGTTTGATAAAATGCTTTGGTAGACATGTATAGACAAGGAACGTGAATTGTTTGACAAAATTTATCAATGAGATATGTCCTCATGGACTAAAATTATTTCAGGATGTTGGAATCAAGGAACGTTGAGAGTGGGGGTGAATCAGTGTTTTGCAATTTTTAACTTTATTAATCTAATCCTTAAAGTACTTATAACATTCAACCAAAAGAAATATGCATGAACATAAGATAAACAACTACAACACCATAACACAAGGATTTTTACGTGGAAATCCTATTAGGAGAAAAATCATGGTGGAAGGCCAATCCACAATATGAGTATACTCATAAATAAGTGTTTACAGAAATGGGAATGCACTTGCATTTAGGCACACTACCTAGAGCTCACTGCTTAAAACAGAAAGGAAGACTCACTATCTTACAAAATATTCAGATTAAATTCATCTAAAGAATTGAACTAAAATATTAAAATCTAATAATGCCTGATTACAATTTTGATTAAGCACATCAATCGAATTCTTGACCTTTTGTTTGATTATGCTCTTCTGCTCTTCTTTGCTCTAATTCACATCACAAATCCTTTTATGCGGAAGTGAAACTATGCATAATCCTTCTAATATTTGCAACACAAACCAACTCTTTACATATCTATATTCAAAATGATATAATCGATCACTTATATATATTCGCCACTAAAGATTTAATTGCTACCTATCGGCTCCAACAAAAATATGAAAGTATTTACAAACTATCAGCTCAATCCATAATTAATTATTAATGCACAGCAACCAAAGTTAGCCATAGCATAGTAATGACCCAAATCAATATGTTCAAACATGAAAACACTTAAACAATTAATCCTCAAACATCTACAATGGCTACATCCACTAAGTCGGCATTTATGCATTGTAAAGCAGGAAATTGATCAACCGGGTCTTCTAACTCTCACACAAATTGATAGGAGGCTCTAAGATTCAAGTGTAATATAGATCATATACTAAAAAACCTTCCCTAAGATACAAAACTAAAAATTATAACAAAAAATTGCATGTAAATCGATGAACACAATTTTGTTGGATGCTTTGTTCTTGCTTGACAGTTAATTACAAAACTTCGATCTGATTTTTGGTCTGAGTAAATTTTTTCATGTGGATCGAATCACTGAATAGGGTTTCCATCAATGACAACACCAAATAATGTTTGTAGTGTCTCTTGCCAACAATCTCCCCCTTTGGCATTGATGGTAACACTTAGAGAAAAATGACTAAGTGTCAGATCAGTACCAACATGAATACATTGCTAACCTTCAAAAATTAAAAAACACAACTCTAACTAAGATTATTACGGCATTTTTCACTGTCCCATTCTCTCCCTTTGACATTAATGACAAAGGTAGGAATCCACATACTAAAATCAGACAAAATTGTTATGAACAGATTGCATGTGTACAAATAGGCTTCTACAACTTACATAAACTTGAATAGATCTAAAAAAGTGTTCTTCAACAAGTTCAAACTCATGTCCCAAACCTTCTTGAGAATCTCCAAAATAACCACGTGACCACATAATAAGTAAGATTTCATCTCTCGAGATTCAAGGTTCGCTGGATCACTAACCACCATAGCATCTTGTGCTTCCTTCAATGCACTCAACATTGTTTCCATCTTAGGACCAATTAGTCCTCTAAGCTCACAAACCCTTTCAACCATTTTAGCGTCTTCATGCTTTAAGCCTTTGATCTTGTCAAGTAGGGATATGACTTGACCTTATTTATTTCCAATAGAGATAGTTAGAGGATTGAATGTTTGACTGATATCTACTAACTATTTCTCACTTTCTTTTTTTTTGAAGTCCTCAGTGAGCTCAGATGAAGATAGACATGACTTATAAATTTTACCACCTTTAGACAAAGCACTTTGAATATTATTTACACAAGTAGCTACCAAATATTTATCCCTAGCTATCATCCCTTTCATCCTACTAAAACTTTTATCATCAAACTCCTTATGTACCTTATCCTCAGCTGATTTCTCAAGGAACTCAAAATGAGTACTTACAACATTAATAAGTTTCTTCAGCTCACTGGAGGGAGAACCAGATGGATCCTTAATATATGTAGGCATGACCTTTTCCAGAATATCGGATTCAGGATTCAACAACTCACTATCTTCAATATGTGATTTTAGAATTTCTTCCCTTGCCTTGTTATGAGAAAATGAAGCTACCTTCATCTTTTGAGTAGGGGATAAAGTGTCAAAGTTGATAGGACCTTTTAGTAGTTCATAATCAAATTCTTCCTATTGTTCTTCCAAAAAATCTTTCATTTCCTTAGCAATGTCTCTTGCTTTCATGGGAACTTCTTTTTTCTCAACCTTCTTTTACTCAATCATTATTTCCTTAGCTATATATTCTTGCTTGTCTTTAGGAATATCAACTTCTTCAACTGACACAACATTAGGAGCTTCAGTCTCTATAGAAATTTCAGCATCATGCATGTTAAGAGGATTTAGAATATCCTCAAATGCATCTTATTTTTCCTCTTATGTTATCAGACTAGATGAAACATCTCCATCATTCACTTCTTCAGAAACAACATTGATTATGTTCCTTAACAAAACTTCCTTCATAATTTTTTCAATTTCTTTCTCAACTTCTTCAGTTTGACCAATCATAAGTTTGTTTACTCTTATTTTGATCTTGAAATATTTCTTTGTACCATTCAAAATTGTCCTCATTTCCTTAATAGACATCATCAGACATAATTCTGCAAGAATTTGATCTCTCAAACTGCTTATCTTTAGTTCTTGCATTCACTCTCTTCATTTCTAAAACTTAATATAGAATTTTGGGTAGTGAAGATATTATTTCAATAAGAGCCTTATTGAAATTCTTCAAGTACTTTATTGAAACTTGTTCGAATTAACATGCTTTGATACCATGTTAGAATTGGCTATGGATACCAAGATCTATGGACCAAATGGAAAACACAAAGAAGAGAGAAAATAATGTGAGAAGAATAAACTGTATTCAATGTCAAATAAATGTAGTAGAGACCATTTGGTTATATAGCCAAGGTGAGAACATAGGAGTGCATAATATTATGACAAGTTTCGTAATCTTATGACATGAGACAACAATGAAAATCTATCACTCCATCTAAAGTGGAAAATGATAATGTGATAACCACCACAAATAGTGGATCACCCACAAAAGGTGGAAACCTAATCACATGATATGTCCATCAAAGGTGGAGGTGAAAAAGTAATAAGAAGATAAGTCCACCAAAGGTGGAAATTCTCCAACAACTCCTATGTGGTCTCTAAGTAAACTTAACTAAGGTGTAATTATGACCTAGGACAAGGTACAAAATATTTAATTACACTAACAAAGGTTCCTCAAGAACTCTTTGATCGACACTGTCAAAGGTGTCATACCATTCACAAAAAGGCTTGAGATTTCCATCCTTAATTACTGCATTCTCCACCTCTTTTATAGACATACTTTTTTTTTTTTTTCATCTTTTTCTTTGCTTTCTCTTCTTTACCAGAGGGCTTGTCTTTAGAGACTATTGTTTCCTTTGTGCCTTTTTGCCTGATTTCTCTTATCTTTGCATCAAATTCAGTCTCTTCATCTTCAGAAACAACAAGATAAACTCTTTTCCATTTGTCCTTCTTCCCCTTTCATTCTCTACCAAATGAATTCACTTTAGATTTCACAGGGCTTGACTTCTTTGCAGGACCAGAAGAGAGAGTAGAGCTTCTTATAGATCTAGTTCGGGCAAAGGGTGTTGTCGGAATAGCAAATTTAATTTTTTTTACTCTCTTGCTTTAGCTTGTTCTCTCTTCCTTCTAGCTTCTCTCAAAGCTTCTTCGGATATACCCATGCTCTCTGCAAAGAATTCCACTTATTTTCTTACTCTTCAGACTATCACAGGTTTCCTTAGTTGATTGTGCACGTGTATATCTTTTTCTAAAAAAGTATCAAACCTTTCTTCTGATGGATCCCATGGTTTACTCAACAAATGTTCAACATAATTTTCCAAAATATGTTCCTCAACCTCATAGACCATTGGCATAATCCATAGTATTCTAGGATCTGTAGCTTCCATCAAGCATTGATCAATGTCAACCATAAAACAAATAGTGTATTTTTACTTCTCCATAATAGATGTGGGAATCCTTTCTCTACCATGCATCATACTCTGAAAGTTGTTGAAATAACCCCAGATTGCATTATTCCTTGTCTTAATGTCAAAAAATCTATGGAAGATATCTCTAATTTGAGAAACTATAGGTTTATTACCTTTCCATTGTACTTATCCAAATCCTGGAACTTCATTCATAAATTAAAAGAACAAAAATATCATAAAATTACCATATTTGAAGGAATTCTTCTTATCTTTCTTAATTTTACCAGGATTCTCCATCAACTAGCTTTTGAGTAACTCACATAGATCATACTCTGCATTCTCCTTCACCATCTAATAGTTTGCATAGATACCTATGCCAAATACATAATTATCTCAGTTGGAATGAGAGAGTTTGTAACCAATGACCATAGATGCAAATTTGACATCTACATCAATAATATCATCAATTTTCATAGGTCTTTTATCATACAATGAACCAGTTGCATCACTAACTGTTTGATTCTTCACGAACTTCAAGATTGGCAACCCACTGATGGAATTCAAACCAGTAACATTGCTTATAGCTTATTTTTTAATCTTAAAGGGTTGATTCAACCACATAAATTCAGCATGAACTCAGCGCAAAATATACCAAACCCACTCGCTTTCTTCAAACATGGGAAATTTTACAATCTACGTGAATTTTTTCTCCTCTAGAGTTTTGAATGTAAGTTTAACATAGAAATCCTCTCCTATAATGTGTTTGGAATACAAATTCAACAGCTACGAGCTCCCTAACTCCTGAATGTTTGCATGAATGTATGCCCTAATGTCTTCAATATGCAAGACATTGTACGAAAAAAATGAGAATGCACCTAAGGGCTCTTTCTTAATTAATTTGAAAGGATTCCATTTGAATTTCAAATAGGTTCTATCCTTGATATCAACTACCAATGGAGTATCCATTTTCATAAATTCACAAGTTCACCAGTTTTGTCGATAAATACCTTTTCTCTAGTTAGGGGTTTGATCACTGAATTGCCTTCACACTTGACTCTTTGCCAAATTTCTTCAAGGTTTGCTTCACAACTCTCTCAAAATTCCTTCTTCTCAAAGTGTAAAGTGACAAATGAAGAATACAAATGAACTTTTATCATTTGCACACCTAAATTTTTGTTGTAATAAATGTGTTTACCCTAACGCATTCAGATACCCTGTTTCCATACACTGTAAAAGATAACTCTTCTATGGATCTTTAGTTCTACATAAATACTCTCTCCAACTGTTTCAACAACATCTATGGATCAACAATGCAATCACTACACTCATCCATATCCCGGTACCAACTACCAACAAGGGGTTTGAAGGATTTTCTTGAAAATTCCCCCTAGGCTAGAGGCCTTAATCTAATTCTTGGACGAATTACCAAAATTTGGTGCTAGTGTAGAATCATTTTCTGCAATAGAGGGATTTTTTTTAACCCATGTCTTCTTCATTTGCTTCCTGATCTCACCTTTAGTGACTTTCCCTTTTCGCTTTTCATTCTTCTACATGTTTCTCATTTGATTTACTGGACCCTTTCTACTTCTACATAATTTAGCAATGTGACTCAATTTGTTGCAATTGTAGCACACCACATTTCTTTGTATAGACATTTTGTTCCATTGATTTTCTCTTGATTTGCACTAGTTAGCAATATGGCCAAATCTATTGCATGTATAACATCTAACATCTCTATAAAAGTTGTTCATCATATTTATGAGTTCATTTGACTTATGACCATACTTGTTACAATTAAACCATTGACTAAAGAATGATGGACCTCTTGAATTCATTCTACTTCTACATTGAGAAGCCATATGACCAAATTTATTACAAACAAAACAATAATCATTGAATCTTTGAGCATTAGGTTGTCTTATCAGATACCTTCCATATTTGTTCATCTAATTTCATTACCTAAATCTCCTTTATCCAAATCTGGAACTTTCTCCTTCCTCATATCCAAGACCTCACTTGTCACCTTCTTTCTTTTGACTTTTAATCAGTTCACCAATATTAGCTAAGCTAATCTTGAAATTCTCCTTGAATTAATTTGCAGTAGCAAGTTCATCCTTGAGGGTAACACGTCTTTCAATTTCTTCTTCATTGTTTCTGGATTGCTAAAATTTGAGTGTCGGATTGATGAATCCATCATTAATTATTTTGCATTCTTGAGATTTCTCTTTCAAGGACTGCACAAGATTCTCTTCATTCTTCTTTTTTTCTTAAATCTCCTTGGTCATCCTCATCATAATGGATTCCATCTCATACTTTAGGACTATATTATCTCTGGAAAAAATTTCACATTCTTCTATCTTTTCCTTCAAGGCTTGAATTAGTTGTTCATCTTCCATGCTTTTACCGTCATTCTTCTTAATCTGATCACAGAGTTCCCTTCTCTTCTCGCTAGACTTATTGATTTTATCTTTCAATGACTCAATGAATTTCTCAGCATCCATGAGTTTTTCTTGCAATTTCTAAACTTCATATTTTGACTGATCAAAATCATCTGGGGCCACCAAAACATGTTGTTGAAGACTGCTTCAATCCATTGAATTACTTTCCTAGATCTTCCCCAAGTTGTTAAACTTCTTCCAAGGAACTAGGCTCTGATACCAATTTTTGGAATCAAGGAACACTGAGAGGGGGGGTGAATCAGTGTTCTACACTTTTTAAATTTATTAATTGTATCCTTAAAGTACGTATGACATTCGACCAAAAAAATATGCATGAACATAATATAAACAACCACAACACCATAACACAAGGATTTTTACTTGGAAATCTTGTTAGGGGAAAAACCACAGTGGAAGGCCAATCCATAATATGAGTATACACAGAAGTAAGTGTTTATAGAAATTGGAATGCACTTGCATTCATGCACACTACCTAGAGCTCACTTCTCAAAATAGAAAGGAAGATTCACTGTTTTAAAATTTAGATTAAATCCATCTAAAGAATTGAACTAAAAGAGTAGCATCTACTAATGCCTGATTATAGTTCTGATCAAGCACATCAATCAAAGTCTTGACCTTCTATCTAATTCTACTCTTTTGGTCTACTATGCTTTAATTCGCATCACAAATCCTTTTATGCACAAGTGAAATTGTGCATAATCCTTCTAATATTCACAACACACATCGACTCTTCGCACATATATATTCAAAATGATATAATTGATCACTTATATATATCCGCCACTAAAGCATTAATCGCTACCTATCAGCTCCAACAAAATATGAAAGTATTTACAAATTGTTGGCTCAATCCATAACTAATTCTTAATGCACACCAACCAAATTCATCCATAGCATAGTAATGACCCAAATCAATACGTTCAAACATGAAAAGACTTAAACAATTACTCCTCAAACATCCACAACGACTACATCCACCATGTCAGCCTTTATGCACTATAAAGTAGGAAATTAATCAACTAGATCTTCTAACTTGCAAGTGGATCCATACGAGGCTCTAAGATTCAAGAGTAACATAGATCATATACTAAACAACCTTCCCTAAGATTCATAACTAAAAATGATAACAAAAAGTTGTACGTGAATCAATGAACACAATTCTGTCGAATTTTGTGTTCTTGCTTGACACTTAATTACAAAACTTTGATCTGACTTCTGGTATGAGAAAATGTTGTCATGTGGATCAAATCACTGACTAGGGTTACCATCAATGAAAGCACCAAATAATGTTTGCAGTGTCTCTTTCCAACATACGATATGCACAAAATAGGTTTGTTGAAAAGGCTTTAGAAAATTTCAAGCAAATGCAATTTCTAGGTGTAAAACCAAATTCCAAACCATTTTCCAACATCTCCCATTCTTATACCGAAATGGAAGCTTTGGAAAGGGTATGCACATCCATAAAAAATGAATGAGAAATGATGTATTATATTACATAGTTATAACTACTCTCATAAATGTGTATACGAAATGTGGAAGCATACATAAGGTAGGTCAATTGTTTAGCAAAATTTCTTAAAGAGATGTGGTTTAAAATGTAATTGGCAGATGTTAAGAATTGTGTAGTTTAAAATGTGCAAAGAGGGGCTAAGGGTATAATGAGAAACAAACAATTTTGATGAACATGGAATATGCATAATAAAAAATAAAATTATTGTATTAATCATGTATGATAAGGGGTGATAAAGAAACATAATAGAATTAAGGAAAATGTAAAGAAAATGTGTAAAGACTTGACATACCTAAAAACTGAAGATTTGAATGGAGGAACTACCCAATTATGTAGTATTTTTTTCTTCTTGAATCAAAATCCTCAGAAAATTGAGATTTTCACAAGCTTCCTTCCTTTTCAACATTGAATTATATATCACTCAAATATAACTACTAATAGCAACACAAATAAATAATGTATAATGTTAAATTCCTACAATTCAATCACAATTAACATTGCAACACTATAAAAATTGAGACTTGAATTGATATATATCAAATTTGATGTGAAAATTTTGTTATTTACTCCTCCCTAAGTTGGAAAACCATAAAAATGTGATGTAAAGTTCATCCAAAGGTGGTATAATGTGAAAAATTTGCATGTGCACTTCCCAACAACATCAAAAATCTTTTTTTTGTCAGAGCATGTGCATAACCAGGATAATAACAAAACATGTGGGCCTGGATCACGAGTGTGCTAACTTTTTTATCATTTTTAGAGCAAGCCAAAAGGTGCATGCATTATAATTAAAGTGTGTTTTATCTTTATATACAAAATGAATATAACTCAGCTTCTTCAAAACATGCTCACATTATGAAAATGTTTATTTTCTAAAGGTTTCCTCTATCTCTCTCTCCTTAGCCATCCATACATCCTTATCCATCTAGGCCTCTCACTTAACCCTAAAACCTATCCCTAAACCATCAAACTTGGACATTATGCCTTAAACCATAATCCCTCAACCGTATACCCTTAAACCCTTAATACCTAAACACTTAAACCCTAAACCACAATCTCTCTCTATCTATCTATATCTCTCTCTCTCATTCAATCTCTCATTCAATACCTCTATCTCTCCCACTCCCTCTCTCTCTCCTTATCCATCCATGCCTCCTTAGCCATATAGGTCTCTTATTTAACCCTAAACTCTCAACTCGAGACACTATTCTTTAAACCCTAATCCCTTAACCCTATAACCTTAAACCCTTAATACCTCAACCCATAAACCCTAAACCCTAATTTGTCTCTCTCAAGTTGTTCCCTCCTACCCCTCCCCCTCTCTCAAGTATCTCTCTCTCACACTCCCTCTATCTCTCTCCGACTCCCACTCTCTATGTCTCTCTCACTCCCTTCATCTCTCTCTATATATATATATCTCACTCCCTCTCTCTCACTCTATCCCTCTCACACTCCCTCTGTCTCACTCCCCCACTCTCTCACTCCCCCACTCTCCCATTCCCTCTCTCTCACACTCCCTCTCTCTCCCTCTCCCTATCTCTTAGGTCTCTCCCTCCTACCTCCCTCTCTCTTAGATCTCCCCCTCTAGAACCCTACCTAGGTAACTCTTTTTATCTCTCCCCTTATCCATCCACCCCTCCTTATCCATCTAGGTCTCTCACTTAACCCTAAACCCTATCCCTAAATGATCAACCCTATAAACTACTCCTTAAACCCTATTCCCTCAAACCTATACCCTTAAACCCTTAATCCCTTAACCCTTAAACCCTAAATCCTAATTTCTCTCACACACACTCACTCCCTCTATCTCTCTCTCTCACTCCCTCTCTCTCTCTCTCTCTCTCTCTCTCTCCCACTCCCTATCTCTTGCATTCCCTCTCTCTCCCTATCTCTCAGGTCTCTCCCTCGTATCCCCTCTCTCTCTAGTTTCTCCCTCTAGCACCCTACCTAGGTAAATCTCTCTCTCTCTCTCCCTCTCTCTCTCTCCCTCTCCTTATCCATCCATCCCTACTTATCCATCTAGGTATCTCACTCAACACTAAACCCTATCCCTAAAACCTTAACCCTAAACACTATGCCTTAAACTCTAATCCCTCAACCCTATACCCTAAACCTCAATCTCTCTCTCACACACTCACTCTCTTTATCTCTCCCACTCCCTCTCTCTCACTCCCTCTCTCTCACACTCCCTCTCTCTCTCTCTCCATCTCTCAAGTCTCTCCCTCCAACCCCCCTCTCTCACTTCTCCCTCTTTGGCACCTTACCTAGGTAACTCTCTATCTATTGCTCCCACCCTCTCTCTCTATTAGGTCTCTCCCTAAGGAACCCTACCAACATAACTACATAACTCTCTCTCTCTCTTCCTCCCTCTCTCTCTCACAGGTCTCTCCCTTCCACCCCTTATCCCTCTCTTTGGTATCTCTTTCTCTCACTATGTCTATCTCTCTCCCACTCCCACTCTCTCTCTCTCCTCTCTCTCTCTCTCTCCTCCCTCTCTCTCCCACTCCCTCTCTCATCTCTCAAGTATCTCCCTCTACAGGCTTCTCTTTCTCAAGTCTCTCCCCTAGCACTACAAGTAACTCTCTCTCCCTCTCTCTCTCTATCCCTAGATAATTCCTATCCTCTGACCCCCTTTCTCTCCTCCTCTCTCTCTACCACCTCTCTCTGAGGCCTCTCCCGCCTAGCCTCTCTCATCATCTATCTCTCTCTCACTCCTCTCTCTCCTATCTGTATAGGAAGTATCTCCCTTTGGCACCCTACCTAGATAATCTCTCTTTCTCTCCCTCTCTCTCTCCCCCTCTCTCCCTCTCTCCCACCCCACTCTCTCTCCCTCTATCCCTCCCACCCTACTTAGCTAATTCCCTCTCACTCCAATCCCTTCTCTCCCACTCCCTCTCTCTCAGGTCTCTCCCTCAAACCCCCTCTCCCTCTATCATGTCTCTCTCTCACTACCTCTCTCTCATGTCTCTCTCTCCATCTCTCCTTCCCACCCTACCTAGACAACTCTCTCTCTGTCTCTTAAAATTATCCCTCCCTCTAAATACATACATACATATAAGTAGACATAAATACATACATGCATAAATACATACTTATATACATACAAGCATACATACATACATGCATACATACATACATATAGGCATACAAACATACATGCAAGTATGCATACATACATACATGTTATACAAGCATATATACATGCATACATACACACATGCATACATACATACAAGCATACATACATACATACATGTTATACAAGAATGCATACATACATTCATATGGGTGAATCCACAATAGTGGTTTACAATTCAAGTGAGGATGGAAAACTCACAAAAAATGAATACATTGAAAAAAACTTGATTTTAGGGGTTCGTATGAACATACAAGTTCGAGTGAACCCATAAGGGGTTCATTCAAACTAGAGTTTGAGCGAAACCTTTTAATTATTTCCCGCCCAAAACCCCAAAAAAATCCCTTATGGAAGGGTGGTTCTCTTAGGTGTTCGCTCGAACCCCTAGGGGTTTGTACAAACCCCCCTTATTCCTCATCCCCCCCCCTAAGACACAAAAAAAACCTAAATTTTGGCACTTCAAAGCTTGGGTTGAGGATGAAAATGGAGAAATCTTCACAAACTCAACTGAAATCAATTATTCCTTGGAACGAGCTATCCAACGAATATAATTTTAATATGTTTTGGTTTTATTATGTAATTTTTTTTTAGTTTTATTAAACATAGGTTTTTCATCGAAAATGAAGGTCTACCTTTTGCATATGTGGAAAAATAGCAGATTATCAAAAAAAAAAATTGAATATGAGTGCACAAGATATTGAAGTCCTTGATCCAACAAAAAAATTGAATTTTTATATATACAAAAAATGTTACGCCTTATACGATTGCGCTATGTCTGAATTGTAATTGGTTTGGCTTCGAAATTTGATTAAAGAAAAAATATTCAATTAAAAACTATCTAACCAAGTGGAAGCACTAGATATCGGAGTTAAAAATATAAATTTGAAAGAATTAGAATTTTATCCTTCATGGAAAAAAATTTATGCGTTATACGGTGTGCATCACTTTTTAAAAATGTTATATTTTGAATAAAACCAGTTTTGTGGGAGATGGAAAAATAAGTGCAATCTGATTCCAAAATTTTTGAAATAAATATTTTTAGAATCTATAAACAAAATGTGATGAGACTCTAGTTTTCATCATCTTCAAATTCCTCATGGTTTAGCCGCTATAGGTGCCCAAATGTGAAGATTTAGTTCAAAAAATAATTTTAGTGTCCAATTTGGCCAAAACTTGTAAACCACTATTGTGGGATCACCCACACATGCATACATATAAATATATATACATACATTTAATAGACTAGCATTTAACAAAAAACAAGACATAACACGAGCACATTATAATGTGCTCGCATTATGTCTTTTTGAGGCAATTGTTGAGCACAAACACAAAAAATATGTCACAACTATGAAATAACGCGAGCGAGTTATAATGTGCTCGCGTTATTTCTTGATCTAGGAATCCCCAAGCCTTAGTCTTGGTATTTTATTTGGATTACCAACCCAAAGGCTTGGAGTGCCTTCCCAAGATCCAAAGACATGTTTTTGCATATTCTACAAGATTTCACATAATTGCATCCATACTAACTATTAGGTTTGCATGTGTTTCAAGGTCGCACAGATCAAACACCTGCATATTTTTAGGATCTCTTTTAGCTATTTAACGATGTAATTGTTTTCACATTTTGACAATGTTAAGCCTTTCATATTTCATTTATTTTATTTGTGTGTCCTTTTTTTTGGCAAAAACCACAGTTTGGTATTGTTTTCATTATAAATTAACTGTTCATTAAAATTTCAAATAAATTACATTTTTAGAAACTAGACTCCATTCTACACATAATAAAAAAAATAAAAATTCAATTAGTTTTCAAAATTTATAGGGGTAGCACGTGGCCAAAATTTTGTTTTCCAGGATGTGTCCACTTTGAAAATTAGTAAAAAATCAAATATTCATTAAAAAATTATCAAAAAAATCAAGCATAAACTACATACTGTTAGCTAATTTCTGACCAAAGTTATTTTAAAAATACCAAAAGAAAATTCACCTTTTGAGGGAGCCACAAAAGTTGCTATGTTTTGTTTTTTTCACAAAAACAACACCAATTTTTGTGGCTCCCTCTTTTGAACCCCTTAATTTCTACCATTTAGAAAAAAATAGTAGTTTAGAAATCAAATTCACAACACTTTGATCCTTGTTTTTGTTGCATCTAAATTTTTTTAGTGTAACTATCCTCAATTTCACATCCAAGGTCAGTATTTCTTTATTTTAGAAAAATAGTTCCACACTTAAGACCCTTTTTTGGCCCCCCATATTTTTGCACTTACCCACTTTATATACTATTCTAATTTTATTTTATTTTTGGACAATTTCATCTTCTCTTTTGCTAGCTTCAACAAAACCTTTTCATAACTAGTGGTTCTCCTTTATTAAGTTCATCTAGTTGAATAATAGACCCAGAAGATTTTGTATCCCCTTTGGATAAGTGTGTAATTTCTAGCATTTTTTCTCCTTTATCCTTCTATCTTGTGTTGTGGACATTCATAAAACATATAGCTTGACTACCCATATGTGAAATATGTACCTTGGAAACCATTACATTTTCCTCTTTCATATCCACCTCTACTTCTCATAGGGTATGATCTTTCTCTTATTTTATTATTCTTTCTTGAATTTTGGAAGGGATATCCTCCTTATCATGACTATACTTTATATGTTGCTATCCTCTACCTCTACTAAATCCACCTATGCATATTTCTATTTGATTTCTTTCCATTTTATCATCTTCCTTTAGAGAATACTATTATGTATCTTTTATAGTTTGTAACCTCACCATGCTTAGCTCATCTTAAATATTCAACCTCGCTCCATTAACATGTTGAGGCACATTTCCATGGTATAATTCATTATTACCTATTGAAATTTTATAAAAATACTCTATATAAGCCTTAACTCTTAACTCTCTTTGCCATAAATTTTGCATTTCCTTATGAAGGTTAATTTGATTATCACTAGGTAGGAAATTAGCCCTCATCTTGATCACCATTCAATTCCATCAAGTTATATTATCCCTATCATTTTTCATTCTCTTAGCCTATACCTCCTTCCACCAATGTGTTGCATAACCTTCCAATTTTGTTTAGGAAACCTTCAATATTCTAGGCTCCTCCAATTTATCATATTCAAAGTATTCCTCCATTTTTGTTAGCTAATTTCTATTAAATCATCTAGTTCTAAATTATTTGAGAGGCTTGACAACTCCATCCTCATTTATTTCCCAAATTTGGAGATAGCCCTTCTTATCCTTCTTTCTCCTCCATCCATATTTGCATTTACATTTTCACCTTCTTATCCTGTTATATCTACTCCTTCATCTTCACTATCATTATCTTCATGGGCCCTAAATCTTCTCATACCAAATTATATTGCATCAATCCTTGATTTCACTCCCCTAAGGACCTCCATTACCTCATATATCCTTCATGTTATAGCTACAACTGCAACATCTAGCATCCTTATCCTTGGCGTAACCTTGTTGGACCCATAAAATTCCTCATATGTTTACTAGCTTTCAAATATTTTTCCCCAACCCCCAAAAGAATATTCTTCTCATCACAACTATGATAAATAAAAATCAGTGATATTAGTATGAAAAAATCCATTCCACAATCCCACAAAAATGGCATCATGCAAACAAATGTTCCCTTCATCACAACAAAAGACAATTGAGCTATGTGTTCAAAGCTTTATTTATATTTCTTCATTGTCATTTGTCATTTCATCATTCAACACCATTACCATGTCATGCATAATATAGCATAGTTTCTTCTCTTATCATGGATAATTGCATTCTATTAGAGGAATCATACACATATATCCCCAATCAGTGCATCAAAAATTCCTCATTTGGACATTTTTTGCAAATTGCTAAGACATGGATTAGGTCACACCGATCTAAAGATCCATGTGATAAAAAAATTGCATGATCCGTAGGACATAGTCTATCATTCTAGAGATGATATGTCACTGATGTAATCAAAATACTTAGAATGAATCCTTTGAAGACATGCTGAGATCAAAATTCACATCGATAGAAATCCCATCGGTGAGAGATACACATACCCCTATCGATAAGATCAAAGGATTGCTATATTGGTGAGACAAATATCTTTGGCCCAAAACTCTTGAGTCGCACTGATCCCATGAGTCAGGATGATGGTGAAGGTATCGGGGGAGGTCTCATCGATCTAGCCAAATGAACCAAGCAAAAACAAGGAACATATCAATGAGACATAAAGGATCGACTTGAAGTTGTTAGGTCTCTCCGATGAAGAGGGTCTCACTGATGGAAATAATTTCAGGGAGAGTCTCGTTGATTATTCCAAAGATGATAAAAAGGTAGAAAGAAGTACATTAAGAAGACTAAAGCACATCGAAAAAATGTCTCAATCTCTTAGAGAGGGGTTATGTTAGCCCAATGGTGGTAAATGAAAGGCTTATTCTCATTGGTAAGACATAAGGTGATGAAAAAACATATCATATGCATCGGTAGAACTTTTCAACTGTCCCTCCAAAGTAATATAAGCTAAAGGAAAGTAGAATGGGGTTGTCACATGGTGTTAGGGAGAGTATCAATTAAAGTCCTTCCTATCAAGAGAAGAAACCAAAAGGATATTTCCAATTGAAGAGACATCCAAGTATGTCTTAGTGATCGATCAAAAGTGTATAAATAGAGATGACACCAAATAAGAAACACAATTTCACCTAAGATGAATGGGCTCTCACCGATGAAATTTCATTTCATTTCTCTGAAAATTCAAACTTCGAGAAGACCATTCCATTCAATTATAGAGGCTGACATTAATGGTCACATGAAGTAAATCCATAAGAAATTCATGACTGAACAAGAAATTGAGAACAAAAGGAATTTTTGGGAATTGCAGCAAGCAGACACAAGAGGCTAAGAATAATTCAGGAAACATAGTGAGATTGGTAATTCACAAGTAAGTCCATGAAAAAATCCTCTACAATTAGTAAAATTCTAATTCAAAGGATTGAAAATGGAGGGCCTTAGTTCTGAAGAAACCAAAGGTAGAAAGTCATAGGGCAAGAGTAGTAAAAGCAAAAGAAAAATTAAAAAAATTGAAACAAATGATGACCCAAAACTGATAGAAAGGAAGTTCAACCAGGACCTTATTGATCAATTTCCTAGCTCTTGGCCGAGGGCTGGGAGGTCTATGCAGCTAAGGGTTGAGGTAGATAAATTTGAGGACAAATGTAAATACATAGGAGATACTTGGACTTCCATCAGAGGATATGAATTGTTTTTGTTCCATTACCATTGAAGAAATGGATTCGAACCAGTGTGTAATCCATGGAACTTTTATCTAGGGAAATTGACTATACCTAATGTATTTTTGAACATTGAATTGATGAAATTACTGGCCAAACTTTACAACCCTGACCTGAAGGCCATCTATGATTTACAAGGAAAATCGTTCATATCTATGTCTAAGGTCGCAATTTCAAAAAAATTTAACCTAGGTGGCCTGTGTGATGAGCCTACTGTGTATGAAAAATTGGAGAAGGAATACTTGAGGCTAGAAACAACCTACAAAGGGTGGATATTTCCACTACATAAACCCAGAAAAGATGGGAACCTTGTCCCACATGGAGATGATGATGGACCACATTTTCATGTTGATGAATTTGAACCTTACTTGAAGTATACTTACCTCTCAGTATGTCAAGTGCTAGGATATAAGGCTCCTGAATTCATGTCGATTGGACCTATGGTGATTACAACAGATGTCCAATGCCATAATTCTAGACCATTCCATTATGCTTCTCACATTGCCAAGCAAATTGATTCAGGATTGTAGGCTATCAAAAATGGATCACCCACTTTGCATTTCAAACACTATTCCATTCTTATGCACCTGACATTATACTACGGAAATGAAATGATGATGTGGTATGAAGAATTGAAGATCACACAATATTATAAGGAGGGCCAACTCTTTCTGGGACAACTATGGACTACTATTTGGGACAATAGATTTTTGAATTCTAGCTATGTGCTATTTGAGGAGCATTTTGTAAGAACACTGTATAGATTTTTTAACCACCCATGTGAATATTCTTTAAGTGATGAGATCAAAATATTTCTAAGACCTAGAGATTTTGGTGGACCCACAACTGTTGAGAATAATTGGGGTGATTGGTATTTCTATGTTGATTCCACTATGATAAGGGTGTATGGCTTTGAGGATAAACCCTTCCTCTTGCCAAAAATAGTCCCAAATAGAATTGTATACCTATAAATCGTTAGGAAGATGGAATATTCAAGTGTGATGAATTTAGGTTCCTATGAAAAAATATCTTTCGTGCCAAGTACTCTATGTTTTGGAGAGTTTACCATTCTATCAAAAGAAGGATATGATCAAATTTTAGATAAAATGTCATAGTTCAACTTGGAAAGGGCCACACCACGAAAAGGATTTGATCCAGAAGGATATATTTATTCTTCCAAGAAGAAAGTGAATTTGGGTGGCTATGTACACATACCTTACCCAAAAGATGATATAATTAGAAAAATCGAGGAAAGGGAGGCCAAATTGGCCATTGATGAATATAATAGAAGAATTGAACAACTAAGAGAAATACAAGAGGCAGAATTGTTATCCTTTGGGAGTGATGAGGCCACTAATGGAAGAGAACATCAGAGTCATGGTGACAAGATTTCTAAAACAAGCATTGAAGAATATCATCCCCCCAACAGAGAATAGGAAGTTGATGAAAGTTCTGATGCAAATATCAGACAACTCACTTATAGATCATTTGTCTCTGACAATGAATTTATAAAGTCATCTAAATTTAGGGAATTCTTGTACAAACAAAAGGGGAAAGAAATAAGGAATTATGTCACAAGTATCACACCTAACAATGAAACTAAATTATTGAATACATTAAAGAAGGATGTGGATAATGAAATCAAGAATATGACCCTAGAAAAAGGAAGAGTTTGGTTAGAAAATTTTGGTGTAATGATCTCCCTAGGTTTAGATTTGAAATCAGCTCTTGTCTTTGATAGATTCTTGTACAGAAAACAATACTACTCACAAACTTAGCCCTGAAGGAGTTACAAAAGTATATACAAGATCCAAATTCAATACAAATGAGAACTCTCTAATGATCTCGATTTTGTATCCTCCACACAATAAATTTGTGGTCATTGACATAGAAAGGGAATTTGGACACGTAATGAAATTGAAGGTAGGTGTATTTGATCCTGTAGCTACTGCAGATATTGGCATCAATGTGGCTAAGCTGAACAAAGCACATATCCAAATATTGATAAAAGATAGGGACATGTACAAAAATAGCAATGAAAGTGTATTAAGAGAAAATGAATTCTTGAAAGATGCTAAGTTATTAACATAGGGAAAAATTTATCATTCTAAGGGTAGACAAGAGGAAGCACACTTGGCTAAATATGAGGCACTCTCTATGGTCTTGCAGAAAAGGCATACCAACTTGATGATTTGGATGAACAAACTATGGGGAACTCATTCCCAAAGTCATACTGAATTTCAAGAACACAAAAGAGTAAGTAACTGAATCCAAGAAAGGTCCATGAAGCCCAAAACAAGGATCCTCCTAACAACAAAATTACAACACTTATTGAAGACCTTCAAAGAAAGCATAGGAAATATCATGAGGAACTTCAAGCTGACATAAAGGAATTGGTCATTGTTACAAAGGAAGGAGTTATCACAATGTTTAAAGAACTAGGAGAGAAAAATGACAGAGATGAATGGATAGGAGAATTCAAGTTGATCTTGAAAAAAGCTTTGGATATGGCCAAGGATAAGGACTCGACCCTAGATGATACATGTGAGCATATGGAAAATATTGTAGTCATGGAGATAGCAGCTAGGAATGTAGTGGAGGATGTTGATACTCATGGAAGACAGGATTACCTGGATCATATGGCTAAAATTCATTTATGGCTAACTAGAGCCTAATCTTTGTGTTTATGTTTGTTAATTTCAAAAGACTCTTGTGAAGAGATGTTTCCTCTTCATAATGTTGATATTTATGTTGAACTCTTGATGGTTGAGATTCGAATTAGAAGAGAGATAGGATAAATAGATAGCAAAAATTTTCCATGATGTTTACATTTCAAAAGACCATGTTGCAAGCATAATTTTGAGGAAATCAATGAAAAGTCTTTGATTCGGTGGTTCCATTTTGGCATCTATTGTTTTTTGAAGTTATTCAATTGTGTGATTGTCTCCAACTTGATGTTTCTTGGTTATTTAAATTTATATATCAAGTATATAATCAATTTGTCAATACACATTTGTTGTACCTATGTGATGTGATTATTTGGTTTCTTTAAAGAAGAATTAAATTCCTTTTGATCAATCAGAGTAATTTTGAAGTAACAATTGGATCAATAAGAAGAATTGTATAATTAGGATTGATATTCAGTCTCCAGTAAGGTTTTTAATCACTTTATTGCATGTTTATACAAGTTATAGACTAATATTTGTATGCCAAACAATTAGATTTTTTTTCCAAATGGAATTCATTCATCCTAAGCTTTCATTTGACTCCATTTTACCCAACAAGGCACTGGTCTCACCCATTTTATTTATTTAGTTTCATTAAATTCATTTCAACTGAACATATTAAATTATACCTTGATATTGCTGATGCAATTTATACCAAATTAAGATCACATCTCTCCATTTCCAAATTTCCATTCTGGATAGATTGATCAAGTAGGAAACATAGTTCAAATCTACATCATTTACATAGATACACACACCTAGGTTTAGCAGAGCCTAAAGAGTAGAAGGTTCAATAATATTAATTGTCCTTGTACATTATCTAAATATGTGTCAAGATATTGGAAACCTCTTGTGGTTCAAACCTACATTTTTGAGACCTAACAATTTGGTGACTACTAGGGAGTCAAACTAAGCCCAAGACTTCATCATAGAGTCAATACCTTGTAAAAGACTCTATTAGGAACAAGAAACTATAGAATTCTCTCACTTCTTTGAAAAGTGAGTGGTGACTTTGAAGAGATAAGTGCATTAAAAAAATAACAAAGTAAATTATGCATCAAAACCTTGAAATTCAGATCATCAAAATAGCCAACAACATGTAGGGAAGAAGGTCTATGTACAAAAATGGTTCTAATGACAAGGGTAAATGGGCAACCAAGAATGAAAAGGGAAAGAAGGTGTCTAATGGCATGTGCTTAACAAATAAAGGCAAAATGTGAAAAGCACACCTTGAGACATGTAATTGTTATGATACACTAACAACTGAAAAAAACCCATCTAGAGAGCCCCACACTCCTATAGGAAAGAGGAATCCTCTCTATCAACCAGATGCCAAGAAAGTTGAGGAGTTCATGGCTAGATTTGAGGCTAAAAGGGAAAAGAAACAACATGAGTATGATCATAAAATGCATTACTTGAAGAGAATATGGATGGACTTGGTTATGAAGCAACCTCTAAAGAAAACTATGAACTGGTGACTCAGGATGAAATACATGCACGATTGGAACATGAAAGACAAGAAGCGGAAAGAACAAAAAAACAATATGAACAAAGGCTCCAAGGAATAAAAGAGATTAGGGAGTTGAAGTTGCAAAAAGCCCAAATCAATGCTCAGATGGCTAACCTCCCTGAATATGTACCACCTTAGAGATAGGGAAATAATAATGCAGGGCTTTCAAATTCCCCAAAGACACAATAGAAATAGTCAAGAAATCAATACAGGCCTACAAATGCTCCACTTAAGAATCCACCACAACATAAAAATGTGTAGCCCCCTCATGGCCAACAATATGTACCACCACCCCACATACAATACAATAATCCACTATACCAAAACCCACCTTCTCCACTATACATGACCATGATCAGACAATTTGATTTAATAGGATTTCAAGTATATCCTTACCCTATGGACAATAGTTGGAGAGGTCTTATCCCAAAATTCATAGGAAGTAGTGCAGTCACAACTGAGGAAAATTTGAGGAGTTTCAATGCTTTTATTTAGGACTTGGATATGCACTATAAAGATATACAGATGAAGTTGTTTATGATGTCACTAACTAAAGAAGCTAGAGATTGGTTTAATAATTTACCAACAACCTCTATTGATTATGTTCAGGAGTTTCAAGATCAGTTTCTTGAGCACTATGGGCAGAAGTGTGCACCAAAATTTTCCTTGCATCAATTAATAAGCATCCAGAAACATCAAAATGAGTCAGTCTATGACTTCAACAAGTAGTTCTCCAAATTCCATAACAAGATACCACCAGGGTCTAAGCTAGCAGATCCTGCAACATTGAGCATTTATATGACATCATTTGATCCAGAAACTGGATATCAACTTAGAAATAGGTGCCCCAAAGATTTAGCTGAGGCCCAAAGAAGCATTAATCATTGAAAATAATAGGAAGGTTGCTGGAATGGTTAATAAGAGAGATAATCCTAGGGTCCCTCAACCCTTTAATAATCCTTAGCATAGGTAAGAAAATACGTACAGGAATGAAATGCCTAGGCTTCATGATATGCCTTATAATACAAATTTGAACGATGGAAATCCTGTGATGGATAGGCCTAAAAATAAGGAGACACTTGATCCTTTAAAGAAGAGAGGGGCGTATATGGTGAAAAATAGTCCTTGGTGTCAGATATGTGACTTTCCACATTCTCTTGACTATTGTATTGTATATCAATCAATCTGAGAAGAGGAGATTCCAGTGGATAATAATGAAGAAGAACACACAATTTATTTGACTTCCCACACCCTTCATCCCATTGAGCAGGGATATTCATCTTCAGAGGAAGGAGGCTATGAGTACGATGTTGACCACCAAAGGTACAATATCCATATAGTAGAGCAACAAGTTTTTTCTGATCATGAAGAAAGAAGTGAGGAACGGTATTCATTGAATGCACCATATCAATTAGGTAAGTGTAATATAAGGAGACTCACTGAAGAGGAAATTAATAAATTAACCATCACTATAGTAGAACAAGCTAAAAGAGAATAATGGTTAAGAAATAGAACAATAAATGAAAATGAAGGTGTTCCAATAGGAATATTTGTGAAGGATAAGAAAGCACCACATGGAGCTTCAAAAAATACAGAAAACAAACAACCTAATAAGAAGTAAAAAAACATGTGCATATGGAGGAAAATAAAGAGTTACATAAGGACAAACAAAAATTTGATCAAACAAGCAAAAAGGAGAAAGAAGATAACAAAGGAGAATCATTGGAAAAAAATAAAATGATCAGAACAGAAGGAGCTTCTTTTGATTTCACACAAGATTTATCTCAGGTAAAGATGTTTGTCCCATTACTAGAAATGATGAAGATTAAAGAGTAAAGGGATAGTGCTATTCAATTAATATCTAGTGGGAATAATAAAAACACAAATATTGAGAACAAAGGGACCACTAATAATAGTAATAAGCATGAAGAAGTAAAAGTCCCTAAGGTTTATTTAGGTGATGCATTAATAATCCCTCCATAATTTGATCTATTTTTCACTACAATGCTCATAAATAACAAGCTGGTTAGAAATTGTATGATAGATTCAGGGGCAGCTATCAATATCAAGCTAGTGGCAGTTATGAAACAACTTGGGATGTGGGTAGATAGATATTTTTGGTGGAAAATGTTATGCTATGGATAGAAGACCTATTTCGATGGTATGAATTATGAAAGACATAGAGTTGAATTTGGCTTCTTATCAACAAGAAACTTACAATATAGACATAACTATGATTGATACACCTCCTCATTTTAGAATGTTGTTATCCAAACAATGGATTGCATCAGTTGGTGGGAATTTATAGTTTGAATTATCATATGCCACAATTCCAGTTAATGGTGAAGAAGTTAAGTTATATAGAGAACCAAGAATGAATTAGATTGTGGATTATGTCCCTCAAGAACAACTAAGTTTATTTTGTGATGTGGATCTAGGGAACTTTAGAGTAGAGCCTTCTCATCCTGAATTGACAAACACTGACCCAATTGATAGACATGTTTCCAAGTATGAACATGGTGTATGGAAAATATATTTTGATGGAGCATGTAGTTAGGAAGGCAATGGATTTGGTGTAGTTTTTATTTCACCCCAAGGAATCACTTTAAATTATTCCTTTTTGCTGACTTTTGAGTGTACAACTAATGTGGCAAAGTATGAATCTCTGTTAATTGGTTTAAATATGGCTATCAAAAATAAGATCAAGTTGCTAACTATCTTGGGAGATTTAGAACTAATCATCTCACAAGTCAGGTCAAGATAAGTTTCAAATAATAAGAGGTTAAAACAATATAGAAATGTTGTGTGGGATAAAATTGAATTATTTGATCCTTTTTCAATTGAATGAATAGACAGATCAAAAAATATAATGTCACATGTCCTAACTAATGTAGCCCTAAAAAGAGATGATGTCACATTGGCTAGAGTATCTCAGGTTGAATTCAAAACAAGGCCTGCTATCCTTGATAATATCTATAGTTTGAAATTTTTCAATGATGACACTAATCTTATAGAATTTCTCCATTGTATTGGTCAATATGAAGCTCAGGAGATCGATTTTAATGCCTTTGTTCAAGAAGTTGATGGGAAACAATTTGTATTTGGAAAAGAAGTTTTGCAGCTTAAAACTAATAAACTTCCCAAAGGACTTATGGAATTAGAAAGAGTATATGATGGAAATGAATGCTCTCGCACGAAGCAGACACTATTCAAGAGAGAAGATGTTGAAGAGATCAATTTAGGAACTAAGTTAGCACCAAAAAAGGTATATATTCGAAATAAAATAAGTCCAACGATTAGAAGAATGTTGATTGCCTTGTTAAGAAAGTAAAAAAATGTGTTTTCTTGGTCTTATGAGGATCTCAAAGCATATAGAGAATATTTTTTTCAACATGAGATTCCACTAAAACTAGACACAAAGCCATTCAGACAAAATAAAAGGCCTATCAACCCAAATTTGGAGCCTAAAATGCAAGAGGAAATGGAAAAACGCGGAGATGGAGGCATTATCAAACCCATTAGACATTCAACATGGGTCTCCAACTTGGTCCTAGCAAGAAAGAAAAATGGGGTTATAAGGTTGTGTGTAGACTTCAAAAATATAAATGTTGCTTCCCTCAAAGATAAATATCATCTCCTGAATATGGAAGCCATATTACACAAAGTAGCAGGATGTGAGTTGATGTCAATGATGGATGGGTTTTCTGGGTATAAATAGGTTAAATTTAAAGAGTCTGAGCAATACAAGACAACATTTACTACACCATGGGGGACATATGTTTATGTGAGAATGCCATTCAATCTCACAAATGCAGGGGTTAAATTTTCAAAGGGCCATGGATGTGGCATTTACAGATTTAATCAATGCTATAATTGTGGTGTATCAGGATGACCTCACTTCTTATTCCAAAAGAGTAGAAGACCATGTAAAAAACCTAGAGAAGATATTCATCAAGGCTTTGGAATATGGTATTAGTCTCAATCCCCAAAAAATGTCGCTTTGTTGTCATAGAGGGTAAGCTTTTGGGGCATATTATATCAAAGGAAGGGATTAGTATAGACCCTGAAAAATTAGAAGCCAATGATAAAATTTTCATTCCCTAAACCATCAAATCCATTCAATCATTCTTTGGGAAAATTAACTTTGTTAGTAGATTTGTGTCAAATTTTGTTGAAATTGTTAAACCCATATCCAAGATGTTGAAGAAGGGAGAAAAGATAGATTGGACTATAAAAGCCCTTGAATCCTTTCTATCCATTAAAAAATCCATCAAAGAAGACCCTATTCTAAAATCACCTGATTTCACCAAAACCATAGCAATTGTCATGTTACAAAAAAAAAGAGGAAGGGTATGGGCAACATATATTCTTTTTTAGCAAGTCCTTGCAAGGGTTAGAGTTGAAGTATGATATTATGGAGAAACAAGCTTTTGATTTAGTCAAAGCAAAAAAAGCTTTCAAACCATATCTATTTGGAGCCAAGGTGTTTGCATATGTACCACATGCAACTGTGAAAGATATCCTGGTGTAGATGGAGGTAACTGGGAAAAGATGTAAATGGATTAATAAAATCCAAGAGTTTGATATGGAAATTTAGATTTAAAAGTTAGTCAGGGGATAGAGCTTGGCCAAACTAATGGCAGAAGTGAACTTTGAGGCCAATAAAATTTTCAATGTGGAAAATGAAGATGGCATAGTTGCAAGCATTGTGCATACTCCTTGGTACACAAACATAATGTATTATCTCAGACACATGAAATGCCCTGAAGGTTTGAGTGATAATCAGAGGAGGAATCTAAAGTTGCAGGCATCCAAGTATGTATTCATAGAAGGTGATCTATTTTGGAAAAATAGGGATGGGATGCTATTACTGTGTCTAGATGAATCACAAGAACAACATGTCTTGAGGGAGATGCATGAAGGGGTGTGTGGAGGTCATTACTCTACCAAAACCATTGCACATAAGATTCTCAGGGTAGGCTATTATTGACCTAAAGTTTTTACTGATTATTTTTCATATGTAAGAAAATGTGAAGCGTTCCATAGATTCTCAAGAAAGATGTGGTATCAAGGAGCCCTGCCACTAAGACCCTTACAAGTAGAAGCCTATTTTCATCAGTGGGGAGTTGATTTTATTGGGGAGATACAAGAAAAATCAAGTGGAGGACATATGTGGATATTAGTGGCAACTGATTATTTCACTAAATGGGTGGAGACAATCCTAACTAAAAAAGCAACAAGCAAGGCAATGATAAATTTTCTAATGGACAATATCATAACCAGATTTGGTACACCAGTAAGGTTGATCACAAACAATGTGATGTGTTTTAGGTCTAATGAATTCAAAGATTTCTGCAACACATATGGCATTATTGTATCTTATGCTTCCCCTTACCACCCACAATAAAATAGTCAAGCATAGTCCAACAATAAAATTCTTTTGAAAATCATAAGAAGGATGTTAGATGGAATAAAACGATGTGGGCCTCATAGTTAAGAATGGTTGTATGGGCGAACAAAATTACTATAAAGAAAGCAATTGGAAAATCACCATTTGAACCGGTATATGGAACATAGGCTAGGATTCCATTGCAAAACCTTCTACCATTTTATAATTTCATTCTTGAAGAGGATATAGATATTCCATAACCAATGGAGGGAAGGATGGAGCAGCTTGTAGAACTAGATGAAATAAGGAAGATGGCTCAAAAACAAAATGTGAAGCTGCAATCACAAATGAAGTATCTTTTTGATAAAAAGGCCAAAGATAGAAAATTTGAGGAGAATGATTTTGTATTAATATGGAATGCAAAATGTCAGGAAAAGGGAAAGTATGGAAATTTTAAAGCCTTATGGTTAGGTCCCTTTGTTAGTATTGCGAAAGGAGGGGAAGATTCTTATTATTTGTAGAACATGGCGAGAGAGGGACAAGAATTGTCTGTACATGGGAAGTTCCTAAAACACTTCTTTTATTGAAGAACATGGAGGATTGAGGGTTGTAAGTGCATGGAAAACTCTTGACAAACCTCTTAAAATGTACCATTTCCATGCACAATAGAATAGGTGAAGGTTAGGGATTGCCAGTGCATGGAAAATTCCTAGATAACTTTCTAAAAATTCAATGAAAATTTTCCATGCATAGTAGAATAGGATTCCTCACCACTCCCATCACTCTTCACTTACCTCATTTCCACTACCATTCCATGATGCATGACTCTTGGTCTACTCTCCTAGTAATCTTAATTCCTACAACGTGTGAATCCCAATCCTAGACCTGCACAAACATAAGAGACAAACACATCATTAGATCATATGCAAGTGAGAATCAAGATTCCCCATGAAATCCATATAAATTGCAAAGAAAAAGAAATGAGATGAAGAACATAAGCAAACATAAACAAAAGCTATCAAATCCTATTCAATGTAAACCAAAATCTTGATCCCATGGGGGAGTTGGTGCCAATTTGATTTGTAAATTGGCCCTTTCCCAACTCCTATGATGCGATGTTGGTGATTGATGCACTTTGATGAAGATTCAATTGAGCTCCATGATGAAAAATCTGCATAACCTAGCTAAGATCTTGATAAAATTGATGAAAATAGATATGCTTGAGGATGAAATTGAGTACAGTGAGTTTACTCAAATTGTGGATGATCAAATGAGGAGAAAAGTCTCTTATTTATAGATGAGATTGAGAGAAGAAGAGGCAAAATGGATGAATGTGGGACTAAT
>CM021106.1:262929656-262947242 GCA_007115665.2 Sequoiadendron giganteum
AGAGGAGATGAGGGCGAGGGCCAAGGCCGCAGAGGTTACACTAGAGATGGTGCAGTGAGAGAGAGAGAGTGTACAGGGACAGGTGTAGGCTCTACAGGGGGAGAGGGACTGTGTACAGGGACAGATGCAAGCACTCCAAGGAGATAGGGATAGTTTATGGAGACAGGGCCAGATTGTGCAGTTCTAGAGAGATGCAGTAGTGGGTTGGGCAGAGAACGCTGAGGGGGATATAGTACAAATGCGGGCATGTCGAGGGCCGAGTGGTGGGATTGTGCTAGAGACGATGCGGGCAAAGAGGGAGAGATCCGCAGAGTAGATACGTTTATTGACAGGGGCACAAGAGGCATGGGAGCAGGAGTGACGGGCCATGAGCAGAGAGAGGGATAGGTATAGGCATGAGCAGAATGTCGCTCGGTACCAGGCTAGGTAGAGAGATGAGTATATGCAAAAGGCAACGTACTGGAGGTGTGCGTATGAGCAAGCAGTGCCCAACCCGGCGCAGCGTACAACGCAGTATGTTAGGCAGACACCACAGATGCCAGCACCGTCCCAGTCTTTAGGGACACGAACCAGGGGGTACAGTGACTTCCAGCTGACTCTTTCTCGGTTTGGGACTCTAGGGCATGAGTCATAGGGGACTCCGACACACAGAGGACCGGTACCTGAGTCTCCTCAGAGGTCAAGTGTGGGCAGCTCAAGACAGGCAAATGACAGGTGACAGGATATAGGTGTTTTTGATAGGTACTAGATGGTGGTGATGCACCTTATTTTGAGTATGATATGTAGGTGATTATGTGGTGACTATATTTTGGATATGGACATTGTATTATTTTGATGATGATATGTGATGGTCCCCATTGATGTTATGCCACATTTTCGCGATGGATGGTATGTATATGGTGTTTTATATGATGTTCCTATGATAGTGGATGTATGTTATGTATATGTATATGATGTTTTTGTGTTGGTGTGGATGTTTTACTTATGCATGTGTGATTATGTTAATGATTTAAGAATGGTAATGCAATTGTATTAATGATGTGAGTAATATGGGCCTTATATGGAGTAATGCAATATGGATAGGTGAACTTAATAAGAATGAATGGATATAAATGGATAAATGAATGGATGTAAATGAACCTAATGAATTGATGTGAATGCAAATGGATAAATGAATGGATGTAAATGAACCTAATGAATTGATGTGAATGCAAATGGATAAATGAATGGATGTAAATGGATAAATAAACCTAAGGGATTGATGTGAATGCAAATGGATAAATGAACAAATGTTTAATGTAAATGGATGTTAATGGATAAAGTATCAATGGGTAGATGATATGTGTAGGATGTGGGGGTTGCAATACCTGTCAAAGACTGTAAGGATCCCGAGAAGAAAAGTTAGTAAGAGTGAGTGAGAGTTTGCACAACCAATACCACGAGTCATAGATGTAGGGGCAAGATAGGATGAAGAGGGAATATGCAACATGAGATGAAATGCAATAAAATGAAATGCAACATGAATGTAATTTGCCATCCTTTAGAGCATTGATTTTTGCTATAGCATAAGACATCCAGCGTCAGGGTATGTAGACCAAGACGGATTAATGTCTAATGCATAAAACAAACACGACAAACAAGAAGGCTATCCCAATACCCCAAAGTTGCGATGACTTTGGTCGGGCCAGGTATTGGAATAACCATAAGCACAAAGGGATGCCCCCACATAACATAGGATCCGAGAGGAATCTTGGTGGGTACTATGTGGAGTATCCCAGCAAATAGAAACAATAAAATAGTCAAGAGGTGTCCCTATGTTAACTAGGAAAAACACACTATAATATGAAGGATCATGGCGATCTTGACTAGTGATTATAGGGAGCTCAAATGATAAACAAAATCCAAAAGTACCAAGAGATTGTAATCAATTACAAGCGTCCTTTGCCATAAGATCCTAGGGATGGATGGGGTTGATGTGGTCTGTTAGGAAGGATGCATCCTGTTAAGACCGATGATGGATACTAAGCTAAAGTGACCTAGATGACGCTGGATAATTGCTATTGAGCAGATTTCTTGATACGAGAAGACCTTGTTTGTGAAGAATTAGTGAAGATAGGGACATACCTGTCAACGACAGGATGAGACACAAACTAAAGACCTAGGGGCTCGAGGGTTGATCAAAGATCAACCTTGCCTATGTGAAAGCGCAGAGCCCTCATAGTTCAGGAAAGGACCATGATAAAAGAGCGAAAAGTGGACTGATGGAAACCAATGGAGGACCAAGACAGACACAAGCCCTGGGGGCAGATCAAAAGATCAACCTTGCCTACATGTAAGCATAGGGGCAATGTAGTTTGGATACGACAAAAGACCGAGGATGGACAAGATCAAAAAGTGGACCATGAGGACAAATGATGAAGAACAAAATGCCTCAAGGGCCGATCAAAGATTAGCCTTGCCTACATGCAAGTGCAGAGGCATCGTAGTTCAAGAGGAGATGATGATAAATGTGGAGAGAGGACGGTGACGACAGATGATGGTTGACAATGATCAAACGAGTTGACCACAAAAGAAGACAACGAGAAGCCCTGGCGGCGGATCAAATGATCAGCCTTGCCTACGTGCAAGCGCAAGGGTAACGTAGTTCAGAAGGAGACACGATGAGACCAAGATGGAGACAGACAAGAAGAGATGACACAAGCTCAGATCAGGATAATAAGCTCAAGGTGTTGGATAGCGGATGACAGTCATCCAATGCTCAACCAGAATATACCAAGCGATGAGGTGATGCAAGCGGATGAGAGGATATGGGGATTGAGGAATCAGCGGATAAGCCATAAAGTAACCAGGATGCGAGGTAGATAATGATTAAGCCCTATATGAGAGGTGCCTGTTGCTAGGTTTTCCCCAATCGTGGGTATCCAAGGCGCCACGCAGGGGTGGTTTTCACCATAGGATGAATTATTTCTCTTTACTATTTTTGGATTTTTTTGATTTTTTAATTTTTTTTAATTTTTTACTTTTACCAGGGAGGATACCCCAGCTGATCTAAGTGTAGAACTTCTTCAGGTGCATGATGTTGATGGGTTCCTCCAAGGGTTCACCTTCAAGGGTGGAGAGCCTATAGTCACCAAAACCATACTTTGTGGTGATGACATAAGGGCCCAACTAGTTTGCTTCAAACTTGCCCTTTTTCTCTAGATCTTGCTAATTTTGTTGATTCTCTTTTAGGACTAAATCACCAACATTGAATTGGTGAGGGCAGACTTTCTTATTGTAGCTCCTTTTGAGTCGGTATTGATAGGTTTGCAGGTGGTTATAAGCCTTGACCCATTTTTCATCCAGCAACTCCAATTGTGCCAAGCGTGCTACTCGGGTGTCTTCGTTAGTGATGAGGTTCATGAGGGAGATGCGGAGTGAAGGGATTTCAACTTTGATTGGCAAGATGGCTTCGGCGCCATAGACAAGAGAATATGGAGTAGCTCCGGTTGGAGTGCGGATGGATGTACGGTAGGCCCAAAGAGTAGGATGGATATGGAGGTGCCAATCGCGGCCAGTGCTATTGACCATCTTCTTAATGATTTTGATCAATGTTTTATTTGTTGCTTCTGCTTGTCCATTACCTTGGGGGTAATAGGGGGTGGACCAATGATGTTGGATATGATATGTGTCACAAAGAAGCTTCATACATTTATTTTTGAATGGCTTTCCGTTGTCGGTGATGATGGAGGAGGGGATACCATACCTGCAGAGGATATGGTAAAGGATGAACTTAGAGATCTGAACACCAATGATTTGAGTGAGTGGTATGGATTTCACCCACTTGGTGAAGTATTCAGTGGCTGTGATGATAAAGGTGTGTCCATCAGATAATGGAGGGTAGATCTTGCCAATCAAGTCAAAACCCCATTGTGAAAACGACCAAGGTGTCGTGATGGGTTGGAGCTCTTGTGCTGGAGCGTGAATCAGATCTGCATGTTGTTGACATGGAAGACACTTTTTGACATACTCACAAGCATCTTGTTCCATTGTGGGCCAATAATATCCTGCTCTGAGAATCTGTTTGGGTAGGGCCATACCATTAGAATGGGCCCCACAAATACCACTATGTATCTCTATTAACGTCGTGCGGGCTTCAGTTTCATCTAAACAATGGAGGAGAGTTCCATCATACCCACGTTGATAAAGTGTATCACCGATAATGGTGTAGTGGGCTGTGCGTTGGATAAATGATTTATGTTGGTTTCTCATGAGATCAAGCAGGAGGGTGTTGTCATGAATGTAGGTGTAAATGTCATGGTACCAAGGGGATTTAGGACCTACAATAGCACACACCATGTCACTCTCAAGGATATCATACACTGGGATTAGGAGTTGCTCGACCAGGAACTGACAGTTTGTGCAATCCTTTGGCATGTCAAGGAGAGAACCAATGGTAGTCATAGCATCTGCCGCCTTATTCTGGAGTCTCGGGATCTGCTCAAATTGGATGGTAGTGAAATATTTCTTGAAGTCATCCACCATTCATTTATAAGGCAACAACTTTTCATCTTTTGCTAGAAACTCATCGTTGACCTGTTTTATGACTAACTGGGAGTCACCAAAAACATGTAGATGAGTGATGTGCCATTGGACTGCAATTCTGAGGCCTGTGAGAAGGGCTTCATATTCAAAGATGTTGTTGGTGCAGGGAAATGCCAGTTTGAATGATTTTGGTATGTAGTCACCTTGGGGGGTGATAAGCAAGACTCCTGCCCCCAATCCATTATGAGTGTGTGATCCATCAAAGTACAGTGTCCAAGTGGTGGCTTTTGAGACGACAAATACTCCTTCATCTGGAAATTTAGTTTCTATGGGATAGGTGTCCACTAACGGGGCATCTGCTAATTGATCCACTATTATTTATCCTTTTATGGCCTTTCTATCCACATATTCTATATCAAACTCACTGAGGAGCATGATCCATTTAGCCATTCGACCAGTCAGGGCTATTTTGGACAACAGGTATTTGAGGGGGTCGATTTTGGATATTAATTTTATAGGATGGCTAAGCATATAGTGGTGTAGCTTTTGTGTGCTGAAGACCATAGCTAGACAGGCCTTTTCCATCGGTGAATAATTGAGCTCATAACCGACCAGTGTGCGACTAATGTAATAGATCACCCGTTCCTTTGAAGACTCATCATGTTGTGCTAATAATGCCCCCAATGCAACTGACGTGGTAGATATGTACAACATGAGTGGTTTGTTAGGGATAGGTGGCATCAAAATCGGTAGGTGGGCCAAGTATCCTTTGATCATGTCAAAACCCAACTGACACTGTTGATTCCACTTGAAGCTGGTGTCTTTCTTGAGAAGGTAGGTGAATGACTGACATTTATTCGCGAGTTGGGCTATAAACCGGCGGATGGATTGTAGCTTCCCTTGGAGGCTCCTTAATTGTTTTAAGTTTCTTGGTGGAGGCATATCCATGATAGCTTTCACTTTAGTTGGGTCAACCTCGATGCCTCTTCGGGATACTATGAAGCCCAAGAGTTTCCCTGATGTGACACCGAACACACACTTTTTTGGATTTAGTCGAAGCTTGTACTGTTCTAAGCGCTCAAAGATCCATTTAAGAATGGCAGGGTGCTCTTCTCTGGTTCCAGATTTTGCGAGTAGGTCATCAACATAATCTTCCATGATGATATGGATAAGGTCATGGAATATAACCATCATTGCCCGTTGATATGTTGCCCCTGCATTTTTGAGACCAAAGGGCATGGCATTGTAATAGAAAGTACCCCAAGGTATTGTAAAAGCGGTTTTATGTTGATCATCGGGGGCAATCCTGATCTGATTGTAACCAGAGAAGCCATCCATGAGGGATAGCATCTCGTGTCTTGTAGTGATGTCGACTAACATGTTGATGTTAGGCAAGGGAAAGTCGTCCTTTGGGCAGGCTTTGTTAAGATCTCAGAAATCCATACAGATTCTGATGTCTCCATTGGGTTTAGCAGTAGGTACTATATTGGAGATCCAATCAGAGTAATCAATGGTTCTGATAAAACCAGCATCCAGTAACTTTTCCAGTTCTTTCTTAACTAATAATGCCACTTGTGGGTGCATCTTTCGGAGCTTCTGTTTGACAGGTTTAGCCTCTAAACGGACATCCAAATGGTGGACAACAAGATTTGGATCCAGGCCAGGCATATCAGAGTAAGCCCATGCAAATTTGATGACCCCTTCTTGAAGAATGTGGACAATGGTGCTGTATTCTGCTTCAGATAAAGATTTGGCCACATAGGTTACCCTTGGAGTTTCTTCTGTTCCCAAGTTCACCTCTTGCGTTTCTTCAATGAGAATCGAAGATTGCTTAGACAGTTGTGTTCCTACAAGGGGAAGATGAATGTCCCCATCTTCCAATGTCGTGTTAAGGTTTTCATTGTCAGATACATCCTTTATTTTTACTTTTTCCAAGTCAAAAAGTGCCTCGGTGAGGTTTTCACTAGTTGACCTATTTTGCTTTTGTTTCTTCTTATTGTTGTGATTAGGGCGTTCATCTTCCCCCAATCCCATTAGATGTACATATGTATCATATGAGGGCAATGTACTGACAGGTGCGCTACCTTGTAGGTCATAGTTGATAAGCTCAGGATGTTTAAGGGATAAAGTTATGGTACAAACAGATAAGCATTCGAACATGGCAGGGAGGTCAATGTGATCCAGATCATCGTACGCGTGTATGATGGACTCTTCCTCTGGTATGTCTTCGAAGGAACCGTTGTCAACACTAACATTGTTAGAAGTGTTAGCGGATGTTGTAGGACCCTTCTGTTTAGTATCATAACCCAATCCCAAATTTCTTGGTCGGATGGTAAGTGCTTCAATGGGTAGTCGTTTTCCTTGTTCTTCTGTACCAAGGCCTCCGCCTTGGTAATGACATTTTTCAACAAACTTGGATGCATGTGGATAAGCCTCTTGAAAGTATTCCATAAGGGGATGTGGTGGTTCAGGTTCCTCTCGGCAAACCCATTGATTGATATCTTCGTCCATTTGATCCTGGAGGGATCCCAAATCATTGAATGTTGCTGACCCCACATTCTTGGAAGTGAGGGTAAGTGTCTTTTCCACTTTTGGCACTGGCAGGATTGGTTGTCCATATGTGTGGGGCGAAGGTGGCATGGTTACCACATTGAGTGTGGTATGCATTTCGTATGTGCCACATCCCTTGTCTATGATTTGGACCTTGGTGACAGTGGAAGTAGGTGTGGATGATGGTGGGGATGAAGTGTTTAGTGTATTGGTGGATGGGTCAGGATCAGATGTTGGGGTTGCCTCCATTTTGACTCCTGGAGAGTAATGCGAATGCGGAAAAGAAGCTTCCAAGGCACGACAATACTCAAAAGGCTGGGGGTTAGCTTGTATGGTGACTTCCATTCCTTGAAATGGGAACTTTAGGCATTGGTGATAGGTGGATGGTACGACTTGCATAGAATGAATCCATGGACGACCAAGAAGGATGTTGTAGGGGAGTTCAAGGTCCAGAACATGACACATAGTGTATTGTACAATGGGGCCCACTTGAATAGGGAGGCAAATTATACCCTTAGAATCCTGCTCTGCATTATCATATGCCTTGATGGTGATGATTTGACTTTTCAGATCAGCTTGGTTATATCCAACCTGTTGTATGAATTTTAATGTACAAAGATTTAGGGCCAAACCATTATCTACCAGTACCCTTTTTACTTTTTGACAATTGACACCGACCTCAAGATGGAGGGGGTGGTTGTGGCTTGAATCAAGATGTGGCATGTCCTTTTGGCTAAAGGCTAACTGATAGGTGGATGAGAGATTGCCTACCAATGCTTGGAATTGGGTAGGGTCAATATTATCAGGCACTTGTGTGCTTTGCAAAGCCTTAGTTAAGATATCTTGATGTACGAGAGATGACTTAAGCAAGTCCAAAATGGATATTTGGGTTGCAGTCTTACCTAGATGATCTAGGATGTTATATTGGGAGTTGATGGAGGGTTGTTGGGTAGATGGAGGAGCGGCAAGGACTGTGATGCAAGTCCATCGAGTAGCAACGACACATTGTGAATCCTTTCCTTTGACGTGTATCATGGATACACATGGTTCCACTTGTTCTATGTATGATACCACACCTTGATAATTGTATGGTACATTTTTATAACTGATGTTATTAGTGCTATTATTTTGCTGGTGATTATTGTTAGGTCCATGATTTGAGTTGGATGTATTAGGACCTTGATTATGGTTTGGAAAGGCATTTTGATATATTTGTAGTTGAGCATTGGAGGATGATGCTGCGTTAGCATCCACATGGATTTCACCTCGATCGATGAGACCTTGGATGTAGAATTTTAAGCCTTGACATTTGTCTAGGGTATGTCCCTTAATTTTGTGAAATTCACAGTATTCATTGTCTTGAAACCAAGTAGGCTTGGGTTTATATGTATCGAGAGGTTTGGTAATAGGATATGTGATGGGGTAGTTAGCTTGAAGAAGCTTATTAAACACCATGCTAAGGGGTTCTCCCAATTGAGTGAACTGTCGTTTGTTGCCCCCTTGGTTGTTTTGATTGGATTGTTGTCGTGGTGCCCCTTGAGGGATGGATATGGCGGTCTGGATTGATGGTTGTTGTGGAGGAGGGTATCTTTGCGTAGTGGTGGCCACTTGAACATGTTTGGTGTCTGTGACACCGTCATTGACAAAATTCTTATTTCTATTCCAATAGCGAGGTTTATCCCCAAAGGATTTTTCTCTATCAGAATTGAAATGTTTGACTTGTCCTCTTGTGACAAGGGCTCATTCTAAGATGGGTCCTTTCTCCACAAGTCCTGCAAAGGTAGTGATACACTGGAGTTGGAAATTGTGCGCCATATCCGGGTGGGATTTTTTGATAAACAACGTGACCATGTCCTTTTCTGTTGGTGGGGATTTCATCCTACTAGCCAAGGCACGCCATCTTTGCAAGTAGCTTGCAAAGGTCTCTCCGTCACGTTGTTTTTCTTTGAGGAGATCAAGTGTGTCAATATCTTTCTCTAGGTTAAAAGAGAAATGAGAGACAAACTGTTCAGACAATTGTGTGAAGGTTTTGATAGATCCCTTTTCAAAACCCATAAACCAGTTGAGGGCAACCCCTTGTAGACTTTTAGGAAAAATTCGGATAAGGTAGTTATCGTTATGCATGACCTCTTGGCAATGAGCATAAAATTCTTGAAGATGAGCTCTACGATCCTTAGTTCCTTTGTATTTATCAAACTTTGGTATATCGAAATGTTTGGAAAAAGGAATCAACGAGATGGAGGGATCAAAAGGATAAGGACATATGTCCTCAAACTTGAATGATTGTTTACCTGCTCCAGCTTGCAAGTCCTTTAATGCTGCTTTTACTTCTTCCAAGTCCCTATTGATGGGAGTCGTGGGAGTCAAAGTGGATTGATTGTATGAGTAATATTATGGGTATGATGATGATGGTCCTACCATTGTTGGATCATAAAGGGTTTGAGTTGGATATGAATGCATTGGTTGATTGTAAGTGGAATGATAGTTGGATGTTTGATGGTGTTGAGTGGGAGCCACTTGTTGTTGATAGTAGGAAACAAGAGAGGGGTCTGGTTGCTGCATAGCATTTTGGTTAGAGATAGGGCCTCTTTGTTGATGTGATGATGGTTGTTGGTAATAGGAAGTGTAAGGTGCCCTCAGTTGATGAGTGTGTTGTTGTTGAAGGTAGGGCAAATAGGTTTGGCATTGTTTTGCAACGGTGGGTTGTTGTGAGACATATGGATACAGATTCAATGTTTGTTGATGGGGATTGTGTTGAGGTTGTGAAGGATTGGTGTAAGGTGGCGGTTGGGTATGCATTTGGGTTTGCGCATTTTGATGAGGATTCGTATGGGATGGAATAGTGTATGTGCTAGAGGGATGATAGAGGTACTTGGTGAGTGGATTATGATGTGTTTGTGTAGGGATATGCACATGTTGTGGTGGAGGTTGTTGTTGTTGATGAGGTGGGTGAGATAAGATATGTTGTTGTTGTTGAGATGGATGAGATGGGATGTGTTGTTGTTGTTGAGGTGTATGCTACACCACTTGATGTGATGGTTGTGTGAGAACAAAAGTGTGTTGTGGATGTTGTGAATGCAAGTGTTGAGATGAAGCTATGATAGTAGCAACATGTTGTGGCGGTGTTGATAGTGTGGTGGATTGGTGTGGATTATTTGGAGGTTGTTGGAATTGAGGAGGTAGCACATTGGTAAGTGGAGGTGTGCCCCCAATATTAGAATATGGAGGAGGAAGTGGTGGAGTAGATGGGATGTATGGCGACATGCCATAGGTATGAGGGTCATTAGGATCAGATGGTGGAATAGTAGATGTTGTGGTTGGAAGATGAGGATATTCTTGGACTTGATGGATGATAGCATTTCCAAGTTCGGGGTGGTACCAATTTTTAGTGTGGGCACCTTCAGGAATGTAGGAATTTTCTGGAACATTTTGTGAGGTTTGTGGGTCAACAAATGGGGGAAGGGCATATTGTGATGTATTGAAACCGGATGGTGGTTTGACTCCCTTCATGAGTAAGGTGGAAAGGATCTTATCCCCACGTTCGTTTAGGAGACGATCTATCATTTGGACATTGGCAGGATTACTGAGATATTCGTCAATGGTGACTTCAGGTTGATTGACTATGTTTTCG
This sequence comes from Sequoiadendron giganteum, assembly GCA_007115665.2. Lineage (NCBI taxonomy): Eukaryota > Viridiplantae > Streptophyta > Pinopsida > Cupressales > Cupressaceae > Sequoiadendron > Sequoiadendron giganteum. The sequence goes on from CM021106.1 coordinate 262,940,362, forward strand.
TCACTAGGTGGTGTGATGTTCTGGATGTTGGTGTTTGATTGAGATGAGACACCATTATGAGGATCATGTGGAATGTTATTAGGATCTTGAGGGACATTTGGTTGGGAGCCTTGATTTTGTTGGTCTGCCATTTGCTTTTTCGTTTGTGAATGGGTTTGAATGGGCATGAACGTGCAAAACAACTAGGTGATTTCAAGATGTAATCTCTAGAGGATGATCTAGGTGATGATTTGGATCGATTGACTTAGATTGGATGAGGGATCAATTGATGGTGTATCGATTGAGGATTTGGATGAGGATTGATTTGATTGGATCAAATGATGATGTATCAATTTGATGATTGGATTGTTTGGATCAATTGATGATGTATCAATTGGATGATTGGATCAAATGATGATGTATCGATTTGATGATTGGATTGTTTGGATCAATTGATGATGTATCAATTTTATGATTGGATTGTTTGGATCAATTGATGATTTGGATGAGGATTTGATTTGATTGGATCAAATGATGATTTGGATTGATGGTTGGATTTGATTGAGGGGATCTTAAAACCTGATTTGGAAATTACCCTAAGTGACTTATAACATTGGTTGATTGGATTAAATCAATGATCATGACATCGAATCCGCCTTGAGATGGAAGGGGATTGATTTGGGTCAATGATGTTGACTTTCAATACAAATCCGCCTCAAGATAGAAGTAGATTGATTAGGTTGAAGACAAAGATTGATATGTAGGATAATGATCAAACTCAATGCCTTGGTCAATTCGGGAGATAACTCCTAAAACAAGGTTTTAAGGAATTTTGTGATGAGGGATGATGATGAAGGAAAATGGAAGATGTGTTGTTGGAAATGTTTTAGGTCACACGGTAAGATGGGTATCCCAAATGGTGGAATGATCAATGTGAATGTGGTAAATGAACGTTTTTAGAAAGGTTAAAGGGAGGTTTGGAATGGTTAAATGGATGTTTGGACTGGTCAAATGAGTGTTTAGGATGATCAAATGGTCAAATGGAGGCTTCGAGGATTCAAATGGAGGTTTGGAGAGGTCAAATGGATGAAACTATCTATTCAGGGGGCGTATTCTCACTTCTGTAGAAAAGGCTGAAACAGTGGGGCAAGTTCGCCCCTCTGCAGTAAAAAAGGCTGAAACAGTGGGGCAAGTTCGCCCCTTTACGATGGAAAAGGCTGAAACAGTGGGGCAAGTTCACCCCTCTGCGGTAAAAAAGGCTGAAATAGTGGGGCAAGTTTGCCCCTCTACGGTGGAAAAGGCTGAAATAGTGGGGTAAGTTTGCCCCTCTGCGGTAAAAAAGGTTGAAATAGTGGGGCAAGTTCACCCCTCTGCAGTGGAAAATGTAACTTGGTTTGGATAAGGGATTTTGGCAAGGACTTAAAATGATTTAATGACGGTTTGACTTATCAAAATTTACTAGTTCTTTATAGAAAGACACTTTGAACAAGCACAATCCTATGATTAGTGTTTAACGGGTATGGTCGACAAAGGTCTTACTCTAGGATGAACAAGGTTTCTAGGGAGTCCTCGATATACGCTCGGTACGTGAGGCACAACCGTGAACACCAGTCCATCACAAGCATGAGTCGGGAGCCCCAACGAGATATTGAAAGGCTCAGACCAACTCTTCACGTCTATCTAGGTATCACCCTAGCTTCGACGTTCCGCTAATTACAACGCAACTAGATTGGGGTACAACTTTGACTCTCCCCCCTTTATATACCCTGCCGATATGCGTGGTTGGAATCATCCCTTGGGGTGATGAAATCCCCAAGCAGGTCCCGCTAAGAAGAAGACACTAATCGTTTCCAACTACCCCCTTCGGATCCGCACAAAGTGCAAAGGAGGAAGGTGAAAACAAACTAATGCCCCCTTAGGGTAAAACAAATAAAATAGACACAGTAAGCAACAAGTATTACTTTCCCCTACTTATACTAAGTAAATAGATAAAACAGTAAGGAAAGACTTTTAAAAATCAGAATGAAACGAAGGCCCTATAAGCAAATGTTAGTTGTTTATCTTTTGCCCTTTTGTGATTTGCAGCAAAAATACGCAAAATACCAGCATGAAATCTAACTTCACTCATCAATAAACAGGATTAGTGGGTTAGAGCACAAAACAACAAAATAAAGAGACAAAAACGAAGCTAAAATGTCCCTTTTTTACCTTTTCGAATGAGCTGTTAAAGGAAAATTCGCCCCTCTGCAGTGAAAAACACTGAACTGGAAGGGCAAGTTTGCCCTTCTGTAGAAAACAATCAAAAACAGCAAGGGCAAGTTCACCCATCTGTAGAAAATAGTTAGAAACAACAAAGGGCATATTCGCCCCTCTACAGAAAACAGTTAGAAACAACAAAGGGCAGATTCACCCTTTTGCAGAAAACAGTCAGAAACAACAAAAGGTAGATTCGCCCCTTTGCAGAAAACAGTCAGAAACAACAAAGGGCAGATTCGCCCCTCTACAAAAAACAGTCAGAAACAGCAAAGGGCAGGTTCGCCTCTTTGCAGAAAACAGTCAGAAACAACAAAGGGCAGATTCGCCCCTCTATAGAAAACTGTCAGAAATAGCAAAGGGTAGGTTCGCCCCTCTACAGAAAATAATTGAAACAGAGGGCAAGTTCGCCCTTTTGCAACGTCCGGGAGGGTAAGTTCGCCCCTCTGCGACCTGAATTTGCAAACAAGCTAACAATAGAAGACGTGAAAGAAAGAGACCCCTTTGTGGGTCCCACTGGGCGTGCCAAAAATGTGATCCTAATAAAATGTTACTTCTAAATGTGAGATGTTAGATAAAACTAATAATGCAATATGAAGAAATAACAAAATAAAAGGGCACCTCAATAAGATTAGCCTAAGAAAATGGACAACAAAGAAGTAAGATAAACAAATTGATTGCTGTTATACCTTCATGTTGTTGCTTCCTTGGTTGGCCCTTTGATGCTTCAAGAATTATGTGCTCCTTGGATGGCAATAGGATTGAATGGATGCAATATGAATTGATGCAATATGGATTGATGATGTGAGTGCTATAATGGATGAGAGCTTGAATGGTAATTTTGCAAGAGTTTTGTTGCAAAAGACTTGATCCTTAAAATAGGAGAAATGAGGGGTATTTATAGGCTAATTGGAATTCTCTAGAGAATTCAACGATTGGGATTGATCCAACAAAGATCAAGATGAAGGGCTATGGTGAGTTGAGAACTCACAAGCCCTCACATCTTGACATGTGGAAGGTGAGATGTCTTAGGGTGGAGTGATGTGGAAATGAGGTGGAAGAGAAAGACAAGAGGTGGAAGGGAAGTACATGAGGTGGATGAAGGACAAGTACCTTTGAGGTACCTTGGGAGATAAGAAGATTTCCTCAAAAAGGAACTTCTTGTCCCCAAATGAGGATGAAAGAGACTTTTGAGAAATTTTAGAATTTCTCAAAAATCTCTATGGGAAAAGGGGAAGTGTGTGGGAAAAATAAATGTAAATTAAAAATTTACATTCAATGGAGGGTTCATTGGATAAAAGGAGGTCTTCAAAAAGCTAGAGATTTGTCACATGTGGGTGATGTGACAAGTCCAAGGTTCTAGAAACCTTGGACACATGTAAAATGACATGTCATATTTGCATGGGGGATGAGGAAGACTTTGGGAAGACCAAAGTGAATTAAAAATTCATAGGGGGAAGGGAGTCCGGGCTAAAAATGGTAAGTGGGAAGGTTGACTAGAAAAGGTAAGCCAAATGTGGCTAATAATTTTGATTAAGGTTGTGCAAACACATGATTAAGATAATTAATGAGGGATTAGAGGCAAGTGGGAGATTATGGAGGATGTGACACTTAATTTTGATTAAATGGTGCACATCCTAATCACAGATTAATTAATTTAATCCGGATTAGAAGAGGGTTATGGAGAATGTGACAAGGAGAGAGAAAAAAAGGAATTAAAAATTGGTTTTTAATCCAAATAGGTTAAATGACAAAATTAAATAAGTTTTCATGTTTATTTAATTTAGAGAAGGAAAGGGGGTAAGGTAAAGTATTTAATTTATTTAATTACATACTTTAGGAACCTTAGGCAGAAAATGAAATAATGATTAAATAAATTATTTAATCACTATTTAATGAACTAGATAAATAGAGTAGATGATTTTGATCATATGGAAGTGATCGAATTTGGATGTCTACAATAATGTTTTAAAAGGAGATATAATGGAAATATTTATTAATAAATAAGTGTTACTTGTTTATGTTATTTTATAGATATGCTAATTTTTAATATAAAATATGGGCTTAGAATCAAGTTTATTTATTATTTTTTGATTATTGGTGGTTATATATTTTATATTGGTTTATTTCAATTGATTCAAATTGGATTTTAAAGGCAAAACATGTAGTAAATACATAGTTGTGGAATTTACTACTAGAATGAGTAGTGTTGAAGACTTCTCAAATGACCAATATGTTAGAATAAATGTGGATTTACTAAATTTTTCCAATTAGACTTTTGTTAGCCCTTGCAAAGTTTTTCTCAAGAATAATTTTGATGTTGTTGCATGGGCTCAATATGATTGCAAAAAATTGTGTATGTCAACACATGTGCTAAATATGTCAAATATTTTATTTCTTGTTGCCATTGATTTGTCAAAAAGTTCGTGAATTGTTTCATTTTACTCATGGTAGTCATTGCGAACTTCAACTCAAAATGAGATGGGCTTTGACAACTCATAAATCCCAAGGTCTAACACTTAAGAGCATTAATTGACATTGGAGACATTGATCACTAAAGTGTCACTGTGATGTTCCATGTATGACATTTAACATATCGATGTACCTTCTTGAGATTCAACTAATATAAGTGATATGCCCAAATTCAAGATAGTGCATATATATTCCTCAATAGAAAAGAAGAGATTCGTCTACATGCAATATTAACCTTAAATTACTTGATTGTTCAATCACTAATGTACTCCAAGCCTTGCACAATACTTGTATTCAATAACTTCCATCACCTAAAAAACAAACAAACAAACAAATAATTTTTTTTTTTTTTTGTGATTTATTAATTAAATAAGAATTAAACTTATTACAAATAATAATCAAGATGCCCATTGCACATTAAATGTGTTTACTACTTCTTATATCATATTGTTGATAAACCCAAATATTAGCTCAAATGAAGGCAACTCTAATCCTTATTTTATATTACATTATTGATAAGCTCAAATATTGTGTCCACATAAGAGTAACTTTACTTTCAATATCATATTATTGATAAATTCAAATGTCACCTTCACATAAAATAAGTTACTTCCTAATATCACTTTATTGATAAACCCAATTATTACCTCAAATGAAAGTAACTCTAATTCTTATATTATATTACATTATTGATAAGTTCAAATATTACGTCTACATAAGAATAACTTTACTTTCAATATCATATTTTCCATAAATTCAAATGTGATCTTTTAACATAAAAATAATTTACTTTCTAACATAACTTGTTAATAAGCTCAAATGTCACTCCCCATTAAAAAAAAACTTCACATCCTATATTACAAAATTCATAAACCCAAATATCACCTTCACAAGAGTAACTTTTTACTTCGAATTGTCTTCTCCACTTTAACCAGCTCCCTTCGCAATGAATGAATGAAAGATTTTAATGACGTCCAATAGAAAAACTAAATTCCTTTTCGGTACTTCATCAGTTGGGATACTTCACGGGCCACCGGGGCGGAGGAAACGTATCAGTTCTGTGGCTGGAGGAAGAATATTCGAATAAAACATCGTAAAACCACTCTTGATCAATTTGAAAAACAGCCTGTAAATAAACCGAAGCCACTACATTTGCTCGCACAGGCAAGCAAGCAGTAATATTGTTGTATTTTAGTTTTGCCAAAGGTCGCGATGTCGGATCTGGTTCTGAAGCCGAACGTTATGCCGGCTCTAGTGGTTGTGGGCTCGGCCAATGCCGACATATATGTGGAAGTAGACAGAATTCCGAGAGAAGGAGAGACAATCGCTGCTCGGGCAGGGCAGACGCTGGCGGGCGGAAAGGGCGCCAATCAGGCCGCCTGCGCTGCCAGGCTGGCTTATCCTACCTACTTCATCGGCCAGGTATTTTTCTCCTTCTGCGGAATAAAATTCATTTGCAACCATGGAGTGGCGAAATTTTAATTTTTCTTATTTGTTTACATGGCTGTGCTGATAAAAATGGGTTTAGCCTCCAAGAATAAGAACATGCCGTCATAAATTTGAAAATGTAAGAAGATGCTGTGGTAGATTCTAAGAAACAAGAATGAATTTTTAATGGCCGCAGGTCATTTTACAAATTGCGGTGTATTAATGTTGTTTGCTTTGCATCGAACGCCAGATTCTCTCGCGTTTTGCGCTTTCCGGTTTTAGATTACGGTGGTCTAAAATTCTCAAATTGCGCAGATTATGTTTTAATTTCTCCGTTGTTTCTTTTCAATTAGGGTGGTTTTGTAGCTTTTTATGGTTTTGGTTATAAGATATCGAGTGTTTGCGTATCTTATGATTTTAATCGGAATATTTTGATGATGGATTTCGGTTTGGGGTTGTTCTGATTTAATCATTTACTGTTTAGGCAGTCATTCCATCTGGCGAGAATGAACATCTTAGGATTATACTGATTGTGTACAGTTTGGGAGCCTTGATTGCATTACTTATGACTAGAGCGTAGGTTGCGTGATTCCATACTGGTTTCGTTTCCCTTTAACTGTGTGGTTCATTGCCCTGAGGGCGGGGTGCGGGGTGCGGTGGGCAGTGGGTGAGGGGCTGTGGGCCGGGGCTTCCTTAATTTTTGTTGCAGGTGCTGCTTACAAATTTTAGGATCCTTTACGTGTGTGCAA
>CM021106.1:262947342-263186061 GCA_007115665.2 Sequoiadendron giganteum
TCCACCCTGCTCCGCCTCCTCCTCCTGTCCCCCCTCCTGCTCATACTCTGGCCCCCCTCTAAAGCGCCCACAGCAAGCACCTCCGATGTAACCCTCTCCCATCGATGGTTGCAAAACCACCGATCATACCGATTTGTCACTCCAGCATCCTCTGGACCCTCCCACCTGCCTAGATAGGGCACCTCACTTGCCATCACCCATGACGCCCTCACATCTTTCACTGCCAATGCCGCCCCCCAAGGTACCTCTCTGATAAGCCGACAAAACATAACTAACACTCCTGGAATATCCTGCACAAGTCCAAACTACCACGCCACTCGATCTGGATGATACAACTCCACTATGTACCCTGGGCTCCTAATCAGGAAACAACTACACATGAAGAACCCTTGATGTCTCTCCTCCTCGGTCCTCCATCCTCTAAACCGTCGAAACATATATGGCCGCCATATAATGTCCTCTCTCCATAAATTATTGAACGCTCTCCTCCACCGCTCCACCTCTCCCTGTGTCTCATACCATAGGATGCAACCCCTGACTGCCCCGAACTGCCACGCCAATGGCTCTCTCTCATCCAAGTCTCCTCCTCTGATCACTATAGGCCTCATCACCGCGATATGCGTCCATCCCCATACCTGCATTAGCATCTGGTCCATCAAGCTCTACACCCCCCGATAATAGATCACGTGCATGTCCCGATATAACTAGGCCAATAGACATGACCCCCATAAAAACTGCTCCTCCCCCCACTCGACAATATGTTGAATCACCCCCATGTACCGTAGGCTACAGAAACGCTTACTTCGGTATGGCAACAGAATCCCACTGATCAGGCAACATAGAAACAGTGGTAATGTCGACACCCCCAGGTCCAGACATCTATCTACATCCAACCCCCCCCTCTGTATTGGCAAGTCATCTCACCCAAATAACACCAAAACGGTCTCATCTAACTGCTCTCCTCTCAACTCCTCCTCGCACACTAACCGTCTCGTTATCGGTAACCTCAAGATTCGCTACACATCCTCCAATATCACTATCATCTCTCTAGTCGGCAAATGAAACGTCGACGTAGCCAAGCTCCACCTCTTTATCAAGGCTTTCAACATCGCCCTATGAGCCCTCATTTCAGGAAACTGCACCAAGTGCAGTAACCTGGCCCGCTCCAAAACTACATGATCCGCTCCGTTCATCACCTCAATCAACGACGCCAATGCCTCCGGCCTCCGCTCATGAATCCGCACTCTACCAAAATCCTGCAAACATTTCATCCCCCTTATCAAAAAAATTCATCTCCAATCCTGTATTTCTCATGCATTTCACATTTGACTCTCTTTCTTTTCTTTTTTCTCCCTCTTTTTCTCTGTCTTCTTCCACTCCTACTGCGAGGCAGATCCGCCCTCAGCCTACCAGGATAGATCCGCCCCCTGCAGTGGGGCGGATCTGCCCTCAGCCAGCTGGAGCGGACCCGCCCCGGGCCGCGCCTCTGCCACAGAGCGGCGCTTGTTGGCGTGGCGCGGCCGGGCCGTGCCCCCCTCGTCGGGGTAGCGCCGCCACTGTAGTCCGCCCCGCCTCGGGGTGAACTCGCCCCACCGTGGGGCGGACTCGCCCCGCCGAGGGGCGACTCTACCCCAGCTAGGGAAAACTCACCCATGGCCGAGGCGGACGCTATGCTGGCCTGAGGCCGGATCATGCGTCGAGAAGATATTATCATTAGATGGGCATTTTTCTTCCCCCACCCCCAATAAACTTTTTTTTTAAAGAAATTTTTCTATTTCATTTTCTACCCATTTTTTCTTTTTTTCCCACCCACAAAACCCATGTTTTACATTTTTAATAATTTATTTCAAAATGCGTTAAATTTCAATTTAATGCATCGGGAGTTTTGTTGCTTACCTGGCGGGGCCCATCCTGTTGTTTGTACGACCGTCAAACCTCATCTATCTGGTGGACGATCTCAGTGTCATTATCTCTCGACATCTTCACTCCTCGTCTGCTTGCTCTCTCTCTTCTTCTCTCAATTGCTACAGTGCAAATGAGGTGAGGTAATTTTCAAAATTACCTTATATTAACTTTTAAAAGGTATTTTTACCTTTTATTCCTCTGATTAATCTCTTCTCTTCCCGGGGCTGCCATTTGCACCCCGTTTGTCCGATTGATTTCATTCAAAAGACAAACTTGTCTAATTTTTCGCCCTCTTTTCAACTATACCATATGTTTCTTCTTATCACGATTTTTTCTGGGACCCTTTTTTTCCCTCGTCACCCTCTCGAGGGGGCATACCCTTCACATTTACCAATTTTCTCGGCCGTAATCAATACCTTCCATGATTGGGGCATTTTCATCCATTCCTCATTAATTGAACATCTCATATTCTCCTCCCCATGCTGGGGCATCTTCTTTCGGTCACTTCTTCTAGTCATCTGCACTTTATTTTCTTCAAAGCACTGTTATTCTAGTGGTACTTCGAAGAGGGGCAAAATGTAGACATCCAAATTCGATCACTTCCATATGATCAAAATCGTCTACTCTATTTATCTAGTTCATTAAATAGTGATTAAATAATTTATTTAATCATTATTTCATTTTCTGCCTAAGGTTCCTAAAGTATGTAATTAAATAAATTAAATACTTTACCTTACCCCCTTTCCTTCTCTAAATTAAATAAACATGAAAACTTATTTAATTTTGTCATTTAACCTATTTGGATTAAAAACCAATTTTTAATTCCTCTTTTTCTCTCTCCTTGTCACATTCTCCATAACCCTCTTCTAATCCGGATTAAATTAATTAATCTATGATTAGGATGTGCACCACTTAATCAAGATTAAGTGTCACATCCTCCATAATCTCCCACTTGCCTCTAATCCCTCATTAATTATCTTAATCATGTGTTTGCACAACCTTAATCAAAATCATTAGCCACATTTGGCTTACCTTTCCTGGTCAACCTTTTCACTTACCATTTTTAGCCTGGACTCCCTTCCCCCTGTGAATTTTTAATTCACTTTGGTCTTCCCAAGGTCTTCCTCATCCCCCATGCAAATATGACATGTCATTTTACATGTGTCAAAGGCTTCTAGAACCTTGGACTTGTCACATCACCCACATGTGACAAATCTCCAACTTTTTGGAGACCTCCTTTTATCCAATGAACCCTCCATTGAATGTAAATTTTTAATTTACATTTATTTTTCCCACACACTTCCCCTTTTCCCATGGAGATTTTTGAGGAATTCTAAAATTTCTCAAAAGTCTCTTTCATCCTCATTTGGGGAAAAAAAGTTATTTTTTGAGAAAATCTTCTCATCCCCCAAAGTACCTCAAAGGTACTTGTCCTTCATCCACCTCATGTACTTCCCTTCCACCTCTTGTCTTTCTCTTCCACCTCATTTCCACATCACTCCACCCTAAGACATCTCACCTTCCACATGTCAAGATGTGAGGGCCTGTGAGTCTTCAATTCACCATAGCCCTTCATCTTGATCTTTGTTGGATCAATCCCAACCGTTGAATTCTCTAGAGAATTCCAATTAGCCTATAAATACCCCTCATTTCTCCCATTTTAAGGATCAAATTTTTTGCAACAAAACTCTTGCAAAATTGTCATTCAAGCTCTCATCCATTATAGCACTCACATCATCAATCCATATTGCATCAATTCATCTTGCATCCATTCAATCCTATTACCATCCAAGGAGCACACAATTCTTGAAGCATCAAAGGGCCAACCAAGGAAGCAACAACATGAAGGTATAACATCAATCAATTTGTTTATCTTACTTCTATGTTGTCCACTTTCTTAGGCTAATCTTATTGAGGTGCCCTTTTATTTTGTTATTTCTTCATATTGCACTATTAGGTTTATCTAACATCTCACATTTGGAAGTAGCATTTTATTAGGATCACAATTATATCACAAAATGGCAAACAAACACTTAAATTTATCAAGTCCTCATAATATGTGTGAATGGACTAAATTTGAGTTGTAGAAATATCTTTAAAATGGAAAACAGAAAAAATGGTACCAAAAAAGCTTACCCCATTGTGTTGCATGTTGTTTAGGTAATGTTTCCAAAAACCTATACAAAGTGTGATTATTTGGGGAGCTCTCCATTTTTGGGATGACACCACATAAAAACTATACGGGGCAATTAAGAATTCAACAGACAAGGCTATTGCATATCAAGGTGTATTCATGGTTTTCCTTTGTTGTTCCAATATAACAAGCTCATAAGCTTAAGTGCAAATTTGAGTAACTATCATTAATGTCATCTCCCTTAAGGCCATATAATTGTTTGTAGCATTTTCACTTAATATTAATTATACAATATTTATATACTTACTCTCTAGTGTAGCTAGCAAATTATCGTTTCTTTGCATGTTTTAATTGTTCAAGATAATTTATAGATGTTTGTGTATTAGAGATGTTGGATATTAATTCCACAATAGGTATTGTTATAATGTGTGACTTTTAAATACATCATATTGGTTTTCGAAGGACGTAGCTAATCTTCCAACAAAACGCATGGCACATAGGCATGTAACATACAAAAATGCATAAAAAAATACATAGAAACATACATAACATGATGGGATGGCTAGTGCGGGGTTCGCCAGACGGGGGATAAAAGTGAAAAAATCGGTAGATGGGAGGAAACATTATGGCAACGAAAGCGAGGACATAATGGTGGCATCGGGTTGTTTTTCCTACCTTTCATCTTGTGTTGAATCCGTCGGCATGGTGGCTTGCAAGAGAAGCTATTTGTATATGGAGGCAGTCCCAAGGCTAACGTCACTAAGACATGTGTTTTAAATTGTAATAACTATTCATATTGGAAAACACTCTATGTTGAGGGTTTTTTCATTCTACAAGTCCTGTTGTGTTGTGGGTTTTTTCATTTTGTAGGTTGAAAGAAAATGTTTGGAGAGTAGGGGGCGGAGTTACAGGTGGGGGAGATGTAAAACCGACCAAATTGAGGTGAGGGATTTCTAAGCGATTAGGTTGTTACTTTTAAAGGGTTTTAAAACATTATGTGGGTTGCAAGTTTCGTAAAACCCAGTGTTTTGCAACCTCAAATTTTATAAAACAGTATGAATGTGTTGAAAATATTTTGTTATTTAGACCGTAGGAATGTAATGAAAGGCACCATTTTATAAACATCTAGTGTTTTCCAACAACCAATAACACTCTATGTTGTCACTTTTTTCATTCTATAAGTTGAAAGTGAAAGGTTGGAGAGCAGCCTAGGGTAGAGTTGCAAGTGGGGGAGACATAAAATAGAATGAATTGAGGTGAGGGGTTTCTAACCGATTGGGTTGTTAATTGTAATGGGTTTTTAATTGTAAAGGGTTTTAAAATATTAAGTGGGTTGTAGGTTTCACAAAACCTAGTGTTTTGCAACCTAGAATTTTATAAAACAATATGAATCTCTTGAAAAGATTTTTTTATTTAGACCGTATGAATGTAATGAAAGGAACCTTCAAAATTTATAATGACTCTTAGTTAGAGTAAAAATTGCATTTTATTTTCCTCATATGATTGAAAAATAAAATGCACAAAAAAATTATAGGTTGTAAAACACAATGTGGGTATTTAGTTATTCCATTCAACATGTTTAAATGTAAAGGGTGGAGAGCATGGGGAGGAGTTAGAGGTGGTGGATACATAAAACTAAGCAAATAGGCCTAAGGGGTGACAAATCAATTGGTTTGTTATGTGTAGAGGGTTTTACAACACTATGTGGGTTGGAGTTTTATAAACACCCAGTGTTTTCCAACAAACAATTATACACAGACAATATGATTGTAATGAAAACCTTTAGCTATTTAGACAATGTGAATGTAATGAAAGGCACCTTCAAAATTTATAACAACTCTTAGGTAGACTAAAAATGTCGTTTCAATTTCCTCATATGATGGTAAAAAAATACAATGAATAATTGTAGGTTAAAACATAGTGTGGGTTGTTAGTTATTTCATTTGTCAAGTTGAGAGTTAAAGGGTAGAGAGCATGGGGAGTATTATGGTTAGACTACATTCAATTTCAAAGATTACACCTTGTTGTAGTTATGTAAGGAGGGTTATCTACACATTTCATAATAAGGTGTCTAGTTGTAATTCAAAATCAAAGGATAAATCATTCAATATTGAACTTGTGATCCTTATCCCATGTGCATAGGGTGATGCACTATGCTATTTGTCAATGTAAAGTCACGACATCACTCTTCTATATAAAATATCAATATTTTCCATTAGAGGAAAGTTAAAACAAGTTAGGAGTAGGTGTTATAATGTTGGTTAAGATCTAGATCAAAGACCAAAAAGTTGAAGGTTATCCCATAAGTTTACTATTTGAGATGCCACATACGTGTTTTATTCATACTTGTGATTTTAATTGAATGCTAAAGCACAATTCTAATTATAAGGTCTATTGTTTAAGAGGATTAATATTTTTTCAAATCAAAAAATGTTAATTATGTTATTTAAAATGAATTAGTGGTAACTCATTTAAATTCACAACCTAAACAAATCAATTGATACCTTTGAGGACATCTTCAAAGGATAAACATGTGTGAACATTATTTAATTATAGAAGGACAACTTAAGAACATAACATGTTGAAACATAGAAAAAGTAGGTTTTGCCAAAATGAATTGATGAACAATGTATCTACTTTTTCTACATTTCTTTCGATATGTGTGTTATAATGTGTAAATGAGTTACGAAAATCAAATCTAACCCAAATACTAGTGAAAAGGAAATTTTTAAGAGGGTCAAGTGTTGTATACCTGTTGAAAAAAGTGTTTTTTCAGACCTCACTAAGAACTCATTCACCCTATGGAGAATGAGTCCTAGCTAGGGCTCTGGAAAATCTATTTCTAGGTTTTGTTCTTCAATGTCTGCACTCTCAGATTCTAGTAAAAAACTGTCGAAAAGTCGGAAATAAATTATGTAGCTCAGTTTTCGTGATTTGACAACTTTTCCTACATCTTTGACAACTTTGTAAATTTCTCTAATTTTTCTCTTCAAGTGATCTTCAACCTAAAACCTGCAATCACACATCAAAGAGGAGAAAAATGTGGTTTGTTAGGGAATAGGGGTTTTCCTTGGTCAAACCCTATTTTGGTAATTAAACCTTGAAATGAAATGAAACATGAAAGGAAAGATGAATGAACAAATGCAATGCCAAAACTCACCAATCCTCAATTGAAACCTTGGGATACAAATCTACAAACTAGCATGAAGTGGCCTTAAGGAATGTAGATCTTGATCATGAACTTTGATGTGAAATAATGCATTTGATATGCTTGATTGATCTTCAATGCTACATCAACACATTGGATCAAACAAAATGCATGATGCACTAAATCTTTGAAATGATGAAATTAATCTTGATTGTTGCAATAATCTTCTTCAAATTGGCCCTTGAATGCCTTAGAAATGCTCTTGATAATGAGTTGAATGCTCTTATCACTACAACAAAAAAGGCAATTAGCATTGGATTTTAGTGTATTTGAGACCATCAATTGGAGCCATCTCATAGCGCAAAAGTTGGCGTAAAAGTGTTTCTTCATATTTTGCGTTGGATTTTATGTCGTATTTAACATCCACTTTAGCATCGGATTTCACGCCGAAAATTTGGTGCCAGTTATAGCATCCTCTTTAGCGCTGGGAATAGTGTCAAAAAATGGCGCCAAAAATAGCACCTAAATTGGTGCCCAAATTGGCTTTCGATTTTGCTTCCATGTTTGCTCCCATTTTTGCTTCTAGTTCTACTCCCACTTTTGCTTCCACTTTTGCTCCCACTTTTGCTTTTGGTTGTGCTTCCGGTTTTGCTTCCACTTTTGCTTCTGGTTATGCTTCCATTTTTGCTTCTAGGTTTGCTTCCAGTATTGCTTCCAATTCTACTTCCAATTTTTCTTCTAGTTTTGCTTCCGGTTTTGCTTCCACTTGTGCTTCCAATTTTGCTTCTAGTTTGGCTTCTAGGATTGCTTCCAGTTTTTCTTCCAGTTTTGCTTTCAATTTTGCTTCTGGTTTTGCTTCCAGTTTTGTTTCGAATTTTGCTCCAACTTTGCTTCTAGTTTTGCTTCCAGTTTTTCTTATGATTTTGCTTCCAATTTTGCTTCCTGCGTTCGTTTTAGTTTTGCTTCCAATTTTTCTTCCAATTTTGCTTCTAATTTTTCTTCCAAGATTTCTTATGCTTTGCTTCTAGTTTGGCTTCCATTGTTGCTTCCTTTTTTGCTTCTAAAAATGCTTCTTGTTTTGCTTCCATTTATTAATTTAATATGTTTTAATTTAGTTTAATTAGTTAAATATATGATGCCTCTTAAATAACTCATATGATTAAATAAAAAGATAATTACGTATCAAAAAAAATATCAAGATAATTATTTTATTATTTTGCTAGTTAAATCACTTCTAAGGGGCAACACCCTATATTTCTTCACAAAAGGTTTTACATGAGTTCCCGACCAAAATTTACTTGTAGGCCTTTGACAAAATGGCCATGTGTTTTAGAAACCTTTACCCTACCTACCCATGCTGATACATTTTCAATTACAAAATGGCCTGGTTCTAGACTCAGGCAACGCCAACCAGGACTAACTCCTATCTGCTACTGCTTTCCCATGTTTCTAATATATCATAGGTATACCAAAATATAACTTTTACCAGGTTGGGAATTTTTCAATCTTCATCATCATTTATCTTTGTCTGCTTCCTATAGGCAATGTAGTCCGCAATCACTAGGCATTCAATACCACAATTCTGGTGGGCCAAACCTTTGGCTTTTTCCCCCAGGTCCCTGTCATCGTCCTTGCACCACTCTTCTCCTGAACCAAAGTCCCAGTCGTTGTCGTCCCCAACCACAGTCTTGTCTACCGGCCTTTCATCCTCAACATACCAGATTGCCCTACCTCGTGGATGATTTGTCACCAAATTGGCTGCTTTGAGCAGGAAAAAGATGTTTTGATAACGCTCGTCCCACAACTTCTCAAAACCCTTTGGGTCGATGGTTCGAATCAAAGGGAATTTCATGACATCCCTACCATGCATCCAGAGCATGTAGTAGTTCTATGGCATTGTTATTTGTTTATTCTCATCTACATTGTCAAGGGTTGCGTCCATATCCCCCAACCAAGCATGGACAAAGACCATTTGTGTGAGCTTCTTCCCCATCTCTTTTGACACACCCATATGTAGTAACAGTGTCAGGAACATGGCCGAGATTTCTAAGTTCATCCTAAACCTATGATAGGCCCTCATGAATTATGGCCCCAAAAATTTCTTGGTTGCCTAGAGAATTAGTGGATGAGATAATGCCAACAAAGCCTATAGTCTTTTGTTTGTGATATCACCTTTGAAAGATTGTTGTTGCTTCTCAATGTTCAAAAAATAATGGAGTCTCCATTATTCTTGTTGCTACCGCTTCCCATGCCTTTCCATTGCTCGGACTTGCACTAGTTCCTCCACCTTCAACTCCGCCACCTGCTTTTTCTCACACCTGCTTGGAATGCTCCTTTGTGTTTGTCATAAATAACACTAGTCGATGCCTTTTATCGACGGTGACATAATTACTTCTTTTCAAGGTTTGGAACCTTTGCATCAGGCTCATGAAACACATAATTACGCATACCAACACCTTGATTGAGATCATTAGGACTGTCCATTACATTTTATGCTGCCCATTCATGTAACAACACATCAGGAACACTCTCAGCTTGCAGCTCTTGGGCAGTAGCAAGTTCACTGTCAGTAAAAATGACACAACTTGTGTCTGCAATAGTAGGAATGACATTGATTACACTCAGATTATAAGGTTCTATGTGATCTTTGGCCAATTTCTCAGACTTTATGGTAACCTTAGTTCCATATCTGATCCTAAACAACATATGTGACCAATCAACAGACACATAACCTCCTATCTTGGCCGTAAAATCTCTCGAAAGACACAATGCAAAGAAGGGTGGTAAATCTATGACACATATATCTTACGAAACTGAAAAATTTGGACAAGCGTGGAGTGTAAGGCTCAAACCTTTGATGACACCTAAAGTATTGACTGAGGTTCCATCCAATTGAGCAACTCCCTTCTCCGAAGGCTGATACTTTAGTCCTAATTTATCATCTATCTGCTTAGGCATCACATAACTGCTAGCCCCACTATCCACCATACAGTTGTGAACTAATTTATCACCAATAATCACATACACATAAAATAGAGGGATTTTAATATCCTTACTCACCTCTTTATTGGGTTGTTTATTATTTACTTAAGAACCATTTGTAAGGACAACTCTATCTTGACCTACTGAAGATTCATCAGCGACATTGAAATTTGATAAAGCTGACTGTAACATACTTTTCTGACCTAGGATGGATAATGAATCCCACATGGACATTGTTACATTCATTTTTTTCATATTTTCAATGATATTAAAAGGCACAGTTGGATTTACCTTCTGATGGATCTTTACACCAACATGTTCAGCTTGCATGTGTGGCTGCTCCTTGGTAGCAACTTGTTGGTTCCTCCACAAAATGCAAGGCACTTGTGATGTAGATGGTCCTGCAGTTGTTGCTTTTTCTTTATCCATTATCTGCTCAAGTTCTAGAGCTATTTTCTTTGCTCTTGTATTCACTGCAACTGGAGAATCATCTACATTAACTCCACAGAACTCTCCCGTCTGCCAGTTAAGTAAAGTAGCATCATTGGTAAACTATTCCTGCTGTTGTGGAGCTCCATCATTGGGTACATTTTATTGTGAACTTGAAGCATTCTGCACCATTAACTCTTAATTTATAACTCCATTTGAACAAGTGGCCTGGTTATGTGACTAGTTGCATGGATGACACCACTCATAATCAACAGAAAGATTATTTTTGATAGGAACAAGGTCCCTGCTGATATTTTTTTTATGCTTCTCAACATAGGTAATGCATAGGTTCATTACCTCTCTTGAAAGACAATCTTCCACAATAAGATTGCATAACACTATCCCAAGGTCTCTAATGTCAGGTCTTGATAGTGCTTGGAATATCTCAGTTGTTTCATGTGATTTGCTAGAATCACAAGGTGGTCTTACGGATGAGTTACAAAGTGGGAAAGTTGGATCTGCAAATGGAGTTTTAAGATGGGAGAGTTGATATGCATTTGCTGCAGGTCCAAACAATAGTCTAGAACTCCATTTCAACATCAGATTTAGCTTTATAATGTGCAATGAACCTTGCCTAAGGTTAATTATTAAAAAAAAATGAAAAAGGGTAGGGAAGAGAAGAGGTTCCTGGATTTGAAACTATGAATGAACAGTGATCATGGAGGCTACCACAGTAGACAAACTCCCTAAACTGGGTTTTGCCTGGCCAAGAGGATCCTACAGTTACACAAAACCAGTGCAATCTTCTAAGGACTACAAATTTTCAGTTTGCATACACACATCATGAACATGCAAGTAAACTAAGTTGCAACAATCAAATAAAGAATCCCAAGCTAACTTTGCACAACAACTTGTCATCAACAAGTGCCAAAAATATGGGCTGAAGCTCATCAAATACTGTAACAACAATGTCCATCATTATATCCATTCAAGAAACTAACAACTAAAACTAACTTGGAAGGTAGAACCATGCATGCAAGATGAGAAAAATCAAAGAGAACATCCATAAAATCATGCAATGCTGTTTTCTATTGCTGCAAATTCCTTTTACACCAGCTCTCCAACCCCCTACAAATGAGGGGGAGACCCCTTATTTATAGTTTTCCAAAGCCGAAATGAATGGCTAGGATTGAGTTACATTGTGTGGCTTAGATTCAATTACATTAGGACTTCACCTACCCCACAATATTCAACAATTTAAAATACATTTGTTGTCTTTTCCCTATTTTGTCTTTTAGTGCCCAGGTGTTGTAGTAGTTTTGTCTTCTAACTGATCTCCCTTTTACTATAGCTAAAATTGCCTGAAAGCTGCCCTTTGCTTGATGGAATTGCAACATTCTTCATTGGATCAAATGGGCTTGTCGATGACTGGCATCAATGGATTGGTTGCCCCTAATTTGGGTGAACAACCCCTTAAGGATCATCATCTAGTGGAAAGTAGGACAACCCCCTTATGCTTTCTTCAAGACCACCCCCCTACATTTTTTCATTGACTTCCTTGGCACAAGCCCTCTTCTAATGCGAACTCTATTGATGGGCGCCATGGAGAGAGGTGGGCATAAAATGAATGGTGATAGGAGCTATGTGTTTTTCCTTATTCAACTTTCTCAATGGGTGTCCCCGACAAACCCGCAGTAGGATTCTTGAATCCCACATACATGAAGTGTCATAAGTGCTTTCATACACAAATCAAGGAAAGTTTTAGTCAAATCTTGAAAACTCCTTGTTAGATCCATCCATGCATCATCAAAAGATCACAATATTCAGTGGGAATCGCCATTAGCAGTTTACTAGAGGGAGTTTGGACAGTTCGAGCCTGAGAGGCTGGAATGTTGTTTTGAAAGGGCGAACAAGGAAAGGTGACCCAGATGGTTTCTTTCTGCTTTGAATTTGGAATTTGAAAAGTTCATGCAGGAGAGGATCCAATTTGAATATGTGGGTCTAAGCTTGTTTCCAAATTTGGAGGGATTTAGGTCATCTTCTAAGTGATCGAAGTTAAGAGGAGGGAAGTTTGTCTAGAGTTTGTTGTTTGGAACAACCATAGTGAAACGAAATTCCAGGGGCGGAGTTCTTGGGTTTGGGACTCAGGAGGCTGGAAGGACAACAACCAGCGGACGACGGATGGAAAGACAACAATCTAGAAGCAAAGTTCCTAGACAACAGTGAAGGGACAACATTCCAGAAGGAAAGTCCTAGAAATAGCCACGGAGGGGCCGGGTTCTAGAAGCCGGAATGCCTAAGGATGGAACTCCAAAATGGAAAAGGAGGGATGGACTTCCAGAAATGACCACGGGGGGGCTGGGTTCTGGAAGTTGGAATGCCTAAGGCAGATAGAAGTCCAAAACAACAAAGGAGGGACGAACTTTCATAAATGGCCACAAAGGGGCAGGGTTTCTGAAGCCAAAATGCCTAAGGTAGACGAAAGTCCAAAATGGAAAAGGAGGGATAGACTTTCGGAAATGGCCATAGAGGGGTCGGGTTCTGGAAGCCAGAATACCTAAGGCGGATGGAAGTCCAAAATGACAAAGGAGGGATAGACTTTCGGAAACGACCACGGACGGGCCGGGTTCCGGAAGCTGGAATGCCTAAGGTGGATGAAAGTACAAAATGAAAAAGGAGGGATGAACTTCTGGAAATTGCCACAAAGGGGTCGGCTTCAGGAACAGCCAGGGATAGATGAAGTTCTCAGAACAGCCATGGAGGGACGAAGTTCCGGAATGAAAATTTTGCAACTTCTCAAAACTTAACGAAACCTTAGCAGTTCACTTAGGCACCACAAAAACATCCCAAATCCATGGGAAACTTGTCCCCAAAGTCAAAATGAAGGAAAAATTGAACCGAGCGAGTGGGGATGAGGCCTGGAGAATGTCGGGGCAATGAGCGAAGGAAAACTCGTAGGGGCACTTCTGCGAAAGAAAAAGACTTAGCAAAACTTAGGTAGGTGAATTTGGTCAGGGGAATTTGATCGTTTGATGGCACATGACCAATTTAGGCTATAGGAAAGGGGAACACAAAATGAGATAGGAGAAAAGCAGACCATCGGGGATGAAAAGAGGGGGTCCCTGCCCATGGTGGGGCGTGTGTGCAAAACATGCACAATAAATGGCGACTCGCTGGGGAAATGCTCTAGAGCATTTTGATGACAAACTAGAATCACGAACCCAAAATCTCTAGTTCTAATCTTCATGCTCAACCAAAGGATCAAACCACTAGTCAATCCAACCTTCAGTATGCTAAAAATCCATGTGTGTGCAATTGCATTAATTCCCATCCTTTAATTGCTACAAGAACCTAAGCTCCATCAAGTTAAGCTACGTAGTTTATTCTAACTCCAAAAACATATGGGACATTGCCTTGCTGCCAGTCAGTTGTCCATAGCCCCGACGAGGTTGTCGTTGTGATTCTCCTAAGCATTTCTCTACTGCCGGTCAAGCGTCCATAGCCCCGGTAGAGTTATTCGTATACCCCTGAAAAAGCTGAATTTATTTTCTTTTGATTTTAAATATTTTGCTTTCTTTCTTTTGTTTCTTTTCTCTTTTCAGTTCTTTTATTTTAACCCGCAAGCAATGAAGCTCTTGCTCAGGGCTGAGAATCATAGTGGCGCTGGAGCAGAATTTTAGATTTTTCACTTAACTAGACTTCACAAAGGACCTACAGTGACCGTCAAATTCTTAAAATGTGTGAGAGATATAAGATTTCAGAATACATCAAGAATGAGATCAACCAATGACTTATCCCCTTCGAATCAAGCACCTGGATCGCTTGACACTAATAGAAGATCCTCACCATCCACTCTGAAAACTTGATTAGAGTGTGACAAAGAAATACATAGAACAACCCCAGGTGATAAGAATGGTTGTTGTGCGCATAGATGTGCCCAACCAAAAGTATAGGGACCCCGAGAAAAGCAGCAACAAAGCGAGAGCAAACAAAAGCAAATGAAAAGAAAACACCAAAACAAACCAAAGTGGGACAGGGAAAGAAAACAACAAAGAAACTACTCTAAAGCAAGCAACCTACAACAAACCAACTAACCTAAGGAAAGAAGGAAAGTGGAGTATTTACAGGAAACCTACACTACTCAAAATGAGCTATGTACAAAGAGATATTTACAAAGCGCTATCTCTAGGAAAGGCCAACCGACACTCACGCCCATTGGATTTTGCAATGCATGTACAAGAAAATGGGTAATTGTTATAGTTCTCAACCATGAAGATTTATCCTTATATTAAGAGAAAATAAATTCAATATTACAACATTCAAATTCTACCCCAGCATCATGAAGAATCAACAATTGAGGAGGCTCATTAAACCCATGGTTAAACCATAAACATGTTTGTTTCCCCTCATTCCCATAATCAAAATGATAAGTGCAGCTATGGCAATTAACAAGAGCAAGGCAAGATAGAACCTGGATTTTGTCACATGGAGGTGGCAACATTTGACAATCAAGAGCAAGCACTACATCGTCGATCGTTGCATCAACAACCTCAGGCGAGCATGGTGGAGGGTGCAACATTTCAGGAATCAAGCTTGCATAAGGTAGGGAGAACGGGGCAACAAACACTTCTTCCATGTCTTGTGTGGGATCGACAATCCCTATCAGTTGTTCTTTGAGAAGATAGACTTCATCTCGTAGATCTTTTGCAAACCTAGTGTCCACTTGATTGTTGTCCTCAAAAGGCAGCACATTGTCCCACTTCCTTTCCCAAGTGTTGTCCTTATTTATGTGTTGTTCAATGTTGTGGGACAATGACATGCACGAATCTGCCCTATTGCAGCCATTTGAATATGAAGGAGGATCAACAACGATCATGGCGGAAGGACTCCAAGTTGCATCTTGTAGTCGATTGGGTGCTTCATCTCTATTAGCAGCTGTCTCAGCACCCCTACCTTTGTCTTCTTCTCTTTTTTGTTCATGCATCTCATCATGAAGTTCACTCGTTTCTCCTTGCTCACTATCACTATAGACGGAGAAGGAACCCCTTTCCCAATCCGGAAACTCTAGTGCATCACCGTTCGGAGGCTCAAGGAGTATGTCTTCATCGCTACTGTCTTCTAGGATGTGTCCTTTCTCGACATGAGCATACCTCTACAGTACAGCTCCCAATGGAAAGAAGTCATCCATTGAGGGCACCTCATCAAGGGGGCCAAAATTTATGATGCAATCTCCCTCCAAGGACTTGTCATAAAGCCTATTGTCCATGGTGCACAAATGCTCTTCAAGAGGAAGAAATTATTGATGACTAGTGGAAAGCATTCCTATTTGATCTAATTCATCGCTTGGAAGCTCGAGATTGTATTATTGTCCTTCTTCTATTATTGTCCCAACATCCTCTTGAGGACTGCCTTCAGCTAAGTTGTCACTTGGCTCAAGCTCTTGATCCTCACGTTCCATCCTTGAAGCAATTGCAAGAAGTGGTCTACTTGGCTACCTCAATTGTTCTTTGACTTGCTTGATGGCTTCTTGGCATAGTTCGCACGTGAACTCTGAGTGCGATGAATCATGAAGTATGCACCAATTTGGTAGCAATAGTACCTCCAAATCCACTTGGTATTTTAGTTTTGACCAATCCTTTGCTAATCTAGAGATGAGGTGGTCATATCTTTCCGATACTGGGTCCTCATCATCACTTGAAAAAGAAGCTTGATGGTAGATAATTGTGGCGAGTGGTTGTTCCCACTCCTCCAAACTTTCATTTTCATATTCTCGATCATTGTCATTGATGAAGGAGAGGTCTTCCAGTCTGATTTCACTTATGCCTATGTCATCATTTTCTGCTGTCCCAAGGTTGTCAACTTTTTCTCCTTCCTAATTTTCAACATCTTCATTGGCTGCCCCAACATACATTGTTGTAGACTTCATTGGTTCATCTTCAACTTCTAATGGCTCCTCTTCTAGATTGGAGGATTTCTCTTTGCTGATAGAGGAAAGGCGTTCTAACCTCTTTCTGACTGAACTTTCATCAAATCCTTTTTCTATCCCCACCAAATCAACTTCTCCTTCTTGATTTTCAGCTTCATTGTTTGTTGTCCAAGCACTAGCTTGTGTCCAATTTCTCGGTTCATCTTTACATGCTGTGCTACAAATGTTGACAACTCATTTTCCTCATGGAATGACTTGTCCTTATCAAAATTTGGCTGCTCCAACTCGTTCAAACAACACCGGGTTTGAGTGATAATGTTCGTGCATGATGAGCAAGTGAATTCAGAGTGAGGTGCATTGTGAAATATGCACCAAGTAGACATCAACACCTCCTCCAATCTTGGTCCATCTTTGTTGTTCAAATGTTCTTGGATCAACTCTTCAAATTCCTTGGCTACCATATTAGCCATTTCCTCTTCTGGATCCTTGGGAGCCAAGGGCTGGTATATTTCCCAAAAGGGAATTTCTCCTTGCAATACACTTTCAATCCTACTCAGAAAAGTCTGACACCCCAATTCATTATGCTTGCAAGTGCAATGGATCCGACATCTATCCACCAATGCAAATTGCTGCAATGGTCTCTTCAATCTCCTATTTAAATCAGCATGTAACTGAGTGATGCTGATTTGCACATGCTGCTCCATTTCAACTCAGCTATTGTTTGCCCTCAAAATTTTTTGATTTCAAGTTTCAGCATTGAAAAAGATCTCCTTATCTCAGATTTCTTCTTGAAAGTGCTCTTTTCAACATCCAACATTCAACTTTGTAGCCTCAACATGTCATGCCCTCCTTCTAGCGCCAGTTCTGTTGATGTGTTTTTTATGCACTTCTCAACACAGGTAATGCATAGGTGCATTACCTCTCTTGAAAGACAATTTTCCACAATTAGATTGCACAATACTATCCCAAGGTCTTTAATGTCAGGTCTTAACATTGCTTGGAATATCTTAGTTGTTTCATGTGATTTTCTGGAATCACAAGGCGGTCTTACAGATGAGTTACAAAGTGGGAAAGTTGGATCTACAAATGGAGTTTTAAGATGGGAGAGTTACTATGCATTTGTTGTAGATCCAAACAACAATCTAGAACTCCATTTCAACATCAGATTTAACTTTATAATGTGTAATGAACCTTGCCTAAGGTTAATTATTAAAAAAAAGAAGGAAAAAGGGTAGGGAAGAGAAGAGGTTCCTAGATCTGAAACTACGATCGAATAGTGATCATGGAGGCTGCTATAGTAGACAAACTCCCTAAACTGGGTTTTGCTTGGCCAAGAGGATCCTACAGTTACACAAAACCAGTGCAATCTTCTAAGGACTATGAATTTTCAGTTTGCATACACACATCATGAACATGCAAGTAAACTAAGTTGCAACAATCAAATAAAGAATCCCAGGCTAACTTTGCACAACAACTTGTCATCAACAAGTGCCAAAAGTATGGGTTGAAAGCTCATCAAATATTATAACAACAATGTCCATAATCACATCCATTCAAGAAACTAACAAATAAAAGTAACTTGGAAGGTAGAACCATGCATGCAAGATGAGCAAAATCAAAGAGAACATCCATAAAATCATGTAATGTTGTCTTCTATTGCTGCAAATGCCTTTTACACCAGCTCTCCAACCCCTTACAAATGAGGGGGAGACCCCTATTTATAGTTTTCCAAAGCCCAAATGAATGGCTAGGATTAAGTTACATTGTGTGGCTTAGATTCAATTACATTAGGGCTTCACCTACCCCACAATATTCAGCAATTTAAAATACATTTGTTGTCTTTTCCCTATTTTGTCTTTTAGTGCCCAGGTGTTGTAGCAATTTTGTCTTCTAGCTGATCTCCCTTTTACCGTCGCTGAAACTGCCTAAAAGTTGCCCTTTGCTTGATGGAATTGCAACATTCTTCATTGGATCAAACGAGCTTGTCGACGACTAGCATCAATGGATTGGTTGCCCCTAATTTGGGTGGACAACCCCTTAAGGATCATCATCATCTAGTGGAAAGTAGGACAACCCCCTTATGCTTTCTTCAAGACCACCCCCCTACATTTTGTCATTGACTTCCTTGGCACATGACCTCCTCTAATGTGAGCTCTATTGATGGGCACCATGAGGAGAGGTGGGCATAAAATGAATGGTGACAGGAGCTATGTGCTTTTCTTTGTTCAACTTTCTCAATGGGTGTCCCCGATAGACCCGCAGTAGGATTATTGAATCTTGCATACATGAAGTGTCATAAGTGATTTCATACACAAATGAAGGCAAATGTTAGTCAAATATTGTAAACTCCTTGTTAGATCCATCCATGCATCATCAAAATATCACAATATTTAATGGGAATTGCCATTAGCAGTTTATTGGAGGGAGTTTGGACGGTTCGGGCCTGAGAGGCTAGAATGTTGTTTTGAAAGGGCGAACAAGGCAGGGTGACCGACATGGTTTCTCCTAGCTTCAAATTTGGAGGCATTCAGGTTATCTTTTAGGTGATTGGAGTCAAGAGGAGGGAAGGTTGTACGGAGTTTGATGTTTGAAACAACCATGCTAAAAGAGAATTCCGGGGGCGGAGTTCCTGGGTTTGGGACCTAGGAGGCTGGAAGGACGGTAGCCAGCGGGTAGCGGACGCAAAGACAACAATCCAGAAGAAAATTTCTCAGATGGCGGTGAAGGGACAATATTTCGGAAGGAAAGTTTCAGAAACAGCCACGGAGGGGCCGAGTTTTGGAAGCCGGAATGCCTAAGGCAGACAAAAGTCCAAAAATGACAAAGGAGGGACAAACTTTAGGAAATGGCCATAGAGGGGCTGGGTTCTGAAAGTCGGAATGCCTAAGGCAGACGAAAGTCCAAAATGACAAAGGAGGGACAGAGTTCCGGAAACGGCCATGGAGGGGTCGGGTTTCAGAAGCCAGAATGCCTAAGGTGGATGAAAGTCCAAAAGGGCAAAGGAGGGATGAACTTTCAGAAATGGCCACAAAGGGGTCGGGTTCCAGAAGTCAGAATGCCTAAGGTGGACGAAAGTCCAAAATGACAAAGGAGGGACGGACTTTCGAAAACGGCCACAGAAGGGTCGGGTTCCAGAAATCGGAATGCCTAAGGCAGACAAAAGTCCAAAATGGAAAAGGAGGGATGGACTTCTAGAAATGTCCATGAAGGGGCTGGGTTCCAAAATAGCCAAGGACAGACGAAGTTCCCGGAACAGCCGCGAAGGGACGGAGTTCCAGAATGAAAATTTTGCAACTTCTCAAAACTTAACGAAACCTTGGAAGTTCACTTAGGCACCACAAAAACATCCCAAATCCATGGGAAACTTGTCCCCAAAGTCAAAATGAAGGAAAAAATGAACCGAGTGAGCGGGGATGAGGCCTGGAGAACGTCGGGGCAATGAGCGAAGGAAAACCTATAGAGGCACTTCTGCAAAAGAAAAAGACTTAGCGAAACTTAGGTAGGTTAATTTGGTCAGAGGAATTTGATTGTTTGATGACACGTGACCAATTTAGGCTCTAGGAAAGGGGCACGCAAAATGAGACAAGAGCAAAGCAGATCGTCGGGGATGAAAAGAGGGGGTCCCTGTCCATGGCGGGGCATGTGTGCAAAACATGCACAACAATCCCTATTTGCATTAACAGGTGCGGGATTATAAGCCTGAAAAGGCCTCGTATTCACATTTTGCCTTGGACCTTGATAGTTACCTTGATATTATTGTTTATTGCCTTGGTACTGATGATTTCCTCCTTGGTACTATTGATTTGCAGGTCTGTTATAAGACTGTTGCTTCTCTAGGTTGACCAATTTGTTCTCAAAAGTTTGTAAAGTTCTCTCAATCTTTTGTTGACTCTCTTTAATTTCCTGCAACCCCTATGATTGAGTTCGAACTACAGCGTCTTGTCCACCAATAGTTGGTAATGCTGGAACAACAGGTAACAGTGCAAATGGTGGTATTTTCAGAGGCATGTTAGGCTGTATTTATGGAAAAATAGGCATTGGTGGCCTAGGAGCAATTTTACCAGCTTGAATCAAACAGATTTCTGCTCTAATTGTTGTCTCATATGCATCTGGTAAAGATACCCCTCCCATTGACTGTGTCATGACAACTATATCATTGTTAAGAGCTCTCAGAAAGTATAGAAAAGCATATTCGGGAGGTGGTCTTACTGTTGCAGAGATTCTATCCCAAGTCCTTTGGAATCTTAAATTGAAGTCATTCATTTGCTCTTGAGGAGCTCTTTTTATGGCTGTCAGCTGCTCTAATAAAGACAAGGTATCTGATCTATCCTAAAATTGTTTGTGCAACTTGTCTCCTAATTTATCCTTAGTAGCAATGGTGTCAACACCTAAAATTATGAACCACTACAAAGCCCTTCCTTTGAATGATGCAGCAAGTGATCTTACAGCCATGTCCTCTTGAGTAACATGGTGAACACCACACAGTGAAGCAACATCCCTTACATGCTCAATGGGAGTTGTCTAATCTTCCCCAATGAAGATTGGCAAGCTTTTAAGAGCTGCCATTGGTACAACATTGTGTTGTGCTAGGTTTAATGGACTGCCTCCATTAAATGGCATGAATGGTTGATTTCTTACAGCCATTAGAGGTGGTTGCAATGGATTAACTTGAGTCTGAAAAATAGGCACAAAACTTGCAATAGAAATAGTTCTCCCTGGACTACTTGAGGGTGACCTTGTTGCTCTGAAACTTGGTGAAGCAGAATGAGCTTCACTTTGCTTCTTGGACGGTCTACCTCTCCTCCTTGGCAGTGAAAATAGTGATTCAAGCCTAACACCAGGTGGTGTAGACTGAACTCTCTTTGAGGGAGGCATCCTGTTCGCTGCTCTGCCTTGTCTTTTGGTTGGTGACAGCTGCAAATACTCAAACCCTCTAAAACTTCTCATTCATATCCTTCTCATAAGTTGTGACAACACTAGTTCTATTGTTCTTCCACTCACGAAGTCGCCAAATGTGCCTAAAAAATAATCTTGAAAGGTTTAAAAATCTACTGGTTGCACATCAAAACCAACAAATGACTTGAAAAACTACACTGTCTAAGTCAACAGTCCCATCGGGCATGCCAAAATTGTTAACTACTGAAAATGCACCCTATTGAACCTGATGTTCAACACCTCAGTGTAACATGGGAAGACCTCTAAAGTTGTGGGTTACTTGTGGGTAGAGGTCAACCTCCGGAGAAGGCCGACTTCCAATCTTGTCAACTAAACTATTGACTGATAAGGGAAAAGCATGAAATATATGCATAAAAATAAAAATAATCTATTTCTATGGTGATAAAACTAATTGAAATCAAGACTATGAAAATCATAACTTTAACACTCTGCTTATAATGATTGAAAACTTAAAAATTTGCACAACTTACTCTTGTATTTCACTGCATAAGTATTTCATAACAAGGTCTAAATGCTCAGACTTCTAGAAGAAAAATGAGCTCACAACTGCAAGCCATTTGCAAAATCGGACATAAACTATGACCTACACTAACAATATTTTGCATAAAGGCACTGCATAAGAGATGAAGCTATAAGGAAATGTTAATACCTCACAAATAACTTTGATGAAATCTCTTTGATGCACACAATGAAGCAAAGAGAAAGAATCAAAATTCCAAAGAAATCATTAATATTCAAAGGTCTCCACTGTATTCCATATCCAAATTTGAGTTACAAAAATATGCTGAAGTCTGATAAAGGACTATAGAATCACTTATTCAGAAATATGTCAATTTTAGAACTGAGTTACAAAATGAGTCAAAAAATGACTAAGTAATCAAGCTTCAAACAGTTGCACCCAAAACAGGAACTAGAAGCTTCCAATCTCGGATGTCATCAAAAAGCCACAAATCTAGCCCCTAGATTATCTCCAAAAAGGCTTCAAATGGTTGAAAAATTCATACAAGACTTAATCAAACCACAAAAAATACTCCAAAGTGTCTCAAACTAAGTCAACATGCCTAAATTCCCTCCAAGTGTTTGCAAGCAGTTTCAACTTCCCTCCATACTCTCCATGTCATAAATCAAAGCACTTCTCTCCTTAACCAAATGTTGAAAGCCTCCATTATTTGCATTAAAGAATAACAATATGACTTTAAAGGCTTATAATTGTACCTTTAAGTCATATGTTTACATTTGATAACTATGCAAAAATTTAAGAAAAACTCCAAAAACACGATCAGGATGAAAATGCACTCATATGTGAGGTGGCATTGACATCTTCAAGGTTTGTAAAACAAACAAGGCATTATATTTCCTATGGCATACAATACCTTTCCTTGGCTACTGGGTCAAGTATTAGTTGTCATTTTAAATTTTTAAATAAAAAGTACAAAATGCTTCTCCTATTGGTATGCTTTAAAATGCTTCTCCTATCAGCATGCTTTAGGGTAAAAACCCTAATTGACAAACAAAAGCAAAAAGAAAGTGAAAAAACTTCATTTTGCCCATCGAGCTTCTAGAGAGTTCTCTTAGCCGCCACAGGGTTTCTTCGAGCTTCCACAAAGGACTTCCATGGTGGAGATTGGAATAATAGAGGCATTTAAACACATCTTCTATGCACAAAGAAGCATACATAACTCGGGTGAGCTCTTTTGAACAAAAACCTCTGCATTTTCCTATACTTTCTGCACTAAGAAACTCAAAAAAGAAATTTGTAAAAATGCAAAAAGATGATTATCTTTGTTTCCCATAATGCATCTCATGCATTTATGTCTGTGTATGGCATAGAAAGTTGGTCCTTTCCTATACATTACTTTGGTATCTTCAGTGCCCTGGGATTTTTTACATTTTTCTTCCCTTCCATGGCACGACCCCTCCATATTTCCTTGATGTTAAAATGGTTGTAATATGAATGCTCTTGTGACTTTTGAAACTCTATTTTCAAACTTTGGTTTTTCATTCCATTCTAAAAATAGAACTTAAATTCATCAAAAAAAAACCCCAGATGGTTTTAATGGCCACAATACATATGCATTCTCTGTTGATTCTCTAATTGGGAGCTTAAAGACCTTTGTATATGAAAATGAGGGTTTCCTTAGCACTTTGCCTCTCTGACTAAAGTTCCATTGCCCTTTTTGATCCATTTACCAACATGGCTATGACCTCTACAGAGATTGTGTGAGATTATGTTATGAAAGAGATTTCATGAAATCCCATACAGTCAAAACATGAGCTATCTCAGCCAATTGTTCCATAAACAAACGTTCCCTTGTGAAATAAAATGGTTTGGAAAAATGATTCAATGCCATTGCACAATACACATATGCTCGATGCATCTTCGCCACTCTCTCATTTCTACAGAAAACTATCACTGCATTGTATCATAGATGCTCTGTTTACTCAAATACCAAATGAGTGACTAATATGATTATTTTTTTAAAAAGTACTCTGTATCTCATAAAGAACTGCCTTTTATAGATTCACTGGTCCTCTCCTCCATGATGTGAATAAAAGTCCTTATTAGAGGCCATTGTAGAAAAGTGCCCTGCCATTGCCTCATCTCCTCTATATAGCAATGGACTATCATTTCATTCCACTTTAGGACTGCACCATTTGGATACAACATCTACTGCTCTACTCTAAGCTATTCTCAAGCTCAAAATCCTAATCATTAACATTGCACCATCTTGGAAATGACTTCAGAAATGCTCATGTTTTTTTTTAACACTGATATGTGACTTGGTATGGCCTTCTTATGGGTGTTATTATCCTCAAGTCTGCACTCTCAGTATATGCATCTTTAATGTTACACCAAAATGGGTTTTACATTTTGTATCCTGGCTTTAAACCAATATTCATTTATTAAAAGTCAACTCTTAAAAGCTTGTGGTCAAATGAAGAACTCCAAGATGACTGTTTGTATTATCCTTTAAAAACATTGTCCTTTATCTGTTATTTGATAGAAACTTTGCCTCATGGCTATGTCATATCTGTGCATAAGATGTCATTGTTACTTGCATGGTAACTCTTGCTGCACTACAGACTGTATTATAAACTTCATGAATGACTAAAACTCTTATCATTTATCGTGTCTTCTTTGGCTCAAACAATGCTTTTTTTGAAGTCATTCGTAATCTTAATTTCCATTCTTTTGATTGCTCTGAGAGAATATTCATGATGATTGTGACCGTCCCTTCAACTCATGGTGAGTCGTGGCTTAAAAATTTCAAGGTTACTGGCACCTCCTCCAGATTTGTTGTCTCTTATAATGTTAGAATCCTCCACATATGATGCATGCTTAGTCATATACTCACATTTATCCACATTCTTCCTTACTTGTCAACAACAATTGTTAGAAAAGATGTCACTAATATGCAGACCTATTTGACTATCATAAGTGTTTCTCTTCATAGATTGTTATACCCTAGTGACAATGTCAACAAAAAACTCCCTACAAAGCATTGTGAGATTTTGGGAGACAAAATTTTATCAATGAACTCCTTAATACTTGCTCAGTTTTAATGACACTGTAGTTCAACTATATAAATACCTTCATGACATGGTAATTCTATTTTGAATGCCCCAAATACCTAAATGGTTGTGCATAAATAATGAGCTGGGCTCAACCCTTATGGGAGCCACATTTATCCCACTCATTTGATCTGAAAAAAACAAAGATATGATTATACCTATAGCTGCACATGAAGCAAACTAGTTAGAAATAAAATGCCTACCTTAAGTGTGTATAATGTCCTTCTATTTGGCTTTTATGGACACCTAAGACATGCATTACACTTGATGCTCATAGGAATTTACATATGTATGTATGGGTAGATGTGCATGTTCAGAATGCAACCTTTCATTGCTTAGAACTTACTGTTCTAACTCATTTCTTTACCTAATGCAGGTAACCAGACACCAGGCAACTAGGGGCCAAGGAACTATAGGAGACAAAACAAGGCAATCGGGAGCAGATTCATTCATAGAACCAGTCATTCAAGCAATGACTGGTTCCCTTGTTTTCATGTTCAATCTCTTTTAGCATTTACTCATTCATGTATAGTTTAATTCTTATTTATATCAAATGAGTAAGTCAGTCTCATGGCTTGCTGTGTGAGACACATGTTTACAATTACATTCAATAAGATTACTTTTCATCAAAATATTTTAAAAATGTTTTACGTTTCATTGACTTGTATGAATATAATAACTTTGTGTTCTTGTAATCTTGTAAAGTTGTTTCATTTGTATAATTGAATGTAGCATATAAGGTTTAACAAAATGTACCATTCATCTTGAAACATAGATGGCTCCTCCTGACTGAGCCTGCAGGTAAAAATATGGTAACACCAACTACATGCCAGCATTGAAATTCCCTAGCAGTATTTATGTTAAGAAAATTTCCTTTAGATCCAAGGATTCAAAGCACATCAACCATGTGGTACAAATGATTAAATCCCATAGATGATCTGTAGCAATGAAAGAGTTTGAAAAGGTAGAGAGAGCTACACTAGTGACTCAAGAGAAAATTTAGCTTTCAAAAACAAAGGCAATTAGGCTGGCAAACTTGTGGATTAGGCCAACATTTGGTGGAAGAGGAAGAAAGATGACTAGAACTTTGGAGGGCCACCATAATGGATTTCGATATTCAACCATGAGAGCAGAAGATAGAGCTAATATCATGTATCAAAACATTAAGCATTCATTCTTCTAGCTTGTGGAGAAGGATATGATTACTTTGCTTCATTTTCATTTGCATCACCATATCATGGCATGGGAACCAAGAAGACCAAAGATATCCAGTTTTATGTGGAGGTAATGGATGTGGTCCAAACTTTGTAGAAGTTGTAAAAACCAACTTCAGAGTCCAGGAACACCTGCATACAAAGAGATACTTGTCATAGGGAAGAGAATGGAGAAAAAAGAAAGAGAGGGTTTGAAGCTCTATAATATGAAAGATATTATTATTTAGAGAGATAGAATCAGATTATTTACAAAGATCAATCCTTAAAAGGAGATCATGCAAAACCTAAAAGAAAGACATTTTAATTATTAAATTTCACAAATATGCAACTAAAGTGAAATATTAAGAAAGGAAAAAAGGTAACTTAATTGACATAATTAAGTTAAAAGCTTTACTCTAACACCCCCCTTTAAAATGAACAAGAATGCAGCTACAAACATGTGCAAGAAAGGAAAGGTAACTACAATGCATGAAAGCAAACAAGGGTCCTGACAAGTAGGCTTGATCAGGTACCCAAATACAACCAAATCTCTGTAAAGCAGAGTAAAGGAGAAAACCCAGTGGGAAAAAAATCCTCTCCAAAAAGAGATACAAAAAAATTAAGTACAAATGGAATGTCTCAAGAGACTCTCTCAAGAACATATGCAGATATACAATCAGATACCCCCCTTGAGAGATAGTGGAGACTCCAAAGCCCCCCAAAATGAAAGAACCCCTGTGCCAATGATCAAACCAATGTGTCTCCTCGGAGGAAGAAACAGATCCAATGGTCAAGGAAGAGGAAATCCTTGGATTTGAGGTAAAAATGGAAGTCCTAGATGATGCTCATTGAAGAACTAAACTGCAGCATGAGTGTATGAATAACAAAATGGTGAATCAACAACTCAAATTGATCCTGAAATGGAATCTTCAATGGAGAAGGGACAAGAGGAGTGCTAAATCTGTCATCTGTGAGGAAAGGAATATCCTCTGATATGGCCTCAACAACTGCACTTGATGGCTTGATGAGTGGAGCTACAATGTCAGTCACAACTGAAGAGGAATCCAATTGAACATATGTGATCTCAACAGGAGGTAGAGGTGTAGAAGTCTCAACACTACTCTCATGAACAGATGGAATAACACATAAGTTCAAGTGACCAAAATTCTCCTCAGATACTGCATGCTCTCTTGTAGAAAGAGAGGAATACCCAGACAGTGGAGATGGTAGACCAAAGTGTGTGAATGCATATAATCGAGAAGAATGATCAACTATCCCTGTTGCAACAATGTTTCCAGTCTGAATGTCTCTGATGTGCACTGAATCAGGTGTGAACTCAACTATCTTCCTTGTCCCACTATGAGAAATCTAATAGATGGAGAGAAAGTTAGTGGACAAAGATGGTACACATAGTATATCATTGAATGTACCATCATCATTGTTGATAGAAAATTTCCCATATACACTCATATAAAGTGTTAGTACCCATCAATATGTGTGGTGAGGACGCAACCTCGAAAGATGAGAACATGTCTTGAGAAGATGCCATATGGTGTGAAGCACCTGAATCTAGTAGCCATCTAGATGAATGTGAATTGGTGGTTGCACATAATGCATGACCCTTATGTGGGGCCTATCCATCTGTCTGGAATGACGATGAAGAAGAAGACCTGCCTAATGTAGATGAAGAAGAGTGATGAATATTGTTCCTCTTAAGAAGAGTTGTCAAATCTTAAACCTGTTTTGCATATCCATCTATCTTCTTCTCATAACACTTGGACTCATCATGTCCTAGCTTAGTACAATAAGCACACTTAGGTCTATCTTTCTTCGATGATTCCCCCTTAAGAGAAGCTTAATAAGAGGTGTTATGTAAACTAGAATCCTTCCAATGCTAGTAGTCTTTGGTTTCTATTTCTGTTTTTTCTTCTGCTTCCCCTGAAATGACTGTGCTACCAATGCTTGGTGTTGTGATCCTATGAGAGCATCCAACTGTGATATCTTGGCATGTTCTCGTGTCGACCGATCACAAAACACCTCAAAAGTAGGCATGGTAAAGCGTGTACCCAAGGCATCCATAGTGGAATGGAAGGTAGATGAGAATATTCGAAAGTTCCCATGAAGCTTTGACAAAATCAGGTAAATACATTTTGTATCAGTCTTAACGTTACCACAACCCTGTAGAAGAGATCTTTGTTGTTTGAATTTCATCAGAAAGTCCTCAATGGAGGGAAAACAATCAGGTACAAGTGAAGTCAACTTTGCCTCAATCTGTAGTGCACATAATTGATTGATGGTACGAAATAAATCATTGAACTTGGTCCACATTTCAAAAGGACTATTACACCCATCAAGATGAAACAACAAGTTGTTTGAAACATGTAAGGAAATCAAACCCATAGCCTCATCCATATTATTTCTATGCTACATAACCTCAAATGGGTGTGTCAAAACTGGTTGAACCACATCTAGACAAGACCACAACCCCTTTGATCTGAGAAGACGTGTCATGAATGTCTTCCATGTATGGTAGTTATGAGGTGTGAGAAGTTCAACAAAAGAAGAGTTTTCAGCCATGTTTGGAGAGGTTTAATGGATGTTTAATGTGAAGAGTTTCTGGTTTTCTAAAGTAAATGATATAAAGCAAGTAGAAAACTCCCCCCACAATGCAAGAAACCAAACCCCACTAGTGATTTTTCAGTGAAAAAGCAAGAACAAGAAAAAAAATGCTTCAGATTGAATCTTGTGTACTTGGTTATTTTTTTGGAAAAAACAATAGAAGATCTGAATATAGCGTGAGAAGAGCTTTCCGATGCCTATTCATTTTCATAAAACAAAGCAAAAATGATAAATTTATGCCCCTCAGAGTGCAAAAAGCATCATCTAACTTTGACTATAAAGAACTATATCCAAACTACAAAATTTTGGAAACAATCTTACACCATCATGATGGGCTTGGAGCCAACTTTCCAACGCCTATTTTCATTCGAAAATCCAAGCTAAAACACCCATTTTACACCTGATTTCGTGCAAAGGGTTCAAAAATGCCCAATCGGCCCTTCAGGTGCCCTTAAGGGCTAAAAAAATTGGGCCCCTGGTCGCATGCAAGAGTAGGGGCTGGTGGCCTGGAGTCTGGGGCGGAGCCCCTAGTCACCCATGTGACCGAGGCTAGGGCTAGAGGTGACCGACGAGCTAATTCAGGGTGTTGGTCACCCACAGGACCACGACGGCGAGGTTTAAGCCCTCAAGGGCTGGAGAACTGGCAGCGGTGGGAAGATGGGGGCGGCTCCTCCTGAGCGTGCCGCTAGAGGTGGCCGTCGGGCGGCATAGTGGTGGTCACTCGGTGGTTTCACCCTTATGATCTGTGAGAGCAAATTTATATGCATTTTTTTAAAATTTTAAAATTTTTAATTTTTTCAAATTTTCACCTTGAGAGGTGTGCCCTGGGGCCGTACGACCTTAGGGAAATTTTTTTTTTGCCTCTCCGGTTGACTATGTCCAAAATGGATGAATGAATAGTCGATTTAGGGGATTTTGGGCACTACAGACTCAATGGCGAAGTTTGTTTGGGCCCAAAATGAACCCAAAGAACGAAGTATGCTAGATCCACAAAAAATCACTGAAAACCTGTGAAAGTCAGATCCAACCCTTGTAGCTCCGAATTCTTCAAAACAAGAACAGGATGTAGTAGGTCCATGCTCTGATACCATGTAGAAGTTGTCAAAATCAACTTCAAAGTCTAGGAACACCTGCATGCAAAGAGATACCTGTCACAGGGAAGAGAATGGAGAAAAAAGAAAGAGAGGGTTTGAAGCTCTGTAATATGAAAGATATTATTATTCAAAGAGATAGAATCAAATTATTTACAAAGATCAATCCTTAAAAGTAGATCATGCAAAACCTAAAACAAAGAAATTTAATAATTAAAAGAATTATTAAATGTCACAAATATGAAACTAAAGTGAAATCCTAAGAAAGGAATAAAGGTAACTTAATTAACATAATTAAGTTAAAACCTTTACTCTAACAAACTTTAGGAGGGGCAAGAAGTTCAATGTATGATCCTGATGAAATTGAGGAAGAACAACAAGAGAGGGACAAGAAAAATAAAATCAATGTAGAGTTTCAAGAATTTTTCAAGTGAGTTAGAGAGTTATGGGAGCAACCTCATCTAAAATATTTTGAACTAGAGTTTGATATACCATTTAGAGAGCTTGCTTTTCATGGAAGAGGAAGAAGGATGATTACTTTGCATAACCATATCATGGCGTGGGAAGCAAGAAGACCAAGGATGTCCAATTTTATGTGGAGGTAATGGATGTGGTCCAAAATTTAGGAGGGGCAAGAAGATCAATGTATGATCTTGATGAAATTGAGGAAGAACAGCAAGAGAGGAACATGAAAAATAAAATCAATGCATATTTTCAAGGATTTGTCAAGCGAGTAAGAGAACTATGGGAGCAACCTCATCTAAAATATTTTGAACTAGAGTTTGATATACCATTTAGAGAGCTTGGTTTTCATGGAAGAGGAAGAAAGATGATTACTTTGCTTCATTTTCATTTGCATAACCATATCATGGCGTGGGAACCAAGAAGACCAAGGATGCCCAGTTTTATGTGGAGGTAATGGATGTGGTCCAAACTTTAGGAGGGGAAAGAAGGTCAATGTATGATCTTGATGAAATTAAGGAAGAATAGAAAGAGAGGGATAGGAAAAATAAAATCAATGCAGATTTTCAAGGATTTGTCAAGCAAGTAAGAGAAATGGCTGAACTCCATTGACTCCATTCCTCAATCTGCGCTTGATGACATCAATGAATGGCTGAACTCCATGGATATAAAGTATTATGAAAGCAGAATGAACTTGAACTGGCGACCAATTTTGAAGACTAAGAAAGAAAGATGACTAGAACTTTGGAGGGCCAAGATAATGGATTTCGGTATTCAACCATGAGAGCAGAAGATAGAGTTGATATCATGTATCAAAACGTTAAGCATGCATTCTTCCAGCCAGTGGAGAAGGAGATGATTACTTTGCTTCACTTTCATTTGTATAACCATATCATGGTGTGGGAACCAAGAAGACCAAGGATGTCCAATTTTATGTGGAGGTAATGGATGTGGTCCAAACCTTAGGAGGGGCAAGAAGGTCAATGTATGATCCTGATGAAATTAAGGAAGAACAACAAGAGAGGGACATGAAAAATCAAATCAATGCAGAGTTTCAAGGTGTTGGGATTGGAAAAATCTGGCATTTTCCACTAGCCTCTACCTCACCTACCTTCCATATACCACAAAAATACACCACACTTTAATTTTATGATCAATAAAAAGTATAGAAATTTATTTGACTAGATCCATATTATAGCCTCCATTGCACCCATAAAATTGAAATCTCGTAGTCTTTCCCCCATTCCTAGGAAAATTCAATGCCATCGGCCTAACAATGCTTCATTGGCGGAACCCCCATCACAGCCCCCCCGATGGCTCGATGAAAATAGCTCACAACCTAGTATCAGAGTAACAATACCCTATCGGGCTAACTCATAAGGTGCTCTCCCCGATATACTGATAGAGTCAACAAAAGTAAACACATCACTATAATAGATAAAAATCGGTGGAATGAATTATGGCATTCCCCCGATGGGTCGATATAACCATGAATAGTTCTTCAGAAGATTTTGTACTTTGATTATACTATTTTTAAGTGACCTTTTCATGTATATAATCATATCATGTTCATGTATGTTAATATAAGGCAGCTATGGAGGTAGTTCAAAGAGATGGCCCTGAAATTTTTCCTCATCTTACAAAGTTTGCAGGAACAAGAATAGGGATCAAATTTTGAGAGTCTAGTTTAAGTTTGAATTCAAGAAATGAAAAAATTGTGAAGGCTGGAATGGTTTTTAATGTATCACTTGGGTTTCATAATTTGCAGTTGCAGACTAGTAACCCCAAATTACATAATTATTCATTCCTCCTTGCTAACACTATGGTTGCATAACCATATCATGGCATGGGAACCAAGAAGACCGAGGATGTACAATTTTATGTGGAGGTAATGGATGTGGTCCAAACTCTAGGAGGGGCAAGAAGGTCAATGTATGAATTTGATGAAATTGAGGAAGAACAACAAGAGGGACAAGAAAAATAAAATCAATGCAGATTTTCAAGGATTTGTCAAGCGAGTAAGAGAGCTATGGGAGTAGCCTCATCTAAAATATTTTGAACTAGAGTTTGATATACCATTTAGAGAGCTTGGTTTTCATGGAAGTGGAAGAAAGATGATTACTTTGCTTCATTTTCATTTGCATAACCATATCATGGTGTGGGAACCAAGAAGACCAAGGATGTCCAGTTTTATGTGGAGGTAATGGATGCAGTCCAAACTTTAGGAGGGGCAAGAAGGTCAATGTATGATCTTGATGAAATTGAGGAAGAACAACAAGAGAGGGACAAGAAAAATTAAATCAATGCAAAGTTTCAAGGATTTTTCAAGCGAGTAAGAGAGCTATGGGAGCAACCTCATCTAAAATATTTTGAACAAGAGTTTGATATACCATTTAGAGAGCTTGGTTTTCATGGAAGAGGAAGAAAGATGATTACTTTGCTTCATTTTCATTTGCATAACCATATCATGGCATGGGAACCAAGAAGACTAGGGATGCCCAGTTTTGTGTGGAGGTAATGGATGTGGTCCAAAATTTAGGAGGGGCAAGAAGGTCAATGTATGATCCTGATGAAATTGAGGAAGAATGGAAAGAGAGGGACAGGAAAAATAAAATCAATGCAGATTTTCAAGGATTTGTCAAGCGAGTAAGAGAAATGGCTGAACTCCATTGATGCCATTCCTCAATCTACACTTGATGGCATCAAGGAATGGCTTAACTCAATGAATATAAAGTATTATGAAAGCAAAATGAACTTGAATTGGTGGCCAATTTTGAAGACTATTACTAATGATCTAGATAAATTTATTGAAGGTGGTGGTTGGGATTTTTTGAATAAGGAAGCTAGTAATTCTGATTCTAATAATTCAGAAGAGTCAAATGAAGGATATGAACCCTCTGATGTAGAAGAGGAATCAGAATCAGATGAGCAAGGTTCATAAGATGAATCTCTTGTGGAGTTAGATGAGGATGAAGAAGAAGAAGATTCTGAAGGGGAGGAAGGTAAAACATGGGATGAATTAGAAGCAAAAGCTAGAAATGCAGATAAGGAAAAAGGAGATGAGTCTGATAGTGAAGAGGAAAGGCCGCGATGAAAGGTAAAAGCTACAGGGATGTCTCAGGCACCTAATATTAGAGATTCAAGAGGAATTCTTTCCAAGAGGAATAAATTCAAATGAATTGAGTTCATCTACATCCTTCTACTATTTATTCATGCACATAAATGGTTCAACTATTTATGCAAATGATGCATACATGTTAACTTGATCACTGATGTTAGTTTTGTATTTTGACTTCTATGACAACTAGCCATTAGGCCATTCTGTGCGAGAGCACATTTATGTTTTTAGTTAGCTTTTCTGGATAGCTCTACTTGGTATTGAGGACATTCCATTTATCTTTTAAATGTTAAGAAGTCTAGTATTACACGCTTCTCTATGTTGATTAGATCAGGTTGCAGGTTTTTTACTGCTGATTACTTTATTTATGGAGTTTTTTTAACTTGGAAGATAGGAATTTACTGCCTTTTTAAAATTAGATGGACAAATTAAGTGGTTGGTTAGCTACGCCAAGTGATGTAGACTACAAGGATGTGATAGATCTACAGGATGCCTACCAAGATGCATCAAAAAATTCTTACATGCTAAAAGAATGGCAGCATCATGAGGAAGGATGGCAAAGATGCAAGTGGATCACTTAGTAGAATGGCAACATGAATTCAAGGAAGCACTCCTTGAGATACCATGTTTGAGAGAAAATAAGATAAATCAAATCAACATGGGACTAAGTTTCTCAAATGATACAACTCATAACTTAAATGAGGACACTTAAGAGATATTTAAAGACAATGGTCATTAATTAAAAGATGCGATGAAAATAAAGCATGAATGTCACCCAGTACCCTTTAAGGCAAACAATATTTTGTTCCTCAACATGAAATAATGGGACAATTGAGTGGGATCTAGGGCCAACAAAGAATCACTTTAGAACTCATCATACGCATCAATAAACAACTCAACACAAGAAATGAAAATTTACATATTAACACAACAATATCCAACTAAGTTATTGAAACTGAAAGTCAACTATTGATACCTCATTCTCCATCGAGATTAAAAAATCGACCCACTTTTTGCTTTGTAACTTTTCCTTTTGAAATTGCTTTGGATTCCGACCATATTTCTCCTCCTATCAAAACATGGCACATGGACTAGTTAAAATAATTGATATGAAATCATTTACTTTTTCCCAGGGAATTAAAAAAATATATCATTTAACATATTAAATATAATCACAAATTTACAGATCAAGGCTTGTAAACCTTTCTGGCCACTATGATGTGTGGCACAAAGTTTTTGAAGCCTAGCCTTAGAGGCCTTGTCTTAAAACATATACTAATTCAATTTAACTATGCACAAATAAAATTTAAAAATCGTTTAATAAATTTGATATAATCTAATGAGCAAATTCAAATACCTGCATACTCTCCTCACAGGACTTCCTCCATGCTTTAGACTTCTCATATGCTTTTAAAATATCTTTCCATACTTTGACACTTACATCAAGTGGCCTTTTTTTGAGCCTTAGCTCGGGAGGGATTTTTTTATCTTCTTTGTTTGGTTGCACCGAAATCTCTTGCAATTTTGAGACATTTGTAGCTTTACCTTCTTCACAGAGCAACCTGTGCCATATTCAGTCTCCATGTCATTGATAACTACTTTTTGTAGGTGTATGTGTATCTTTGAGAATGGAAAATGTAGATGGTCTTTGAACCGTTGAAGGCATGATTCCTTCAACCTATGAACAAACCCTTTTCCAGCAGTTGTCATTCAGATTTCCCCTAAAACCACATCGTATTCTATCTTGCTATTGAAGGTACCAATGCAAGATTGAAAAAATGTCATGGTGGAAGAAGTTTTTGTCCTAGGAGTGGGTGGGACAGTGGAAGCCTCTAGTCCCTGTTCTACATCCTAGAGTTTACTGTTACTAATTTCCTCTTGGATATTTTGCTCAATCCAAGATTGCTTGGGGAATCAATTGATTCCCTTTGACACAGTTGATTTGGTTGCAATGTTTGAGGGTCTTCACTAGATCAGTTTTCTATGTATCTGGCAAGCATTATCCAGTGCACATCATCCAATTTGTTCACTACCTTTTCCCCCAATATGGAAGCCAATGCCTCTTTATCTTTGTCAGTCACATGTCCCTATATATATATATATAATAAATTTCTTCTTTTAAATTTAAAAATAAAAAACTAAAAAGTAAAAATGAAAGAAACAAGGGAAACATTTACAAATCTATAAATTGACAATGAATTACCTCATCGTGGCTAGAGTCTGCTCCCTTTGTTCTCTTCCCTCTATCGCTTGACATTTTGAGGTGACCTAGGGAAAATTATTTTCATCTAGTCTATGGAGGAAAACGAAGTACACACTGTCAAGTATGAAATTTTTCATCCAATTTGTGGTATGAAAGTTTTACCTTGAATGACTCTCTTTCTGGATTTAAACGCCTATGAATCAATTACTTGCACACCTGTATAGAATATAAATATATGAAAAATGAAATAAATGTATTGTAAAAAAATCAATGCTTGTAGACCTATATAGAATGGTAATCTGTGGGGGATAAAAAGGGCACGAAGTGTGGTTTTATTGAGAGTTAACACAGATAGGTCCCATGCTCGAGTTGCATCCACTGATTAGAAAGAAAATTAATGTGTGCACATAATCAATTCGAAACCATGAGTTCATTGTTTTGTTAAATATTTGTGGGAACAAAAAAAAAAATTGAAACCTTACCTATGGTGTTACAAACTAAATTGAATTTCTGATCTACTTGCTTGTAGCCCTCCTTCATGTCGTTTTTTTCCTTTTTTGTCCTCTCTTCCTTCGTGCGGATTTTTTCTCGTCATCTCTTCCTTCGTGCGACTATTTTCTCTTGTCATCTCTTCCTTCTTGACGCGGGAAGTTTTAAATTTTTGTTCTTGGTTCAGTAGTTGGCACCATAGTTAGCGTAGCAAAGTGCGCCTAATTTTTCGCCACCTTTCAACCAAAAAATGCAATCTGTTTGGGATGCAAAATGCGGCACAAAGTATGCCTAATTTAGTGCCTAGCATTGAAAAATGATGTATTTTGCTTGGAAGTTGATAAATAAATTGATCCTAAATTCATCTTCATATGTTCGAAGGGAGCAATCATGGTTCCCTATTTTATCTATTCCTTATCCCATGTCAATTTTGTGGGTGCAAAACTAATAAAGGTTAGATTTGTGAACTCAGAAATGACCCCTATACAACTAGATGAGTCATCTAAAGTGTGAAATATATGTCAAATATATGTCTAAAGTGAGGTTTTGTGTTGGATAGAATATTCGTTGAAATGATATAATTGGTGTACTAAACATTATTTACTATTTTGTGTATTATAGGGGCGAGACGAGGCAATGGAAACAAATCATGTCATGTCAAATGAGGAGTACACAACGACTGAAGCAGGACATCAAGTACTCAAATTTTGACTTAACTTATGAAAAAATGATCTGATGGAATTTTGTGATAAGTCCATCTTTTTTCACAGTATTATTGAAATTTATAATGTATTATCCAATCTTGACATAAATTAATGCATGTTGTTGATTATTTTAGATGGAGATTGGAGCAAATGCAGAGCCTGAGCGTTCAACTAACAGAAGAGGAAGATATGTACATAGACGTGGACCTAAAACCGTTAAATCACGTAGATGACAGTGGGTGTTTGACGATATGACAATGAATCTTCCAGACACAACAAATGACTGCACTGAACAAGAGG
Source organism: Sequoiadendron giganteum (assembly GCA_007115665.2). Classification (NCBI taxonomy): domain Eukaryota; kingdom Viridiplantae; phylum Streptophyta; class Pinopsida; order Cupressales; family Cupressaceae; genus Sequoiadendron; species Sequoiadendron giganteum. The sequence goes on from CM021106.1 coordinate 262,984,575, forward strand.
TTGGTCAGGACTATAGTACATGGGATGAATACTTTGAGAAAATATATGACTAAAGTGAGGTTTTTTGTTGGATAGCATATTTGTTGAAATGATATAATTGGTGTAGTAAACATTATTTAATATGTTGTGTATTATAAGGGCGAGACAAGGCCATGGCAACAAATCGTGTCATATTAAATGAGGACAAAATGGATGAAGCGGGACATCAGGTACTCAAATTTTAACTTAACTTAGGAAAAAATGATTTGATGGAATTTTGTGATACGCCCATCTTTTTTCATAGTATTATTGAAATTCATAATGTATTATCCAATCTTGACATAAATTAATGCATGTTGTTGATTATTTTAGATGGAGATTGGCAGAAATGCAGAGCCTGAGCATTCAACTAGCAAAAGAAGAAGATATGTACGTGGATGTGGACCTAAAACTATTAAATCACGTAAACAATAGTGGGTGGAAGAGGATATGATAATGGATCTTCCAGACACAATAGATGATTGCATTGAACAAGAGGTTGGTCAGGACTACAGTACATGGGATGAATACTTTGAGAAAATTGTTGTTTGTGGATGTTTTGTATGTCGTGTAAAGAAACAGTTCAAATGATCAATTGTACAAAGACATTACATATATGATGAGCTTCCAGTCAGTAGTATGCATCCTACAATCGATTCAAATCCAATAGGAATTGTGGTAAGGAATTTTCCAATTTGATAGAAATAACATGTATACTAATTCGTTTAAACATTGTTTTATATTATTTAAATAACTAATTTTTTTCTCAATGGATACTTGTAGGATAAAGTTCTTGGTTTAAAGTTTCCTGGATCGCCGACTTCTAGCCTAGAGGGAAATGATCATTTATCAAATGATACATCTAACAAAAATATGTCACAATATACCAGCTCAGAATATGAGGAATTGATGAAAACAAGTCACAGAATAAGAACCAATTTAAAGATGCATAATTTTCTTAAAGATAGGGGGAAGGTGGACTACATACCCTATGAGAATGAATGTGATGGAGATGATGACTTTCCCCTAAGTTTGAGATCAATTTACAAAGATAAATTTGATCGTTGACTATATTGTGCTTGGCCTAGTGATTAACAACTACCTAGAGTGTACGAGGTGTTTCAATTTTGGGGATACAACTACATGATACAACCCTCCAATATTCATGGAGAAAATCTAGGCCTCTTTATTGTCCAAAATTTACATGTGGGATCTAAACATAGAAATAATTCAGAACAAACCACTAGGAGATTAATGCCATATTATGGTTTATCATATTACAGTGGTGAATGGAGAAGGCTAGCAGAATATAAGCCTAATATGTCAGCATATGGTCTAAATTCAAATATGTATACACATAGTCTCCAATTGGAAAGTGGAAAAGAAATTAATAGAGGTCATATTATGTATATAGATGGACATGCATACACACACAAAAATATTGCAGGATTTATAAATAGTAGTAAGGGAAGGGACACTAATGTAAGATCGAATTGTCAATTTGTTGAGGTTATAAATGATAAAGATGGAGATACGGAAAGAGAGGTTGATATATTGATAATGGTCAAGGCTATTAAGGACCTTACTATTGGGGATGAGTTATTGATTGATTACCCCTTCTTAAAATGCACTCCTGCATGAAAGAAAAGGGAAGAAAAAGGTCTCCCTAAGGATGTTCCTAAGGGTAGAAAACCAAAGAATAATAAATGAGTGTGGACTAATGTTTTATAAACTATGTTGTCAAAATTATGTTTTATTTAAATTATTTTATAAAAAAGGTAGTCTATAAAATAATGTTCCATTATTCAATTGATGTATATATGTTCATACAATTTATATATATATTTTTGTAAGCCATATTTGATTATATTTCTTTGAAATTAATATATTTATGATTTATCCATTTGTTGCCAAATATTAAATAATGCTTGTATTTGTTGATAGGTAGAAGATGTTGATGAAACACATACTAATACCCATGATCCAACTGGGTTATTAAGATTTTGATGGGATGATCTAAACCATCCTTTAAACCATACCGGGGTGAAAAGAGCAAGTTTGAAGAGATTACTACCACCTAAGAAATTTGAAGAGCTGATGAGATTTGCATACATTTATGAGATTCCACCTAGCCTTAATGATGCTGATCATGATAGTGAAAATGTAGTGCATGAAGAAGGATTGAATGAAATGCTTGCTGGTTTCTTTGGGGATGGAAATAATGATGACAATAATGATCATATGGTTGATAGTAATGATGATAGAAAGGGTAATTACCACCAACGTAATATTGATGATAACAACCTAAAAGACTCCATCAAGCAAGTAGCGAAGACACCCGTGTTCAAATCGGGTGCAAGTAGAACCTCACAACTGGCATGCACATTAATATTATTAGAAATCAAGTCACTATTCGGTTGGTCAGACAAAGGATTCACTACCCTACTGAAGTGAGTTGAAATCTATTTCTTACTTTCCATTGTCAATTGGTGTACACAATTCGTAAACATTCATCAACTTTGTTTATATTTCTTTAAGGGGATTTTAAAACCATATATTGTATATAAACAGTCCTAGTATAGATTGACATATCAAAAATGTTCATCGTAAGTCAAAAATTTAATTGATTTAATCTCTGGCAATCTTACAGGGCACTAAAAACAAAAATATTCCCTGAAGAGAATGTGTTGCCATCAGCTTGCAGAGAGGCGTGTCTGTTGTTGGCTGAGTTTGGGATTGAATATAAGAAAATTCATTCATGTAAAAATGATTGCATTTTATATAGAGATGAATATCAGAACAAGGTAGAATGCCCTATATGTAGAGAGAAGAGATATCGTACAGATGTACAAGGTCCTACAATTCCAAAGAAGGTTTTACGTCACATGCCAATTATAACTAAAATTCAATGAATGTTTCATTGCAAGTCACTTGCACAATTGATGGATTGGCATGCAAAGAACAGGAGTAAAGATGGATTCATGCGAATTCTGGCCGACTCCAAAGCAATGAAACACATAGAGGAAAAATGGCCAAGAAAATTCAAAGATGAACCTTGTAGTATTAGGTTTGGTCTTGCAATTGATGGAGTGTGCCCATTCTCTTTCTTGAGCTCAAATTATAGTGTTTGTCTAGTCGGATTGATAGTATACAATATTCCCCTATGGATGAGTGTTAGAAAGGAGCACCTTATGCTGACTCTCACTGTTCTAGGAAAACATCAAGTTAAAAACATGGATGTTTATCTTGCGCATTTTATTGATGAGATGCAACTGTTATGGAAAGGCATAATAATGTATGACATATCACATCCTCCATCAAATAGGTCCTTCATGTTGTATGGTGTGCTATGTTCGACTATTCATGATTTCCCAGGACTTGGTGTTTGTTCTGGTAAGATAAAATATTTATGTATTTACACTCATAATTTATTTTCATCCCAACTTTCATACTTAGTTTTATACTATTTTTTTGATGTTATTAACATTACTTGTTGAATTGTAGGGCTTCAAACAAAGGGGATATTTTCATGTCCAAGATGTGCAAAAAAATTTCAAGGGTGGTATTCTATAGATCTACATAAATTTATTTACGCAAACAATAGGGTTTTTCTACCACTAGATCATAGGTTTAGAAATCGCCTAAAGAATCAATTTGATGGAAAAGTTGAAAATAGAGGCCCTCCCATGATTATGGGTCTAGGTGATTGGATTAAGAAGTATGAAGATGCTAAATTGAAAGCTTGGGAGGATTTTTTTGATCGGGGTGATTCAATTCAAGAACTAGAACAAGTTCTAGTCAATATGACAAAAGGAATGAAAAGGAAATCCATATTTTATGAGCTCCCTTATTGGAAGGATCTATTAAGATATTACCTATTAGATCCTATGCACATCTTCAAAAATATCCCAGATTCTATATTTTGACATATATCAGGTAAAGAGAAGGACACCTTGTCTTCGAGGAGAGATATTGCTCTTTCACATACCAAAATTGATAGAAAACATTTGTGGCCAAACAAGGAAAATGAAACATATGCAAAAGCTCCATGGATTTTGAAAAAAAAAGAGCTAGACCAACTAAAAAATGTCATCCGTTCAATAAGGACATCTACTGGTTACGGGTCATCATTAGATAAAGCTTTTATAGTTGATGGACATATCATAGGATTTAAAACAAATGATTTTCATAATTTTATGAAGGTATTATATATCATCATTTAACATTTACTGGTAACATTGATTAAGTACTAATATATTTTGATATTTCGTTGTGTGAGAAAAAATTACTAATGACCTTTTCATAAATGTATTTGATAGCATATCATGCCATTGGCAATTAGGGGAGATTCTTGTCTTATAGTTGACTTAAGGAATGCCATAAGTTGATTGTTAGCATTTACACGGTATGTGGTTATTTGAAATATTCATGTGTGAGAGACATAGAAATATTATATTGTATTTTAATTTTTGACTAAAGGTTCATACTAATTTGCTATTATTATATTAGGTGGGTGACCTCCAAGGAGATCCACGAATCTGAAGTGCCAAAGTGGAAGAAGGAAATTGTAGAAATTGTATGCGTATTTGAGAAGGAGCTCCCTACAAGTTTCATGGACCTAAAAGTCCATTTACTTATACACCTAGTCGATGACATTGAATTGGCGGGTGTCATATCAATGAGGTGGATGTTTTTCTTTGAGAGGTATATGAAAACTCTTAAAAGATATGCCCAACAAAAGGAACATCCAAAGGGTTGCATGGTTGAAGGGTATGCATTGAATGAAGAATTCTTCTTCCTTGTGAATTCCTTGGTAAGGATTTTGAAGATGGGCCACACATCTGAAATGAAGAACGAACATCAGATATTATTGATGGAGAAAAACCACAATCTACTGGTGTTGAAGTACAAATTAGTAAGTAAATTCATGATTAGTGTGGTTGTTTTTCTTGCAATCATTAATTTACTTTGTAATTTATTTGTCAAATTAACAGCATGACATTTGGAGTTTGAAATAAACATGTTGACATGTAATAGGTGTAGACGAAAGTTCTATACTTGACAAGTTCATTCTGTACCACATGGACTTTATGAACAAATGGATTGATTTGTATGATAAAAAGAGAGAAGAAGTGTTAGAAGCAAGGAGACAATTTAAGAGATCGAACCCAAGGAATACTCCACTTCCCACTGATCTGCTTGGGGAATGGGGAAAATATTGCACACTAGAATGGGTTACTGAACAAATTCAAAATCAAATAGAAGACGCAGGTATAGATTTAGACATAATAGAAGATGAAATCAACATGTCTAGAGGATGTGAAAGAAAGGTACAATTGGAATTTTACAAAATTTTGTTTCCTTACAGTTTTGACACTATTAATTATTTTAATATTCGTCATTGTATTTGTTTTCACTGAAATAAATGGTCTTTCACAGGCAAGGAAATATCCAAAAATGTGGGCATATGGTCAACATTATCATGTAGAAAGTTTAGATGTAAAGAGATGATCCTTCGATTGTGGAATCATGGTTGACTTCAAGCAATCCAATCGATCAAGCTCAAAAGATAAGAATATAATTGAAGGGAATCTACAATATGTTGGGAAAATACAAGAAATTATTGAGGTGTATTACTGCTCTTTTAAATGTTATATTTTTAAGTGTAGATGGTATGAAGCATTTGAGAGGACATGAAGACATGATACCCATAGTGGATTATTTTCTATAGATTCCTCATGCTTCCTACCAGAGGATAAGGAGCCTTATGTTCTACCAATTCATTGTGAGCAGGTATTTCTTTAACTCAAACAAGAAGTGATAGTGATCATTTATCTATTAATTCACAGTTTATTACGATTATATACATGTGTTTATTAATTAGTAAAATTGTTATAACATACGTCTAATATATGTATTTCTTTCATGTGCAGGTATTTTTCTATGAAGGTATTTTGGACCCGAAATGGATGTTTGTCATACATTATGATCGAAGATTAAGGCATGTATTTGATGATGCATTAGCGGATACTAAGCAAAACAATGATGGCCAAAAAAATGAGAGAGAGGGATTAGAGAACATCGAAGAAATTGACATCCATGATGATGTTGAAGATGGTTATGTTCAAGCACAAGAAGACAACAATCCAAAGTTAGATGATGTTATGGAAGACAACAATATGGATGGTATAGAAAATGATGATCCAAATACATTTGGTAACAATATAGATGGTCTATAGTCAAAATTCAATGATGATGAAGATGATATAGATCAAGATGAGGATGATGATAATATTAATTAATTGAAAGAACATATGAACATTGACAATGATACACTGGATGAAATTGTAGCAGAAAATAATGTTAATGAACAATACTTCTAAATTTTTAGATTATTTGCAATCCATGTTTAAAAAAGGATGATTCTTATGGCCTAAACTTTGAAATGCTTTAGTAATATTATTTGTGTCAATACAAATTACCTATTGCAATATCCTTAAATTGTTCAATCTTTGGTATGAATTGTTGGCAACAAAAATTAGGATTACTTGGATGTTTCTTCCATTCATTTTGTATCAACATATGTTCATGAAGACACAAAAGTTAATAAAATATTAATGCACGTGACTCAAAATTATTTAAATAAGCAAGTTTGTTAACTTTATTATTTTTAAATAGTTTCTATTTTTATGTTGAACATGTAATAAGGCAAAATAAGCTCAATTTTTTTAAAAAAATAGCAGCTCTACCAACATCCACAATAAATGATTTACTGTATCAGCACATTGATTCACATAAGCACAATATTGAGGCTCAATAATTGATATTCATTCAAATATAAGAAGAAATAAGTATGGAAAACATAAGAAAAATACAAAATGATGCCATAGTCATGGAGAATCTTTGATAATAAGATGTTCTAGACATTATATTGCTTCAATTGATATTACAGTGCTCTTCTTTAATAATCCCAGTGTTATCCCCTCAAGTTATTGTGGAAGTATGAAAGGAATTTTAATTCTTAAGTTGATGGAAACCAATCAAAAAAAATTCTCTAAAAGGACTTTTAATCCTTAATAGGAGCCAATTAAAGTAAATTATTTGAAAGGACTTTAATTCACACCTAACCAAAAACCAATCAAAGCATCCACACAGTAACAAAAAATGTGCCCTGATAAATCTTGCATACTTAAATAACTTGAAAAGATCACTTTGGAGAAAACAAAGCAATAAATAAGCATGAAAATTTGACACAACAATTGAACACTGAAAATGGATTATGAATTATAATTAGTCATCTCCATTATATTGCCTTTTAAATAATATGCACTATAACAAATAGTTATGATGTTTGATGACAAATAGTTAATTAACATAAATGAAACATAACACTTCAGCACATGAATGCATTGATCCGTTAATCTTCCAATAGGTGCCTGTGACCACTTAAGATTTGTTCAAGGCTCCCACTCCATGATAATGCACCACTTGTAGAGTGTATCTTCCTTATGATGCCAGCTGGTCTTTAAGCTCCAATGGTTGCCCCTATGTATTTGTTGCATCTTTGGTTTGGTTGATGAACAAGTTGATGGCAGAGAGATGACAAGTGTATTCCTCCTCAGCATAAGTTTCCACGTTGGCAATTGCACCCTTCATATCATATTCCACATACATCATCTTTTCAAGTTGTTTATGTGTATTTTGTAACATGATGTCTTCGTCATTTATTTCTTGCAATGTAGTATGTAGATACATGGCGAGCTCATCCTTCCAATCATCTTTCTCCCTAGGATTTCCAAGGCTATCATGGACTGCAGGATTCAAATCAAAATAGTCAAGTTCCTCTTTGAGCCTATTGTCATACTTGTTGTGTGATTCCACTAGCTTATTGTATGTCTGCAATGTTTGACCTTTCATGGCTTTCTCATTTTGGAGCTCCTCCTTTTTGTCAATCATTTGTCTTTGCAATCTTTCATTCTCCACAAGTGCTGAGTGTGTTTCTTTAAACAATTTCCAATATTCATTAACACGATCCATCATCCTGTTGAATCTTTCTTTGATTATCTCATACACAACACTATATTTAGTGGTTTTTATTCCTGTTTCCAACTCCTTGCATTTCTCTTGAGATTTATGATGACAGCGTTTCCAATAAGCTACATCTTCTAATACATCTAATATTATTTTTTCACTCTCTAACCATTGGGAATATAATTCTAATCTGGAAGAGGAAGATGTTTTATCTCTGTGACTAGCCACCTCCTTCCTTAATTTATCATTTTCTTTTACCAGTTTTTCAATCTATGCCTTAGTGAATTTTGCAACATTTATGTTTAGCTCAACTGTTTCAATGGGGTTAGTGTCCCCTACCTTGTGGACCAAAATATTTCCAAACACTTGGTTTGGATTACTGATGAGAGCAAGCCTTTTATCTTGAGGATACAATGCCCAAATTAGCAGGGTGGCTTCATCTAGGTTGTACCCTGATCCTGAGTACATTTTATCACTTGCCTCTTCTGTTAGATGCATTTTTTTGTCTCCTCTTTTCCTAAAACTGTCGAACACTATTGTAGAGCTGATATCCCATCCTGGTAAGAGTAGTACCCCAACCTTTTGAAGTAATTGTTTTCCCCTTTTGGAGGTGATAGATTTGAACTCTTTGTATATTTATTTTCTCAACTCTTCCAAGGCGGTTGCCTCCTGCTCAAGAGTGATATCCTTCATCCTCTATCTTATCATTCTTCCTTTATGCTCATAAAAAAATGATTTAAATTTAAAAGTCTTGACAAAATCACTGTCAAAAATAAATTCTTGCATGGCCTTGACTCCTACGTCATCAGAGAGTTCATCTGATGCTTCAAATTTGACAATGTTTTGTTCTGAAGGTGGCTCATATTGTGTAACTACATGGGAACTTATCTGTTCGACCTCATCATCCTCCTCATCACTCTCTTCTTCATATTCTTCACTCATGGTTGTATCTATAGAGAAGTTCATTTCAGGAGTGGGTTGTGAGGGTATGTAATCAAGAGGCTCTACGTCCTCAGTCTACATTCCTGAATAAGTTGTCTGAGGTGCTTCAAAGACATATGGGGCTACATCTTTTATTAGCTCATCCACATGAGTGATGAACTTCTCAATTCTTTCTAGAGGATCATGTACTTCATTAAATGCCCCTGAATAGGATGGGACATTTCCTTTCTTCCAGGTCTCAACAAACACAACTTTTTTATATGCAGTCATCCTGTCTTTTGTTGAGGCCTCATCATAATTTCTTATTACATCATCAACAGAGAATTGGTGTTCATACCCTGATATTCCTTGTGAAAATTTTTCCTTGTGAATAAAACCCTTTGTATCAAAATTATTTCTTTCATTACCCAACGGTAAATTGTATTTTTCCAATTTTGTATTAATTTCTTCATACCCTTCATTGGTGACTACTGTAAAATCTCCAAAGCACAAAGTGCTAGGCATGATAGACTACTTATTGTATCTCTTAAGATGTTTTGCATTAGATTTAGCCAATTATCTCACAATTTCCAAATAGGCTATTATGTCTGGAACTATTTTTGGCAATAGATTTGGGGATCCTTCAAACCCAAGACTCTAATCACAGTGCAATAAGGTAATGCATACCAATCCCCCAGTTATGATTTACCTTTTTCCTGAGGTCCTTTTCCTTTGGTCTCAAGAATTTTTGTATTTTAGGGGATAGGTTATAATTACATGGATGTCCCAACAATGGCTTGACAAAATATTCCTCAAAGTACAGATAGTGTGATCTACCATATCTACTATCTCGTATGGAAGTCCACATTTGTACAGGTTTATAATTCCCACTTTCATCTACATCTCTTATCCTTAATTCTTCTCCCCAGAACCTTCTAAGTTGTCCTTCATGTAGAAGCAAATGCATAAACAAAGAGTAATGTTTGAAATCATGAATTCTATCACTATTGCTTTTGATCCTTCCCATCCCCTAGTTCAAAGCATTGGCTAAATAACTGACATAGTCAAATGGTTTGGCATCTTTTCTTTGTATGTCTGCAACCAGGACCATTGGGGTAATTGACATGAGGTGTGGGACCTCTACTCCTAACACTTGTCCAGCTGAATAATATGTATATTGAAAATATTCTTCAAATAAATCCTCATGAAATGGAGGGTTATCATTACTAGAAAACCTTTTGATCTGGCTACCTTCACCCCTAGGCCTGTGTATTGGTAGCTTCCATCTTTTATAGCTCGTGTCCATGTGACAGTACTTTGTTAGAAGGTCTTTGATTGTAAATGGTAAATTCAAAGAGCATTCCAATTGAAAAACATTAGATATGAGATCTTTGGAGATAATGAGAATGTCAGACCCAACGTGTGATTGAATAGCTCTTCTTTTAGGGTCATATTTTTTGGCTAGAGCTTTAACCAGCTCTGTATTAACAAATACATTGGGTACCACTAATCTTCTTAGGTTCAATCTCCACGGGTTGCAGACTGGTTGAAACCTATACTATTTCCTATAATGGTATATGAATAGGTCATATCCCCGCCATGGTGTCCACACATCTCCTAAACCTTTGTGCTTTTCCCATAACTTATCCATGGAAGGATTTTTCAGTGCACTCCTTTTAGGTCTCAACCTTGATCCCGTGCATTGGTCAATTAAGTCCTAGTTTAGAAGTCTTTTCTCTTTTTTTTGTTTCTTAATTTTTGGCATTTCTGAGCTTTCTTCCATTGTTCAATTTTCTTATAAGTCTTTATAAAAGCAACTTATTCGTCAGTTTTTGTATACTTACTTGGATTCACTTTCACTAGTTATGAGTTGTGTAGTAATGGTGAATTCTCAACCTCCTTTACTTTGCTCCCGCATCCAGTGAATCCTTTTCAACTCTTAATGAAAATATGTGATCAAATTGAGGTATAATTCATTTAGCTCTAGCTCATAAATGCTCCACTTGCTATCAATCTTGTCATTGGGAAGATCATTTATTTTGAATATCTCAACGATATAAATGAGATGTCACATCAATCGAAAACAATCATCATCGTTGCATCGACGAGACCATGATTCCATTTTCATCAATGAAATCCTTCCTTTTGGGGTGTCGGCGCGATGCCAGATAATGTCTCCCTGATGTGCCCTAGTTCCTCCAATATCCTTCCTTAACATGTACTTGATGGTTCATGGTCTTATCAAGTCATAGGGGAGACTCTTGTTAGCCTTCCATTGATAACTATCACTTCCTCCGATGCCTTCAGCCTTTTATTGTTGCATTAGGGAAACCAGACTTTATGTTGGCCTGATAGCCTTTTGTTCCCTCGATATACATTCACCACATGTTGAACTTCATTACTGTATGATGCATCGCTCCATCAGTGGGATGTTGTGTTCCCTTCTACCGATATGTTCTAGTGTTGCCGATATTATTTATTTAATATGTTCTAATCCCTAAGATATGCACATAGGACCAATCAATCATGAATTCAACAAAAAAATAGGGTGCTACACTTGACGCTAGACTAGGTGCTAAAGTACGCTCCAAAGTAGGTGCATAATTAGGCATTAAATTAGGCGCTACACTCGGGAGCTAAACTTGGTGAAAAATCGACGCTACGATTGGCACTAGACTTGGTGCTAAATTTGGTGCTGAACTTGGCATTGAACCTGATGTTAAACATGGCATAAAATTCGGTGCTACTTTTCACCAAATTTAGCACCTGCTTGTTTTGGCTGATGCAATAAATGCCAAAAATAGCGCCGACCTGACAAATAGCACTGACTTTTTCAGAAAATTGGAGAAAAATACATTGAAATAGTGGGTGGAAGCAAACAAGGGAGCTAATCCTAGGGATTTGTTGTAGTGTATAATAAATTCAATTTTGCTAGTTGAAGCTAAGTGAAATAGCCTTTTATTTATACATATCTTATCATTAATTCCTGAATTTCAAATATCACAAGCCAACATCGAATCTTGTATTTGAAATTATTAAAATACTACCAAAAACATATTTCAAAGAGGGGTTCTAGGTCTAAGTGAGGACCCATTCTCCATAGGGAGATGTGTTAGATAAGGCAACTGAGAGAGGGGGTGAATCAGTTGTCACAGATTATAACCTTCAATTCAATTTATCAGAACTAATACATAAACTGCTTAAATGATTAATCATCAAATGCCAATGTAGAAACACAATAAAACCAGATTTACATGGAAAACCCAATGAGGGAAAAAACATGGTGAGAATTAACTCACACAATAGAGAATATCAAAACCAATTACAAAAAGTCTCACTACCTGAGATAAGGCTCACTACCTAAAATAAGGCTCACTGCCTACAATAAGGACTCACTGTCTAACAAGGCTACAACCTAGAGGTCTCACTACCACAAAGGTACAAAGAAGACAAAGAAGACTTGTTACAAAGAGACAACAATCCCAATGCAACAAAGGATTCCACTACAATTACTGATCAACTTGCATGAATGATAGAGTTCACCTTCTACTCATTGCATCTGAAAACTCAATGTTAAGGTTCACACTGATCTACCACACACATAAATCACACACACTTTTTGAATAGCATCAAAGTCACATCTACTCTTTCACTTATCTTCCTTCTTTTCTCTTGTACAATTTTCATTGCTAGCTCATCCTATATTTATACTATATCCAACCTTGAAAAGATACAAAGTTGGCCATCCAACTTCTAATTCAAATTAGCTCGATGCCAAAACATCCTAGGGTGGAATTACAATGAGGGCGACCCAAACACATGCTTCACCAAGACCCATAATAGGTCCAACATGCTTCATCAACTTTGAAGATAATGCTTAACACATGGTCAACCAAACAAATATAAAACACATAAAATAATTAAGCCTTAAACTTGTAGAAACCAAAAATATCTTCAATGCAATCAAAACATCTTATCTCTAGAACCGCAAGTCAAAAGACTTCATCAAAGAGAAATCCGAACCAAAAAAATTTCTCCCAAACCTTAGCCAAAACACAGAAAAACATAGCTCATAATTGGTGAACACAACTCAAACTTCTCAAAGAACCAATATCCAAGAATCTGGATATAACAACCTTCAACAATCATGACTAACATATTTGAACCGTACAACCATAGGGACAAGTACCAGACCATCATCTTGAATACCTGTAAACTTCATTTAATAAAATTTTCTCAATATCCTCAACATATATAGCCAACAACAACTAGTAGATAACCAGTTGACTAGTTGGCATCATAACCAGTTGACTAGTTGGCATCAATGACAACACTTTCATTCCTTCTTCCATTCTTGCAACAAAATGGGTCCTAGGCCACTCACCGAGGACACACTTCAGGAAATGTGAAATGTCATGTAAAAATGTGTCCTATGACCTAGTGTGGACCCATTCACCATGTGGTGAATGGGTCCCAGGTCATTAACCTAGGACACAAACCTTCTAAAATTATGTGTTATGTAATACCATTTATGAATGTTGGGTTTTATCCCTCAGAATTAGCATTTAATTAGGCTTGGATTTGAATTAAAGGGGCCGGTTAAGGCAAATTAAGCTCAATTAATTAATAAAGCCCTATATTAGTGTGAAAGTGTAAAGATACACTTTACAACATGCAAAATAAGGCACAATTAAGTCCATTTAGTTTAAAAAGGGCCCTAAACTTAGTGTGAATGTGTAAAACACATTACACCACTAAATCGAGGAAAAATTAAGTTCATTTTAATATTAATTATTCCCAAACTAAGGAAAAAGGGATACTTTTTCTGTTACTACACATATATGTAAATTAGTTAATATTGGGACCCACTAAAGATCATAAACATGTGTCAAAATAAGTTAATTCTGGAAGGATCCCATCAAAAACATAAGAATGCATCCAAAGTGGTGTAAATAAATATACTATCATGTGATTGGGTTGTTGCATGTAGAGGGTTTTACAATAGTGTGTGGGTTGAAGGTTTTATAGCACACAATGTTTTCCAACATCCAATTATACATAGAGAGTATGGTTGTAATGAAAAGCTTTTGATATTTAGATATTACAAATGCAATGAAAGACACCTTCAAAATTTATAACAACTCTTAGGTAGACTAAAATTTATGCTTCAATTTACTCTTATGATGGTAAAAAATACAATGAATAATTGTAGGTTGGAAAACTCAATGTGGGATGTTCGTAGATGATTTTATGAAACCTGCATAGATTCCAAACATCTCCTCATTTATTTAATACAATGGAAGTTGAAAAAATTCTCCCTTCTCAGAGTACAAGGGCCATGGTAGAAAATCCCAGCTACCACTCTCTCATCCTCAAACTAAATTCTCCCCTCACTTCATATGCGACTCATTATTTCAAAAGAATAACCGATTATTGAAAATTAGTTACTAAAGAAACCTCCAATTTTACATAGAATATGAAAAGTTTTACCTTTCATATTTTAATTCTAACATTTTGCAAATATTAATATTTAAAATTAAATTGTAATCCTCCATTGCCTTTTGAAGGGCATCAACTTGAGGAAAACAAGTATTGTGATGTTCATCTTTTGTTAACACTTTGAGCTTTGACATTTGTAGCTCCTTTTCCATTGTAGCAACAAATTCAATCAATGTATGGTGCTCATTTTTTTGATCTATATTTTTAAAAAGAGAAATATCTTAGGACTTCAGCTCCAGGTGAGATTTCAAATGTGAAAACCTCTTTTCCAATGGCAAGAATGTTGCAATTTTTTCTTATGTGTAGGTACTACTTTGGCCAAAGAATTCAACATCCAGTACTTCGAGTGCAAGTCATCCATTCACCCACTCTTTAGCTCGATTTGGTATTGACCATTCACAAACATAACACACATTCAGTCTAAGGTGTTGACACAACAAACTGTCCAACAAGGTTACACCCTTTCCCATGGATTATTCCAACCCTAGGAATATCCAAGTTAAAAAAAACAAACTAACTAGGTTACATCCTTTCCCATGGATTGTTCTAACCCTAGGAATAACCAAATTAACCATACATGCACACATACTAAGTGACCAATTGGTTTACTCCTTTTCCCATGGATTATTTAACCCTAGGATTAACCAAATTAACCACACGATAAACATAACATCACAACATTTAAAAATGACTCTATTTCAAAAGTAGAATATCAACAATAAATGTCTCCATTCAAGATTAGTATCTCAACAATTGTTACACCCCATTTGTGTAGTTACTATTTATTATTACTACATAGGGAAAATATGAATGTAATATGAATTTTGGAGATGAATAAATTATGCTTGAACCTTGTTTTCAATATGAATGTTATCTCATTTGATGTTGTCTCATTTGATTTACCTCATTTGATGTTATTCATGGTGAAATAATGCATATATGTGAATGAAAGGTTATTGAATTATTATTATTCTAACTTTGGAGATGTTTATGTATACTACACATGTTATGAACAATTGGTTGACGTGTGTATGTGTTAGTAGATGCAAGTATGTATTCCATTCCTCCAGGCAGAGGGTAAGTATCACTCAGGAGGAGATCTTGGTTGGGTAACCGGTAAAAGTAAACTATCTGAGCATATACACACACCACATTAGAATGATTGAGTTGAGCCAATTTGTGGGTAATAGGTAAGTCATCCCTAGTCGTATGTATACATTTGAGAGTCTTGTTTACTACTGCATGCATTATTGGGTGATGTTTATCTATTTGATCTTTTGAGATCTTTCTTATGCTATTACAATTATATCGACAAGTGGGATGTATGTGGAAGTATGTTTATATATATGCACATGCATGTCAATAGGATCTAACGACAACATATATGCATATGTATAGATATACCACATGTAAACACTTATCAATATGATGGTAATCATGAGTAGCTATATGTGAAAAGGATGTGAACACACACACACACATATATAGTATATACACGTATCCATATGTAAATGTATATTGATACATGCGTACGTTGGCGAATGGACACGCTCATACAAATGCATCTATATAGATAATATGTGTACATAGAGACACATACATTTATACATATATATATGCATACATTCAATATAATGTGTATATTATATACTATCTTGCCTATACTCATATATATATGTATCAAATGTATGCTTATATTATTGGCTACGATATATATAATATATATATGTAAATATATATTAATGGTTATATATATGTATATATATACACATATATATAAATACATGTTAGTATTTAAATATATATATATGTATATAATATATTATATATATAATAATATATATTTAACATATTATATATGTTAATTGAGATTGACTATATCTTATTTATTGAAGTTGATTTATAAGGTTGTTTTGTAGTCGATATAGACTATGAAATGGAGGTCGATATTGACTATGTCAATGGAGGCCGATTTAATAGATTATGATTGTTAATGTAAATCGATTATCATAATGAATGACATGTGATATAAGTTGTTGTATTACATTTGATATTTGTGTTTATAGAGTTCTTGACTTGGTCGACGCATTTAGTGAGATCAAGCTTGACTTTGTCTTACGTATTAAACTACTCAGGTCGATTCATCCACCAGATGGGTCAATGGAAACTCGCTGTCATAAAATGGAAGTTGACTGAGTTTAACTGTGCCAAATATGTGGGAAGTGGAATTGGAAATGGTGCCACCTTTGAGTTTGAATTTTTGTAGAAGTCTTTTCTTGTGATAATTCAAATTATGCATATGTTGTTTGAATAAGTCTTCAAATTGTTGTCACAAAACATGTCGACCTGTAGGTGATTGAGCTGAGTATTAGCTTGTGAATTCACCACCTTTCTGATATGTTTTATGTGTTGCTTTGTATGAATCTTGTTGTCTATTAACATTCCTAGATTGTAGGCTTTGAGGTTGCTTGGTTTCTCTATAAATAGCTGAACCATTTCATTTGTGAGGGACACATTCTTCCATAAGATAATACATCTTTTTCAATTCATAATTATATATTTTCCCAGCCATACTTTTCTTTCATTGAGAGAGAAAAAGGCGGTGAGTTCATATAGTTTGTGAGGAGGTTATATTTTTTGAGAAGGCTATAGCTTGAGAGAAGCAAGCTATCAACAAGTGAGATAGAGTTATTTGTGACGTTCTTGAGAAGCCAAGCTAATTGCTTTTGGAGAGGGATACATTGTTGTCTTTAGTTGGATAAGCAATAATAGGCATGAGGATCTCTTCTTCTTTGTTATTTTACTTTGAATGATATGTCTTGCATGCATGGTTGAGATGTCTTTTCCAGTATATGCATTAGATAATGTAGATTATTTTGAAAAGGAAGTTGAAGCTATTATATTGTTTTAATATTGTGTTTTTAAGTACTCCATAGTAGGAGATGAGTGTTTATCATAGGTATTATATACTAGGTATGATTGAACATGAAAAGCACATATGGTGTATTTAGCTAAGTTATTGATTTAACTAGGAAAGGTTGTGTTTACTCCTAGGAGAGATAATCTAGTATGGGAGGGAGTTTTAAATATTTATGAGTAAGTAGGGAAATCCAAGTATATAGGTTATCTTTGGAGTGATGGACCATCCATAGAAGGAAATACCTAACTTGTGTACTTACTAGTTAAGTAGGTTTATTCCAAGTAGATTAATATGGTTGTAGGTTATCTGGGATGATGGACTATCCATTAAATGAAATACCAATGCGTAGCTTAAGATAGACTTAAGTCAAATCGGCCCTAAGTAGTGTATGTGATAGATAACCCTTAGTAGAACATACTGAATGAAACACTTTGGCCAAAGTAGTGTGATGACCTTTGGCTGGACACTGTCAATTCACCGTGATCTAGTATTACATGCTAGATAGAGATTGTGGGATTACAAGTTCTAGTTATGTAGGACACAACACTATGCTCAGTTGGTTATCATTGTTAGTTGCTTTACCAATCTCTTCATTGAAGGGAAGGGCCATCTATCAAATGATAGATGTGTGGGGGATTGCATTATGAGTCCGTGAAAACACCTGAGTGATGCTTCTCCTCCACAACAAGTTTTAGAAGAACTAAGATTCGAAAGGAAGTATCCTAGATCGTCTTACAACTATTTGTTCTAAAGCTCTTTGAGCTATGTATATAAATGTTTGATTTCTTGCTTTGATGTATTATATGAAATGAAAAGGAATTCATGTTGTAATATGTTATACATCTTGAGTGGAAATTATCAATAAAGAAAAGAATTTTTTTAATTGCAATGCCTTGTACTTTTTTTATTTACTTGTATGGTGAAAAATTAGGAATTTTTACTTTATAGAAGGGTTAGTACGTTACATGTGGTATCAAAGCTACTAGGTTTAGCTCTGGAACCTATGATCTCGTCATTATTTTTGTCCAATTTAATCTAATTTTGTTAATTCTTGTGCCAGGATGGTGTGTCTCAGATTAACGGCTTGAAATTTAGTAATAAAAAATGAGCGCTACCTCAAGGCCAAGAATGAAAAGGAAGCCATAATTATAACCATAGAAGGAACCAACTATGATAATGCTATCTAGATGAGTGACACCAAAACTTTTAGTCACACACTTTCTCGGATCAGTGATGTGAAGAGGAAGATGAAGATGGAGGCTATATACAATTACCTACCAACCATCTCACTAGAAAAGTCCGAGTCATTACCACTTTCCAGGGATATTCCTTCAGAAGAAAGTGTTAGTCCAACAGTCATCTTTAGGGATCCTAGAGTTCTACCACTGGCTAAAGTAACAACAATTTCTTCTAGTAGCGAGTCTAAGGGACATGTACCACGGACACCACCAGATGAGAAATGGTCTCATGAGCAAATGTCTATGAAGAATGTAGACTACATTGTTGATGAACACCATATTGACATTGCCTCTCAAAACTATGTATCAGATGATAAATTCAAAGGTTATTATCATTTTTGGGATAGGTATGAACAAATGAGAGATGAACAAAAAGATAAGGAACAACTTGGTAATTGTCTCAGTTTGTAGGTTATACTCCTTTAAGTTGTGTCTGAGAGTGAATCTGAAGGATACTCTCCACTCTACTATTTGAATAGTCACTCCTTGTAATCGAAAGGATATTGAAACCCTCAAGAAATGAATAAAATTATGTGTTTATCAAAAGAAGCGTGTGCTTAATCTTATGTGGAATTCTTGTGTACATATGAATGTTTATTTTTATGTTTTTTGTAAGATAATTGATAACATAATTTAGTCTAACATGGATAAAAAATTCAGGTAAAACCAATCACATAAGCATGGTGAGGACACGAACTAATCCTGGTGGAAGTCAAGAGGTAGGAAAAGGAACCACTAGAGTAGAGGCTAGGTTTGACCAAATCTTGGCAAGGTTGGCTAACATTGAATAAGAAAGAGTTAAGGCTATGGTATAAAAGGAAGTACCCATTACCCATTAATGATCATGAGGGAGAAAATTGTTCCCATGGGCATAATGAAACCGATAATCATGAGAAGGAAAAATCACCAATGCCATATGTGGAAAGGAATACGAATCTTGTAGCCTTCAAACTTTCCAAGGACATGAAGAAGGTTATTCCACCTAAGTTTGATGGTAGTGTTGGAGGTGATGAGGCTGAGGTGTGGCTTGTTCAAATGGAAAAATATTTTGAAATATGAAACTATGATGAGGTTACTAAAGCCACATGAGGTGCATATTAGTTAGCAGGGGAAGCCTTTAATTGGTGGATGAACAAGAAGTTGGAACTTAATATCAACTCTGGAATCTAACATGGGAAAAATTTGTGGAGATTCTATGCAAAATATGGTTACCACAACTTTACTATGACCAAAAAATTTCATATTTTTAAGGGTTGAAAAAAGGTAACATGATGGTCAATGAATACTGGGAGAAGTTCACTCGACTTCTACGCTATGTTCCCATATTTCACAAGGATGAGTGCTTCCATATTAAGAAATTTATAATGTGACTCAATAGTCAGATTGGAGGAGAAGTGGATATGATTGGTCCAATAACAATGGATCTTGTATATGAGAAATCAATTAAGCAAGAGAAAAATCTTAGGGCTAATTCCACTCATCAAGAAAGAAGAGAGCAAAAGAAAGATGTGGAAGTTCCTAACAAGATAGTTCCTAAGAAGGAGGAACCTGTGCAAAATTCTCCAAGGAAAAAGGGGAAAATATTTGAAATAATGGAAAAGAGATTAGGAGAGAGTGGAAAAGGAATGATTCTAGCATGGGTAATACCAATAAGAGTAGTGAAGATACCAACAAGTCTGGAGAAACCATAGGAAAAAGAGGACCACCTAAAAGATGTTTTATATGCAAAGGGGATCACTATGCTAATGAGTGTCCCAATAAAACTTCTGGATCACGACCATATGGTAATCCATTACCCACTCAACAAGCAATGTTTCAACATAAGATACATGCAGCAATGGATGATCACCAGGTAGAGTACCAAGTAACTCCAGTTGAAATGCAGGGTATTTTGTTTGGCTTACCTATTTCTATTCTTATTGATACTGGTGCAACTGAGATTTCATTTCACCTAGAATAGCTAAACAATTATCTAGAAAGGTAGGACACATGGCAATTTCTTGGAATGTAGAGTATGCAAACCAGACAAGAGCAAAGGTGGATCAATGTCTATTCGAGGATAGAATAGAAATACCTAGTTTTTCTATAGAAGTTAACCTTATGTCGCACCTCTAGGATCATATGATGTTATCCTAGGTATGAATTGGTTGTGGAAACATAGGGCTAAGATAGACTACCATGTTAAGACTGTAGAATATGTAGATGATTTTGGAAATCAAGTTAAATTCCAAGGGATACCTAGAGAGGTTAGGGTTCAACAAATTACGATAATGCAACTTATAAGAACTAAGAAAAAAGGGTGTAAACTCTTTGCCATAAAGATTGAATAACTTGGGAAGGATAGTGATGATTCAGAAATCCAAAGTTTACAAGAACTAGAAGATGGTGAAATAGATGAAACCAAAAAATTGGATATGGAGAAGTATCTAATATTAAGGAAATTTTTGGATGTGTTTCCAAAGGAGTTACCAAGGTTGCCTCCGAAAAGAATATTTGACTTCTCTATATATATAATTCCAGGGTCAAAACCTATTTCTAAGGTACCCTATAGGATGAAAACCACTGAACTTATGGAACTTAAGTCATAATTGGATGAATTGTTGTCGAAAGGACTGATAAGGCCAAGTGTATCACCTTGGGGAGTGCCAACCATCTTTGTTAAGAAGAAGGATGGTATATTGAATTTGTGCATAGACTATCATATGCTCAAAAAAGCTATGGTTAAGAACAAGTATCCGTTGCCACACATTGACGACCTTTTTGATCAAATGAGGGGCGTCACCGTATTGTCTAAAATAGAGTTGAGATCTAGATATCACCAATTGAGGGTTAAGGATGAAGATATCTTTAAAACTACTTTCAGAACTAGATATGGACACTATGAGTTCACTATTTTACCATTTAGTTTAACAAATGCACTTGCAACATTCATGAACTTGATGAATAGTGTGTTTAGGGATTACCTTGACAAATTTGTGCTATTTTTTCTAGATGATATATTAATTCATTCTAGAAATGAGGAAGAACATTGCAAGCATTTAGAAATGGTCCTACAGTATTTGAGAGAGCATAGGTTGTATGGTAAACTTTCCAAGTGTACATTCTTCCAAAAGAGGGTACATTATTTAGGTCATGTGATTCTGGTAGATGGAATTGTTGTAGATTCAGCTAAGTTTAAAGCAGTAATTAAGTGGCCTATACCTAAGAACATGTTGAAAGTAAGAAGTTTCATGGGTTTGGCAAGGTATTATAGGAAGTTTGTTGCAAAATTTTCTAAGATCACTTTCCCTATTACTTCTTTACAAAAGAAAGGAAATAGATTTGAATGGACTGAGAAGTGTTAAGCGGCTTTTGAACTACTCAAGGAGAAATTAACCACTGCACCGATCTTAAAAGTACCAGATCCTGAAGGTAAATTTATGGTTATCATGGATGCATGTGGAGAAGGGTTAGGGGGCATGTTGATGCAAGATCGACAAGTAATTGCTTATGAATCTAGGAAGTTGAAACTATATGAGATGAATTATGCATCACATGATTTATAATTAGCAGTTGTGGTTCATGCATTGCAAATGTGGAGGCACTATTTGCTAGGAAAACCCTTTGAGATGAGAACTAACCATAATGGGTTAAAGTACCTTTTTACTCAATGTAATTTGAATGCCAGACAAAGAAGATGGTTAGAGTTAATAACTGACTATGATTTTAATGTTAGTTATACTAAGGGAAAATAAAATCAGGTTGCCGACGCATTAAGTCGAAGATGACACATTCCTTCTATAGTAACAATCCAAAACGATTTTAAGGGGTAAGCACTCCAAAAGTGCAAGGAAGATGAGTATTACTTGCAAGTTAAGCAAGAACTCAGTGATAATCCACAAGCTTCTAGGTATGAAGGTTTTCAATTCAAACCTAATGGATTACTTAGATATAAGGGTAGAATGTATGTACCTGACATAAAGGAATTAAGAAAACTAGTATGAAAGGAAATACATGAGGCACCGTACTCTAGACATCCTAGAGTGACAAAAATGATGGCTGGTGTAAAACTATTATACTTCTGGAAGGGAATGAAGGGAGATGTCGCTAGTTCCATGGCTAGCTATTTTGAGTGTCAAAGCGTGAAAGATGAACATCATCATCCTGCGGGCTTGTTATAGCCACACGATATACCAAAGAGGAAGTGGTGAGTCATAAGTATGGAATTTGTGCAAGGATTGCCTATGTCAAGGAATAAGCACATTGCCATTCTTGTGGTAGTAGATAAGATTACAAAGGTAGCACATTTTATACTGGGGAACTTAACTGATGGAGCACCTATCATAGAAAGAAAATTTGTGTAGGAAGTATTTATATTGCATGGGATTCCTGAAAAAGATTATTTCAGATAGGGATGCATGAGTCACTTCTAGGTTTTGGCAAACTTTGTTTTCTGCACTAGGGACGTAGTTGAATATTAGCTCATCATATCATCTAGAAATAGATGGGAAAATGGAAAGGGTAAACCAATTATTGGAAGACCTACTTAGGATGTATCACGTGGATCAACGGTACAAGCAAGATGATTACTTACCCTTAGTTGAATTTGCTTACAATAACTCTTATCATTCTGCAATAAAGATGACTCCTTTCGAAGCTTTGTATGGCTGAAAGTGTCGAACTCCTATAAGTTGGGATTGTAGACATGGAAAATATACAATTCGGTCTGACACACTTGATCCTGATTACTAACGTCATTTCTTCCTGAATCACACTCTCAGCTTCTCATCACCCATCGTCTCTTAATTAGATAAATCATTATTTATCTAATTAGGTCTTTCTCCTCTGTTGATTAAATTAATCAATTTAATTTAATTAACCCTAAAATCCCTTTTTAATTAAATAACTCATCTTATTTGATTAAATCTCTAAAGTCTTCTCAATAAATTGAATAAATTAAACCTTGTTTAATTTAATCTAACATCATCTCTCTTTAGTTAAATAAATCAAAATCTTTATTTAATTAAAGTCTAAATCATTTTCCTCTCAATCTTGATTTAAATAAATCCTAAAATCTAAGTCAAAATTATCAAATCACCTAATCTCTCATTAAATTGATCAAATCTTGATTAATTTAATCTCAATCACTAAAATCCTCTAGAGAATGCAACTTGCACAATAAATCAATTACTTTGATTTATCTAATTGCCTGTTTTCCCTCACATAGCATAAAAGGGGAATATTCCCTCAAATTTGAATTCAAAATTCAAGTGGGCTTGGTCCTTCCAACAAGGAATTTAATGCCTCTTACATGTCTTTAGCCTTGAGCCAAGTGACATTAACTCCATTTCCTTCTCCCTCCAACATGTCACATTCAAATTTCAAATTTGAATCTCATAGCATTTATCATGCACATTGACCAAAATGTGCACAACCTTCAACCATTCACATCTTGACAAGTGGCACTTGACCATTGGGTGTTGAATGATCCCACATTGCTCAATTTCACTCATTCTTCCAATTTGGAAACTTATAAATGAGAGACTCTTCCTCTCATTCAAACATCCACAATTTGAGTAAACTTACTATACTCAACTTCATCCTCATCCACCATTTTAGCAAAGTTACTCTCTTCACATTGAGAGCTAATTTTGTCCATTTCACATCAAGTATTCATCACTTTCATAGTTTCATAGCTAGGTTATGTCAAAATCTCATCAAGGAGATTCAATCATCCACAAATCATCAAAGAGCTTACAAAGGATTTGGGAAAGGGCCAATTTCGACACACCAATTGGTACCACCTCCCCCATGGGATCAAGAGTTTGCTTTGCTTAAATAGATTTGATTTAGGTTCTTGTATTATTCTTCATTTCATTTCTATTATTGAGCATTGTTAATGAATTTCATGGGGAATTCCTCTTTTATCTTGCATATCAACTACCTAATGTGTTTGTTTGTCATGTCTATGCAGGAATAGGATTGGGGTTCACAGGGATAAACTTGAGGATTGAGTGAGTCTTGGGCTAGAAATATTGGCTGAAATGGATGAACAAGTTAAGGCTGTTAAGCAAAGGTTAGTTGAAGCTAACAATAGAAAAAAAAGTTACATTGATGTAAAAGAGTGCCCCATAAATTTTCCTTAGGTGACAAAGTATTGTTGAGAGTGAAACCTCACAAAAGCTCCATTAAAGTCTTCTAAGTTAGCCCTGCATTATGTTGGACCTTTTGAGATTCTAGAGGAAGTGAATCCAGTAGCCTATCGGATCGCGTTACCACCAACTCTTGCCAGAATGCATAATGTCTTTCATGTGTCCTACCTTAAAAAGTATATACCAGGGGATAACCATGTAATTGATTGGTTTGCCTTATAAGTATGGGACCTCAGAGTAGTAACTCTTGAGCCCGTCAAGGTGCTAGGAACACATAAGATACACTTGCGTAACAGAGAAGTCTTGCAGTGTAAATTCCAATGGGACGAGTATGTAGAAGACACAACTACTTGGGAGGACTATGCAAAAATTCAACAAAAATTTCCTCATATTCTTAATACTTTTGAGAATGTTTGAGAAATGTGTTGTTAGTTGTTATGTTTTAATAATACCTTAGGTCATCGGGAATGATGATTCATAAGGGGGGAGTATGTTACACCCCAGTTGTGTAGGTACTATTTACTATTGCTACATAGGGTAAATATGAATGTAATGTGAATTCTGGAGATGAATAAAGTATGCTTGAACCTTGTTTTCAATATGAATGTTATCTCATTTGATGTTGTCTCATTTGATATTACCTCAGTTGATGTTATTCATGGTGAAATATTGCATATATTTGAATGAAAGGTTATTGAATTATTATTATTCTAACTTTGGAGATGTTTATGTATACTGCGTATGTTATGAACAATTGATTGTCATGTGCATGTGTTAGTGTATGTAGGTATGTGTTCCATTCCTCCAGGCGGAGGGGAAGTATCACTTGGGAGAAGATCTTGGTCGGGTAACCAGTAAAATTAAACTATCTGAGCAAATACACACAAATTAGAATGATTGAGTTGAGTCAGTTTTTGGGTAACAGGTAAGTCATCCCTAGTCATATGTTGGCATTTGAGAGTCTTGTTTACTACTACATGCATTATTGGGTGATGTTTATGTATTTGAGCTTTTGAGATCTTTCTTGTGCTATTACGATTATATTGACAAGTGGGATGTACGTGGAAGTATGTTTATATATATACACATGCATGTCAATAGGATTTAATGACAATGTATATGCATATGTATAGGTGTACCACACGTAAACACTTATTAATATGAAGGTAATCGTGAGTGGCTATATGTGAAATAGATGTCAACATATATATGTATGTATGTATGTATAGTATATACACGTATCCATATGTATATGTATATCGATACATGCGTACATTGACGAATGGACATGATCATACAAATGTATTGATATAGATATATCCACACATAGGTGTACATAGAGGCATATACATATATATATATATATATATATATATATATATATATATATATATATATATATATATATGCATACATTCAATATAATGTGTTTATTATATACTATCTTTCCTATACTCATATATATATATATCAAATGTATGCTTATATTATTGGCTATGATATATATAATATATACATATATGTAAATATATATTAATGGTTACATATATAAATATATATATATGAATTCATGTTAGTATTTAAATATATATATGTATATAATATATTATATATATATAATAATATATATTTAACACATTATATATGTTAATTGAGATCGACTATCTCTTATTTATTGAGGTTGATTTATAAGGCTGTTTTGTAGTCGATATAGACTATGAAATGGAGGTCGATATTGACTATGTCAATGGAGGCCGATTCAATAGCTTGTGACTATTAATGTAGATCGATTATCATAATGAATGACATGTGATATAATTCCTTGCATTACATTTGATATTTTTGTTTATAAAATGCTTGACTTGGTCGACGCCTTTAGTGATACCAAGCTTGACTTTGTCTTATCTATCGAACTGCTCAAGTCGATTCATCCACCAGATGGGTCGATGGTGCTATCATAAAATGGAAGTTGACCAAGTTTAACCATGCCAAATATGTGGGAAGTGGAATTGGAAATGGTGCCACCTTTGAGTCTGAATTGTTGTAAAGGTAATTTCTTGTGACAATTCAAATTATGCATATGTTGTTTGAATAAGTCTTCAGATTGTTGTCACAAAACATGTCGACCTGTAGGTGATTAAGCTAAGTATTAGCTTGTGAATTCACCACCTTTCTAATATGTTTCATGTGTTGCTTTGTATGAAGCTTTATGTCCATTAATATTCCTAAATTGTAGGCTTTGAGGTTGCTTGGTTTCTCTATAAACAACTATACCATTTCATTTGTGAGGGAAGCATTCTTCCATAAGATAATAAATCTTTTACAATTCATAATTCTATATTTTCCAAGCCATACTTTGCTTGCATTGAGAGAGAAAAAGGAGGTGAGTTCATATAGTTTGTGAGGAGGTTATATTTTGAGAGAAGGCTATTGTTTGAGAGAAGAAAGCTATCAACAAGTGAGATAGAGTTATTTGTGACGTTCTTGAGAAGCTGATTATCAAGCTAATTGTCATTGGAGAGGGTTGCATTGTTGTCTTTAGTTGGATAAGTGATAACAGGCATGAGGATCTATTCTTCTTTGATATTTTACTTCGAATGATGTGTCTTGCATGCATGGTTGAGATTTATTTTCCAGTATATGCATTAGAGAATGTATATTATTTTGAAAAGGAAGTTGAAGCTATTATGTTATTTTCATATTGTGTTTTTAAGTACTCCATAGTAGAAGATGAGTATTTAATATAGGTATTATATACTAGGTATGATTGAACATGAAAATAATAGATGGTGTATTTAGCTAAGTTATTGATTTAACTAGGAAAGCTTGTGTTTAATCCTAGGAGAGATAATCTAGTATGGGAGGGAGTTTTAAATACTTATGAGTAAGTAGGGAAATCCAAGTATATAGGTTATCTTTGGAGTGATGGAAAATCCATAGAAGGAAATTTTAACTTGTGTACTTACTAGTTAAGTAGGTTTATTTCAAGTAGATTAATATGGTTGTAGGTTATCTGGGATGATGGACTATCCATTGAAGGAAATACCTATGTGTAGCTTAAGATAGTCTTAAGTCAAATCGGCCCTGAGTAGTGTATGTGATAGATGACCCTTAGTAGAACATATTGAATGAAACACTTTTTCCAAAGTAGTGTGATGAAATTTGGATCCACTATCAATTCATTGTGATCCAGTATTGCATGCTAGAAAAAGATTGTGGGATTACAAGTTCTAGTTATGTAGGACACAACACTATGCTCAGTTCATTTTCATTATTGGTTACTCTACCAATCTCTTCATCGAAAGGAAGGGCCATCTATCAAATGATAGGTGTGGGGGACCACATTATGAGTCCATGGTTGGCGGAAAAGCACCTGAGTGATGCTTCTCCTCCACAACAAGTGACAAAAGAACCAAGATTTGAAATGAAGGATCATAGACCATCTTACAACTATTTGTTCTAAAGCTCTTTTGAGCTATGTATGTAAATATATACTTTCTTACTTTGATGTATGATATGAAATGAAAAGGAATTCATGTTGTAATATGCTATGCATATTGAGTGGAAATTATCAATAAAGAAAAGAAATTTTTTAATTTCAATGGCTTGTACTTTTTTATTTACTCGTATGGTGAAAAATTAGAATTTTTTACTTCATAGAAGGGTTAGTATGTTACAATAATAAACGACTCCGATCAAAAGTATAATCTCGACAATACGCGACTCCATTCAAGAGTATAATCTCAACAATAAATGACTCAAATAAAAAGTATAATCACAACAATAAATGACTCCCTTCACATGTTTACAATATTCACTATATTTGTATATAATCTGGAGGACATTAGCCTAAGAGGATTTTGTGCTTCTACACCTACAAGTCCTCTTCTTTATATGGCTTTGGGTTGTCGAAACATGAGTCCTCTTCTAGAATTCTATAAATATGAAAAGACTCTTAATTGGAAATAAGAAAATAGAATAACCAAAAAATACAGTTTTCAACCCTAATATTGAATATTGATATAATAATCTACACACCCTAACCCTAGGGAAAAGACTCTTTTCCTACTTATAAGGAGATATAAGTAATCAATCAAGTATAGATTATCAATATGGTTTGCATAACATCACAACCTATCAATGATGACATTTCTATCATGCCATTATTCCCATTGTATTACTAACCTCATTATCCACAAAGGTTTACCTAGCATCATAAGCCAATAATTTCAAGATAACACTTCAATGTAATATTAATTCCCATACTTCAAATTTTATGCAAATTACGTATAGTATTAACAAACTAAGTATAGTTCATAATAACACATAACCACTCAAATTCCAATATATGTATATTCTAAATAAATAGGGTCTCTCCAAAAAAAGACTCTTCCAAGAATCATGCAAGCTTATCCAAAATAAACTAAATTCATAAAAGAAAGCTTAACACGCATTTAAAATCAATATTTCCAAAACAAAGGAATTCATAAAAAAAAAACTTTCAAACATAAAATAATAGAGGAATATAAATTGACATGCCTAGAATTATAGTTCCAACTGATATTACTTCTTTCCTATCTCAACTTTCACAATCCCACTTTCTACCCCTTCTAAGCTCAACCTATCTCCAAACTCTAGCCTCTCACAAATACTCTCAACAATTGCAAATCCATAAAACAACTCTCTTTCTCACAAAGGCTCTCAAAATATGCATGCACATAAAAATACAATAGAACAATGAATGAAGGAATCGTATTGGAAAAGTGTAACCAAAGGTAGAGAGAGTGCCCCAATTTATACAAAAATCTGATCATCTTAATGCTACAATTAAGCTACTAAATCTGCCACATTCCTATTCCAAATACATTGAATAGGCTCATGGAGTGAGATGTGGCTGATTAAAACACTAGTTTGTAAACACATATATAGTCCAACTTCTCTATTAAAGATGAGATGCTCTTATCTTGGTGACAACAATGATTTAAACTTAGAAATGCAACCTAGAGGTTTCCTAAATGCAATATAAGTTGACTACCTTAGCCAGCTCATGGAATAGACTAAGTCTCATGCCTTCACATAGTATTACATTGGATAGCAGTGTAGTACTAGACTTATTATCAAACTTTGAAAAATATGGCACCACCAAGTATATTACGCACCTTCTCCTCCAAGAACAAGTTCAACAAAGTCAGCAAGTAAATGTATATCATTTAATTTTTGTAAATGATACAATACTTAAAACTTATGCACTATTTAATTGCATTTGACTTAATCTCTTATGCATTATATATGCATAGATTACAACTTAGCCATTTCATTTTACATGCCAACACTTTTATTAGCATTTGATTTGTTTGAAACTTGCTTCATATGCCACCTTACTATTGACTTATTCCAATGTTACAACTCAATTTTCAGTCCTATGTTGCCTATATGTTGTTCATAAACTCTCCTTCATATGTGATGGACATGGTGTAGTATATAGTCACATTTATGTTGGATTTTATTTAAGCCAAGCTCTTCTATATGGGTCACACCATATATGCACCCATTTTTACTTTTAAACATTTCAAAATGCTTTTAAATATAAAACAATAAATATATATATTATTAATATATATAGTATGAATTTTATATTGTATATATTAATATATACATTTAAATATATATCATCATATATATTATTAATATATATATGTAATATAACATCCATTGTTATATTATATATATTAATATAAATACTTGTTTATTTAATCATTATTTACCAATTACATATATATATATATATATTTAACAATTATATATATACATATATTAATATGTATGTATTTAACGTTCTTTCATACATATGCATATATATATTATATACACCTATATTGTTATCTTGATATCCATAGAAAACACATATATCTATATATCAATTGATTAACATGTATATACATATAAGTATGAATATTCAAAGAACTTACTCTTAACATAAAGACTTAACCACATATTCCAAAATAAAAACAATCAAAGAATAAAACCAAATTCATTCAAATCATCCCCAAACTATGAACAAGGATTACTTACCTGATTCCCAATCTAGCTTGACTCTTGTTAACCAACTAGGGTGTGAGTGTGTGATAGCTCAAATACGCATATTAGGGTTACCAGACCAAGTTCTTCTCTTGAGTGATACTCCCCCTCTCTTACTCGAGGCTCAACTCCTTCTTGCATCCAACTTAGTGCATCAAAAAGGTAGTTAGCCATTCACATGAAATTTATTTGCATCCTTAATCCTTTGCATCATCAAGGCATTAAAATATTCACATTGCAATACATATTCATTCATCATATTTTCCATTAGTATAAAACATAATAATTCCTTCAAAAGAAATAACATCTTAATGTATATTTCAGCATTTCATTCACCTATAAAACATATCAAGGTCATGATTTACATTTATCATCATATTTAGTCATGAAGTAAAAGTAACTTGGTAACTGAGAAACGGGGTGTAACGTCAAAATGATTTGTAGGATCATTATAGATAAATCAAAAATTTCTTAATTGGGCCTTGAGGAGCCTAATATCATCCTTCAACTTGTGAACTACGTCAAATTCTTGGAAACACTAATTTTCTAATGTCTCCATGCACCCTTATTCATAGGAAACACCTTCCATTGTTGTCTTTGTTTTCTCAACTTCTTGTCTTTTAGATTGCAACTCTCTTCGAACAACATTAAGATCCTTCTCTTTTGACCATGACAACTTCTTCTTGTCTTTTAATCCCTTTTCTAATTGGTTAATTTTAGCCTTCGATTGTTTCACTTCACTTTTGGCACTTCCAACTATTGATTTTGCATCTACAAATTGATCATCGATATGTTTTTCTTCATTCCCACTGCTCTTACCTCTCAACACCCCTTGATATTCCTTTTCATGATCTTCTAACTTCTTTTTCATATCTTTTACTTCAAGCTTTAGATAAGTTGCTCCCTCATCAGCCCTTAGGACAACAACATCCCTTTCTTAGATAGAGTTTTGAATTTCTTGAATACTTTTATGTAGCTTTGCAGCTATTTTTTGCTCAATTTTTATAGTGTCGTTATCATTAGACTATGTTGATGTTTCTTTTGACAAGATCATTATAGAACTTGTTCGCCTTTCTAGATAAGACTTTCATGTCTCCACCCAACTGATTATCCTTTTCTACACTTAGATCTGGTTTTTCCTTTTCCTTATCATCCATTTACAATTGTGTTTGTTCCATATAATTGTTAACTTCAAGAATGCTTGGATTCATTTGTTCATCTCCACTTATAGCATCATCTCTCTCTTTCTTTTCTTACACAAATTCATATGTAATATAAAACCTTTTGAGTTAATCCACTTCCACATTACCATTTTCCCATTGCACATACTGTACATGCTCCTTCCTCAACTTCTCATGAGCAGGAAGAATCTCTTTAGTCAATACATTATCTATCTCATTCACTTTGGTCTAGTTCTTCCCAAGTGTTTTTAGAGAAAATTACTTTTTCATCACATACTTTCTAGTACGTCCTCTTATTTTTATTAGTAGCATCTTATACAATTCTCATAACAAAAAAAATTGGTTTTTCTTGATTTGTTGTGGGCAAAGGGATTAAGCATATCACAAATGGCTATGCTTTTCATACTGGTTATGAGAAATATGACTAAAAGGGGTTATGTTATATAACACACTGTGATTAACTATGCATCGTATGCCAAATTTTACATAAGTGATTAACTGGTGGTTATTTGTCTTTCTTTGATATAAGCAAGTATTGTTTGCAATTTTTTTAATTGCTAAAAGGAACATATAATTTTGTAATGTAAACATTAGAAAATGTAGTGTGTTTTCTGTACCATTTCAAGTGTGTTAAAAATCATCGTGTGTCTTCAAACTTGCAATTTCCATACACAAATACAGTATAGTGAAATGATATTATAATTTAGAATACACACCTACACATGTAGTTGCATGAGTATGTTATGAGAAAAATGAGGTTGGAAAAATTGTTGTGTTAGAAAACATAGTGTTATTAACATTTTTCATAAAAGCCAAAAAACACAAAAAATAGATTTGGGGTTGTTGGTGTTGTAGGCACCTTGAGTCCTTTATCTTGGCCATTGCACATACTGCACATGCTCCTTCATCAACTTTTGAAGAGCAGGAAGAATCTCTATAGTCAATACATTATCTATCTCATTCACTTTGGTCTACTTTTTAAGTGTTTTTAGAGCACACAATTCCCAAAATTAATTTTTTTGCTTCATTAAAGCATTTTGTAAAAATGTTTAAAATCTTGTAAAAAAAATTCGTCAAAAGTCAAAAAGGTCAAGATTGCTAAAAATATAAAATTTCTATTTATAGAAATTTCTAGAAAATAAATGGACCATTGGGTTTTTCTGGGTTTGTTGTCAAATAGATGTTGGCAAATTTTTTAAAAAATAGAGATTTGCATGTAGGCCCCTATTTTATAGGAAATCATGCATGTTCAAAAAATCCTCAAATTTTTCAAAAGCTGATGATTTGGGTCTCTTCAGAATAAAATTGTCTACAAAACCCAAACCTTAGTTTTTCAACCTTACTTTTTAGGAAAATGTCTAAAAATAGAATCTTTGCATGGAGGGCTCGAACTGATTTTGATTGGTTGAAAATACGTCTCGATCAGGCTAGTCCAGTCAGAATCGTCAAAAGACATTTTTTCTCTGGTGGGTCTATTTCACTTTTTCAAAAGATAAATTAGGACCTCTGAGGTCATCAATGGAGGATGGCTAGCTGCCAAGTGTCAGATTCAAGGTCTCAAATGCTACACAGATCGATTAATGATGTTAGATGCATCAACGAAGGTTGGAAGAAGGCACCATTCAACTCAGATATGATCAGGTTTGCTAGAATGATTGAATTTCAGTCTCCACCATTCACCAGCTAGCGAGAAATGACATTCAAATAGGGGTTGTTAGCTTCATACGAAACAAGGAAAGAAAAATTTGAAAATCTCAAAAATTTGGCTAACACTTTTGAGGTTTTATGTGTTTGATGATGTCATCAGATGCATAGTTGAAAAATGGAGAAAAATGGCTAACACTTTTGAGGTTTACATGTTTGATGATGTCATCAGATGCGTA
This sequence comes from Sequoiadendron giganteum, assembly GCA_007115665.2. Lineage (NCBI taxonomy): Eukaryota > Viridiplantae > Streptophyta > Pinopsida > Cupressales > Cupressaceae > Sequoiadendron > Sequoiadendron giganteum. The sequence continues at coordinate 263,018,475 of CM021106.1, forward strand.
GTTGGAAAATGGAGAAAAATGGCTAACACGTTTGAGGTTTTACGTGTTTGATATCAATGTCATTGGATGCGTATGTTTTTGCATGCATGTTTTTGTAGCTATAAAAGAGGAATTGACTGTTTGATGAAAATAAAGTCATTTTTGATGCAAACAAAGTCAAATTTTTGCATGTTATCTTCGTGAATAGACTCCAAAATAATAGGGTTTTGCATGCAAAGTGCTTTTTCATCTCCAAAATCTACTCAAGAAAGCTTTGAGCATTCATTCTTCATAATTTGCAAGTTAGCTTTCAGAGGAAGAAACACAAAATTTTCTTCTTGTCAAGATTTGGAGGCTCAAATGAGGTGCTTTTTCAGTGTTCTTCGTGGATTCAAGATTGGGAAGCACAGAAGCACGCATTTGCATGGTCTAATTTTCTAGGGCATCATGTTTTAGAAACAAGTGGTCAAAATTTTCGAGTTTCATCGATTTGGGTTTACTTGTTCTTCGCTCGTCTTGAAGATTGGAAAATTTTAAAATTTGCATGTTGACCCCTATTTTTTAGGAAATCACGCATGTTTGGGAAATTCTCAGCTTTTTCAAAATCTGATGATCTGGGTCTCTTCAGAATGACATTGTCTACAAAACCCATACCTCAACTTTTTTTTTTGAAAATCTGCCTTTTTTTGGAGAAAAATCAACGATCTATTTTTTAGCTCTTGTGCAAAAATTTTCCAAACATAGGTGTGTTTATAGTCAAATTTCATGGTTTTCATCATAAAATACTCTTCCATTGAAAAAAATAAGAGAAGCATTGAAAGCATAAAGTTGCAAAAGAAACAAAGGCCATCACTCTAGTTGCAGAGCAACCAAAATTATCAATTAGGGAGTCACCAATTGAAGCAAAGATTTTCAGGAATAGAACTCAAGTAAATGTAGCAGTTAACTTGATGCCTTTTCTAGGTTAAACTAGTTGTTCTCATTCATGCTTATCTATACTTTGGAAATATCAATGTATAGTTGGAGTTTTTCTTGTTGTTAAGTCAGTTAACTGATTGTAGTCTAGTTGTAAGTAGTTAGTTATATTTTTTTTAGTCTTAGAAATAAAAGCTTACAGGTTGGCAAGACTAGTTGTTAAAAACAAGGAGATTTTAGAGTTCCCTACTCCTTGTTTGTGTATAAATGAGGGCAGCCTTGCCCATTTATTTTTAACCATTATTGTGATAACAAATTTGCTGAGCCTATTTTGCCTTCAACTTTGTTATTCAATGTCCGTTCACTTTTGCTTCAAGTGTAATATGGTTTGATCAAATATTGTAAGCCTACTTTACAACAATTTGTTGTCCCATAAGTGTTATTACTGTTATAATTTGAGGAAATAAATCTCATGTCTACCTTGCTTTGATCTACGGTCTCAATATCCTTCAATGTTTTATTTATATGTTTGGCTTGCATAATCTTTATTTCAGCATACATCTTGAAAGTACAATGAGTCTTCAAGTGTGTTTTGGAAGCAAGTTTATTTAAGTATTTGTGTTAAACCAATCATTCCCTGTTTACTTCTGATTCTCAGGCTTTTAATTTACTTGAGTTGTCAAAAGCATCATTAGCTTAGGCCTAGTTGTAGTTGAAGTTATGAAACCAAAGAAAACCTCAACTATGACGCAGAGTTTTATAACCTTTTGCTCTTAAGCTAAGAATAAAAATATTGCCAGTAGTTTAGTATTTATTTTTAAGAATAATTAGCAAAGAGGAGCTTCCCCTCCTAATTTGAAGAGTAGTCTAACTGTGCATAGCTATCCATTCCTAATTCACATTCTAGAGGTGTGAATTGAAATGCCAATAGAGTAGATTCCTTTTTCATTACATACTTTCTAGTACATGCTATCAGAGTTCTATATTTCCATTTTCCCATTGCACATATTGTACACACACCTTCCTCAACATCTGAAGAGAAGGAAGAATCTATTTAGTCCATACATTATCTATCTCATTCACTTTGATCTACTTCTTGTCAAGTGTTTTTAGAGCAGATTCCTTTTTCATTTCATATATTCTACTACCTCTGCCTCCAATTTTGCATGGTCATTTCCCCATTGCACATACTAAATTCACTCCTTCCTCAACTTCTCAAGAGTAGGAAGAATCTCTCTAGTCAATACATTATCTATCTCATTCACTTTGGGGTGCTTCTTGTCAAGTGTTTTTAGAGCAGATTCCTTTTTCATTCCATACATTCTAGTGCCTTCTCCCTTTACTTTTCCATTGCTATTTTCTCCTTGCTCAAAATAATAGTAGGTAGGATAACATAGCGGGTTTTTGGTTGTCTCTTTCTGTACGTTCAAATCTAAGTGTTAGAGATCAAGGGGCTAAGTTGTTGGTTCGGGTATGGGTAAGGGTACGATGGTACGATATTTTTTTCCCTTCTAGTTTTAATAACACCTAGTGTAAATTCCAACCTCTAATTTTATAAAACAATATTAATGTAACTAAGACCTTTCGTTATTTACACAACATGACTATAATGAAAGGCACCTTCAAAATGTACCATTAATATAGTATTAACTTTAATAAGTTGTGCAACAACACCTTTGACTTTGATCTATTTATCAAAATGCTTTACAAGATCATTATAGGTAGATTGAACATTTCCTAATTGAGCCTCAAGTTGCCTGATATTAGCCCTAAGCTCCTTGAAGCTTTAGATCAATTGCTCCCTCATCAGCCTTTAGGACAACAACATCCCTTTCCTGGATAGGGTTATCAATGTCTTGAATAGTTTTATGTACCTTTGCAGCCGCTTTTTTCCCAACTTTGAGAGTGTATTTATGATTAGATAATTCAAATTTTTCTTTTAACAAGTTCTTCAAGAAAAACTTGTCTATATTTTCGGATAAGACTTTCATGTCTCCACCCAGCTGATTCTCTTTTTCTGCACTTAGATCTAGTTTTGGCTATTCCTTATCATCTATTTCCAATTGTATTTGTTCCATTAATTTCTTAGGTTAAAGAATGTTTTGACTTCATTTGTTCAACTTCACTTATAGTATCATCTCTCACTTTATTTGGTTGCACAAATTCATATGCAATACAATTTTTTTTGAGTTTATCCACTTCTGCATTGCCATTTTCCCATTGCACATACTACACATGCTCTTTCCTTAACTTCTCGATAGATCCTTTGTCAAAACATTATCTATCTCATTCACTTTGTTCAGCTTCTTTTCAAGTGTTTGTAGAGCAGATTACTTGGTTCATTACATACTTTCTAGCACCTGCTACTAGATTTTTGCATTTCCATTTTCCCATTGCAAATACTGCACATGCTCCTTCCTCAACTTGCTGGGAGCAGGAAAAATCTCTGCAGTCAATACATTATCCATCTCATTCACTTTGGTTTGCTTATTTTCAAGTGTTTATAGAGAAGATTCCTTTTTCATTCCATACATTCTACTACGTACTCCCTTCAATTTTCTATTGTCATTTGCCCCTTGCTCAAAATAATAGTAGGTAGGATAACATAGTGGGTTTTTTGTTGTCTCTTTTTGTACATTCAAAGCTAAGTTTTGGAGATTAGGGGGAGGATTTTCAGGTGGGGGATGCATAAAAATTGCCAAATTGAGTTGATGGGTGAGTAACCAATTGGATTGTTGTATGTAGATGGTTTTACAACAATGAGTGGGTTGTAGTTTTTATAACACCCAGTGTTTTCCAACCTCTAATTTTAGAAAACAGTATTAATGTAACTAAGACCTTTTGTTTTTATAAATACAATGTGATATTTATTTATTTATAGAAGTAGTTGGAGAAAAAATGTTTTTTTCTACATGCCCACAACGTTGTCTGTTATTGATGATTTTTTACTTTATTGACAGTTGAACAAGAAACTTAAAGCATCTACTATGAACTAGAAGGTCAACCATTTTGGTCCTCCAAAATAGAAACAGTGAAATCATGCAGCCTATTTGAGGGTAGCCCACATTGTGAATCAACAAGTTCTTCAGTGATATCTTCTTCTTTCCTCTCTGACCATCATCATTAGTGATTTGTCTCACACAAAAGATGTTGAACTCAAGGATTTGCATCCACTAGCTTCCCAACTAGTGCGAGAAAAACAATGGTGCATCATTCACTACAGAGAGGCTACATTCCATTTTAAAGTTTAATTTTTGGACTGTGGAGAATGCAATCCATGAGGTTGCGAGATGTCCAATGCTAATGGATCTTTCATGTTGCTATTTTGGGTGTGGCATAGCTTGTGCTTTCCTATCCAACTATATGGACCTCTTGAGAAGCCAAACTATGGCTCACTTTCTCTCCATAAAGTATTTGTGGGATGTTGTGGTCAATCAAACATAGCTGGTCGAAGCACTCAAAAGGTATGATGTTACAGAGGGTATATACCCCCTCGATGGTATCTTTTTAGCTTTGTTGATTCAATCATCCTTCGAAGTGAGATGTGTGTGAGTAGCATTTAGTAGGAGCCTATTGCATGATGGTCCTAGATTTTTTGAGTGTGCAATAGAATTGCATGGTCATGTTTTTGAGCCACAGGTGGAATGCGATATACAACAAATGTTTTATGCCCTTTGCATACTGATAGACCACCCCTTACCAGTTCCAATAATAAATCAAAAGGTTATTGTGGATCTTGGCTTACTATGCACCCACAGTTTGGATGAGGGAAATGCAAATAGCGAGTTTAATGAGGATCCACCTTCGAGCAGTGTGGAAACCACCCCATAAAGGAATTGAGTAAGAGCTTTACATTTGGACTACAATTAGTTATGAAGGGTGGAAAACAGTTTTTCCATTAGATTTTTTCTTATAGTAATGTTGACAAAGAGACAATTCACCTCATAATCGTATGTTGCATTACTATTTTGGTATTTAGGAGGTTGTCTCAAAGATTCTTTCGATGCTTGTAGGAAGATTTTTGAATATAAGCATAATTGTAGCTATATCAAAGTGTTATGCTATCTTTATTTTCATTATCATAGAATTCTCATTGCAATTCACTATTTTAAATTAATGAAATCTTTGTGGGGTTTGATTATCATTAAATACATTTTTGTTCAATTATTTGAAGATAAAGGACTCGAGGTGCCTACAACACCAACAACTCCAAATCTATTTTTTGTGTTTTTTGCTTTTATGAAAAATGTTAATAACACTGTGTTTTCTAACACAACAGTGTTTCCAATCTCCTTTTTCTCATAACATACTCATACGTCTACATGTGTACGTGTGCATTATAAATTAAAAGATCATTTCACTATATTGTGTTTGTGTATGGAATATTACAATTTTGAAGAAACATGATGATTTTGAACACTCACTTGAAATGGTATAGAAAACACACTACATTTTCTAACATGTACATTGCAAAATTATACGTTCCTTTTAGTAATTAAAAAAATACAATCAATATTTTCTTATATCAAAGAAAGATAAATAACCATCAGTTAATCACTCATGTAAAATTTGGCATCTCACCTAGCATTTATGACACCTTAGAAGCATTAATGAAAAAATCCCATGAGATAGAATTTCATGATTCTGACTCCATGTGGACACATGGTGAAATGACAAAAGCCTGATAGGGCGTTTCCCAAAAATGTAAGCCTTGGATGCCCATGTGGCGTGCAGACGTCTGCGTAACACACTAGCATCCTAGCGGTTTTCTAAGTCTAAAATGACAAATCTAGAACCCTGACCCTTGCGACACATGTCCTGGAAATTAGGTCTCGCATAAAATGGCTCTGTGTCATCCTAGCATGCATAAAAACCCCTTATTGGCCCTCATTTTTTTTTGGGGGGTGGGGGGGGAAGCCATCAACATTGTCACCATTTTCTCTAGTCTTGGGTAAGCTCTATCCTTGAATAGCAGCACTGGTACTGGCGAAGCCATGCCGAACTGAGGTCCCTCCAACAACTACCAACTCCCAAGCAAGCACATCGCAGGTGTGCCCATGTGCTCTAGATGAGAGTCATGACCCGTGTGTAATGCTCTCTCTCCCTATCACTCTTTCTTACTAGTTCATTTACTAATTTGTGATACGATCTCTACTCCAAAGTAGGTTTTGTTTTCGCCACACACATTGTTTACCTCCTTTACACTCTTTTCCAAACTTGATTGTCTGTGGAGGTGGGAACACCAAAATGAGGGTCTGACTGAGGCATGCCCCTATACAGCCCCAAAATTTTCCCCTTGATCTTTTTTGTGTAGATTATGAAGGGAAGCTTGGAATAAAGATTCAAATGCACGAAGGTAATTATGTTTCAAGTTCTCTTGCATTTCCCTTTAGTTCCTAAATTTTTGTCGATTATTTGGTCCTTCACGCATTTTGACCCGAGTCAAGAAGTAAGATTTAGTTTCATCTATCTAAGCTCTTGAGTTCTTCATGGCTTAGGATGCCAATGCATCTTGTGGACGACAACGCACCACGCTGGTGTCCCGAAATTGCGCTGACATCTTTTGGCCGAAAGGTCCTCAATCGAGGATATAAATCTTGAATTCTTGCTCTTTTGGGGCCTGAAACTACCTTTTCGCTATCCTTCATAGTTTCATCATTTCATTTAGTTTGAGGTGTATAAGGGTAGTTTGTTTCTTGGTGATCTCTTAAGAATATAGAGACCCATGTGCAGCGAATCCCTCTTATATCACATTTTGGTGAACCTAATGTGAACCATCAGATCTGTTTTCATAATGTTGTCTAGTTATACTGAGTCTTTTTCTGAACAAGATTTTGATATGTTGGAAGATAATCTAGATGATTTCTTAGAAGCACTCTCCCCTATCTATAAATCTCCAAAATAAACTCCTTCCTTGCCAGCTGAGAAGTCGGTAAATGTGGTAGTAGTTTATGTGGCTCCTCCAAGCCCCAAGAAACCCATCATTTATGTGACCCCAGCTGAGCCATTCCCTAGAGAGGACTATTCTGTCTATGGGATTTTAGGTCGTAGCAATCCATCAGACTCATATTCGAGATTTGCGAAATCTACTGACTCTACTTCTATAATATTGTCGAACATACGTACCCTACAAGGAGAAACAAACAAAACTTAGAACAACAAGCTGTTGTTCCTACATCGCAACCAGTTCGAAATCCTATTTCTTTACCACCATCTCAACCTGACCTTCCTTTGGCTCCTAAGCCCGAAATCAAAGCACCAAGGGATTATGATCTTGTCGAGCAACTTCGTGTTACTTCAACTTGTAGACACATAAAAATGACCAAGACCTGCAAGCACTATTTTACCACCTTTCGTCATGACATGATTATAACATTTTAATTATGTTTTTAACCCACATTCAATTATTAATTAAGTAATTCATAATTATTTAATTAATTCATAATCTCTCATTCTGCATGATTATTAAATAAATAAATCCTATTTATTTATCTAATATGTCACTAATTATCAAAGTCTTCTTGCAATTAAATAAAATCTTATTTATTTAATTAATCCTTATCATTAATGTCCTCCTGATTATTAAATTAATATATTTTAATATATCTATTTAATATGTCACTAATTCCTAAATCCTCTCTTGATTAAATAAATTCATTAATTTATTTAATTAATTAAATACTTCTTCTAAATTAAATAATTATTTTTAATTATTTAATTAAGGCATGTGACACTTTTATATTTTTAAATAAAACAAATCATTTAAAAATATCTCACATACTTAATTGATTCTTCATTTAGTAATTAAATTCAAAAATCAATTACTTCTTATCTCACAAAATCCTTATTTTGAATTAATTTAATTCAAAATAGAATTATTCTTCTACAAATCAAGTAATTTCTAAAATCCCATCCCCTTGTCTTCTGATTTTTACTAATTTCATCTCAACTATCACATTCAGTCTTGATTTAATTCATTTAATTAAATCTTATTCACACATATGGGTATTTTTCCCTAACCCTAATTGAGAGTTGCCTTATTGAATCTTGACCTTTGATTCTATGGCATTCCTCAATCTCTCATCTTGTCCGTTCATTCAAGATTGCATTTTCTATAAAATGATAATCTTGATCTCATTTTCAGATCCATGATCATTTACTTAGACTACTTTTATTATAGGCATTCTTGATATCATAGGCTATTCATTACTATTTGCATATTAGAATTAAGTTTCTAGTTTGCACATTAGTTTATATTCATAAATCCTTCAAAGGAATTTGCTTAAGGGCTAGGCATATTTTAGTTTGCTCACACAAAGGCTGAGGGAATTCATTATTATCACAACAATCTTAAGAAGGTACAATGGAAGTGAAACATGGAGGAGAGAAGACATGGGTGAGATCAATCTAGTTTATTTCTTTTCTAGTTTATTCTCTATTGTATTCCATTGTTATATGATCTAATATGCAGGATTTTATAATGTTCAACTAACAATTCTGTGTTGTAGAAATTCATATGTTACATTGGTGAACCCGACATTCTAATGAACTTTTGTAGGTGTTGTACGACTTCGGATTTTTTTTGCAGGAATAGTATGGAACAACGCATTTGCAGGCCTAAACGACACAATCACTCTGTCGCATCGTATTTGCTATCACGAGCGATGCAATCACTCTGTCGCACCGCATATAATCCTTCAAGTGACGCATTTGCTCAGCCGCGACGCATCTGACAGAAACCGAGCTGCATCCACTCTGCCGAGCCCCAGGTAACTGGTAAATGGTTTTTTTCTGATTATTGTTGTAATTTGGATCCGACGCATCCGCGGCCAGAAATTGTTGATTTTTTTTCTTTTTTGGTATTTAAAAAGAACCAACCCTATGATAGACACATTAATCTGAATTTACCAGTCCTAGGATAGACAATCTAATTGGAATTTATCAATCTAGGGTAGTCACCACACATTTCTTTTTGGTTAACAATGAACACCATGTTTTTGTGAAACAATATCTTCACCTAGAATATAATTTTTTTATTTTTTGGGTTTAAAATTGAACAAACTTGCTTTGTGTGTTTGATTGGATAATAGGCATATGCTCTCCCCTTTATTAGGTGATCAAAAAGCCAGACCTATCCATTTTTTATACTTATGCATTTTATGTTTTCTTACAACCCTTAGAAGGCCTGCTCTTGTGGGAAAAAGTACTCACCCAAGAGGAACGACCTAAGTGGGAACACCTAAAGCCAAGGTTTCCAACCCACTATAATCAAAAGCAAGTTGTTGATGAAAATACAACTTGGCAGTAGTAGGCAGGATAACCATCCCCAAAGCCTTTCTTCTAAAGGTTGGGAGGTCTCTCGAGGGAGTATATCTGTTGCCACATTGAATGAAAATACTTACTAAGAACCATAGTGTAGTAGCCAGCCATGTCAGTAACCAAACATCGTCTCAATCACGGTGCAAGGGGAGGGAAGAATCTTCCCCCAAGACACTCACCATATAATCACCACAGACTATTTTCTTAGGGGATTCGGTATCCACTTCCGTCACCTTGAGTATGCACCTAGAAAAGACAAAAACACGGGCGCCCTCTAGGGGGTGACATGGCTGTGTGAGTCGACGTGATTTTAAGCTGTGGGCTATGTTTGTTAGGATGACCCATTTGACTATAAGAGTGAGTCTTCTTGAACATACACTTAATATCTTAATTTCTATGTTTTCCAATTGTTTTAAATAGACTTCCACAAATTAAAAATCATGAATCTGAACCAAAAAAATTGTCAAAACTACAAAACTGTGTTCGGGTTTCTTAAAATTTTCCTGTTGCAATGCAATCGCTCTGATGCACCGCAAGCACCAAATATCGAGCCGCATTCGCTCTGATGACCCGCATTTGATTCATCCTAAGCCACATTCACTCTGATGAGCCACATTTGAATTATGCAAAGCCGCATTTGCTATCATTAAATGGCAGTCAGAACATTGAGCCGCATTTGCTATCATCAACCCGCATTCGTTAAACAGAGCCGCATTTTCCAGTTTCAAACCGTATTCATCAATCTATGTCGCAGTCAATACCTACCGAACTGTATTCAACTATGTGAGCCACATTTTCTCTATTGTATCGCATTTGCTGCGACGCATTTTCTAAAAACCTACAGACAACTTCTCACTGTCAAAAACAGAATGTCCACAACTTGTCTTCAAATTCAATCAAATCTTTCTTCACTATTACAGTCCAAACCAGTCTTTGAATTGCTCAACTTTTCATCAAACATTGCATTTTAGGTATTATTTTAGACTCACAATAGGTTTTTCATTTGGCCTTCCATTAGATTGCATTGATAGCTTCACCGTCTCCTTAGACACTCACTTTTGCAGATTTTAGGAGTTGACTCTTACCAATCATTTTCCAAACTTTGCATTCAATAGTAGGTTATCATTGGACCCAATTATCTTTGTCACTTTGTGAATCCTTTTGTGAATTATTTCCCACTCAATAGTCTAGTGTGGAAACTTCACTTTGTCCTATTTATAATCCTTCTACGGTCCATTGGTCTTCCAAAATTGAATCATTGCAAGAACTTTGTTTTCCCAAGTTTGTCCTCTTTAGATCTCTCACTAGTAAGTACATCTTAGGATCATTTGTTGCATATCATTTGGAATCTCCATTTAGTGTCACACCACTTGCATTCACAAGCCTTTAGTCTTACTTGCATTCATAGCATCCTTTAAAAATCCAAAAAGAGACCAAAAACATAGTCTCATACTTAGATCATTCTCTCCATCATCCTAGGTTGAGCAAAACTTTGTATGGTTGAAACTAGACTACAGAAAAAGAAAAGACTTATGGATTCTTTTAGATAAGACCCCAACTTTCTTGAGTTCACAACTAGCATGGACTCATTTCCCAATACCATGAATAATCCTTGTTTTGACATGGAAAATTCCACAATCAATCCTTTTAGTGAGATGAACATACCATCATCTCCCTCACATATTTTTGAACCATTTATCTGACAGGATCAAAATGGGGATGTCTTTGAAGAAGACATATTAGCTGCCGCTCAACATCCAGAAGTTGCTACTTTTGTAGAAGAAGTAGTCTTAAATGACTCTTCTAGATTCCTAGCTATGCTCCTTGACCAAGGGGCTAGGTTACCAAAGGGATTTGACCTTAACACTCTTAGAGAAACTTCTCCCACTCCACCATCACACAATTCCTCCATGGGAGCCTCTTCACAAAATGTCATCAACACAATCAATGCTACCTCCCTTGGTCATACTACCACCACAACCAACACAACATCTATTGGGGGAACATCTTCCCAAACCAACACCACATAACAATCCATCCCCCAACAAACATCCACCATCCCTTCACAAACATTGGGTGCAACCACATCAAACCTCTTTGGAACTTTATCTAGTTCCATGAGTACATTAGCAAACCTATTATTAGGTTCTTCAAATACTATGGCAACTAACTCATCTAACCATTTTGGGAGAAATAAACGAAGAGTTACCATACAAGGCACCCAACCCACTTCCTCATAGGTTAATACCAACATTCCTGTGACTCAAAATACCAACATTCCTCAAAGCCACAATCTCTTATTTGGGCAAGGCAATCAAGGTGCTCAATCATTCACCCCATTTGGGCATCAACAAGCTCAAAATCAACAAGGCCATCAATCTTTCACTCCATTTGGATATCAACAAAGTCAAAACCAGCAAGGTCCTCAAATTCAGTCCAACATGGCAGGATATCACATCCCCACTTACGCCTCTCAAGTCCATACGCAACAACACATCCCTCATCAAAACATTCATTTCCAACAACCGCCTAATCACAACACTCACTTTTCTCATAGGGAACCCATTCCAAATCAACACATCTCATCTCAATAGTTGGGGACTCAAGCTGCCCCTATCACCAACATAGGTGATGCTACCAACCATCCCATGGTGGAAGCACTCACACAACAACTCGCTGCTCTTCAAACACAAGTGGAGACCTTGCAACAATCCAATAAAAAGTCATACTTGTCGCATGACTTGTGTCCGTATCCATTCGACACAACCTTGTGTATGCCACCCTTTCCTCATGGATATGTGGTACCCCATTTTCCCAAGTACAAAGGAAAAACAAACCCCATTGAACACATAAGAGAATTCACTACTAGTTGTATGGACATTGCATATGAGCAAACTTATCTCATGAGAATTTTTTCTAGAAGTCTTGTAGGTCATGCACTAGAATGGTTCTCACTTTTTCCTAAAGGAATAAAAACATGGGACGAATTGGCAAACATGTTTGTTGAAAACTATGCTTACAACATTGACACAGACATTGAGATTGCCTCCTTATGCAGACTTACCCAAAAGGATGCAAGAGAGACTTTCATTCCATTCTTTCAAAGATGGAGAACCTTAGCAAGAAGATGTCCGGTAGAAATACCTGAAAAGGAGAAAGTGACCATGTTTGTTCAAACTCTCCTAGGACCGCTAAGGTATGGCCTACAAGTCCATTGTTGCACCACTTTTGTTGACCTTGTTGAAAAGGGTGTTCAACTTGAGAAAGCCTTGATTGCTAAAGGGGAATTAAAATATGGTGGCAAAACCATCAACACCACCACCAATAATAACCCAAGTAGCTCAAAGGACAAAAACAAATATTGGGTTAAGAACAAGCACATCACAAATGATAGTGTAGTTGATGCAAAAACCGTCAATGCAATAGGTCATGTACTCAAAATCAAAGGAGTACAAAATCAAAACGCACCTGTAACTACACCGACACCAACTACCAATGCTATCCAAAACAATCATGCACAATCTAACCAAAGGTAGTTGCGTCAACCACGATAGTTCCAAAAGCGCACATACACCCCTTTAGGTGAACCTATTGAAACTATCTTGAAGAAACTTCTTCAAAACAACTTCATAACATTGGAAGAGCCAAAACCATATAAACCTAGTCAATTCAAGCCATCATGGTGGGATGACAGTTCATTTTGTGATTACCACTGTGCCAAAGGGCACAAAAATTCCTCTTGTCGCCAATTGCGAAATCTGGTGCAAGACCTCATAGAGAACCACACCATTGAGTTGGGTGGTCAATCATTTACATCTAAAAAAAGATCATACCATACACAAAAACCCACTACGGGATCATGGTAAAGCTTCCTCATTTGGCACAAAGCATACCAACAATCAAGCCAACCACATCCGTCCGACCTATAATACTACTTGCCCTGCATATAGTTATCCTGATGGTACTATTATTAACAATCTTCACACCGCTAATGAAGATGAATCTGTTAATACCATCAACCTTAAAACATCCTTAGAATGCAATGTGACTATGCCTAAAGGCAAGGTCACCATCCCAGGTCCTTCGGCACGTCAACTGAAAATCACCACACCTGGTTCGTTCGCCAAACAGTCCTACCCAAAATCGGAGTTCAACATTGTTGAGCAGTTAAATAAAACACCTGCTCAAATATCTATTCTCGAACTGCTCCATATTTCACCCACACATAAGGCCATCCTCGATAAAGTATTGCAAGAGTCATCCATCCCAACCAACATCGATGTCAACCACTTTGAGACTATGGTTGAATACCTAAATTCGCCTCACCACATCACCTTTTCAGACAGTGACTATTCCTCACCCAAACCATCGCATAACGATGCCCTTCACATTGAAGTCTTTGTCCACAAGAATAAAGCTAGACAAGTCCTAGTAGATGGTGGAGCAAGATTGAACATCTGCTCTCTAAAATTGGTCAAAGCTCTTGGTTTCTCCGAGGCATGTGTAGATTCTAGCAAAAGCATCATCATCAAGGCATACAATGATGAAGAACACGCTTCTAAAGGTGTTATTACAATTCCACTCCGAGTAGGACCAGTTATCATAGATACAACATGCCAGGTCCTGGATCATGACATACACTATAATATCATACTTGGTCACCCTTAAATTCATGCTCTAAAGGTTATTCCATCCACATACCACCAATGCCTCAAATTCCATTTTGATGGAACTGAGATCACTATCCCCGAAGATCCAGATCCATTTCAATACTGTACCAACCTACAAGCCACTGCTGAGCACTAGGTCCCCATCAATCGGGAAGCCTCATCTTCCATCTTATCCAAATACATTGACCCATTGACACTCACAAAATCATCCATTCCATCTCCATCTGCCACACCATCTTCATCGGCCTCCATCCCAAGTAAAGACCTTCAGATCCAGGACCTTGGTTGTGGAGAGTTCAAATTGAATATAGCTTACTGTATCACCACAATACCGAAGCCGCCTAAAGTCTATGGTAGACCATGTTTTGCAGTTGAGCCCAAAATAACTTTCAAGGTTCCGTTTTCACACTATGGGGCAACATGGGTAATGAAGTCATTGATGACATAACTAACTGGATCTATAAAGACCAAGAGAAGTTACCTCCACTGCCAGTGCATCTCTATGGAAAAGGCTATGAGATATGCAAAGCACTAGGTTTTGACGGCACAAGCGGCCTTGGAAAGAACAAAAATAGAAAAAGGGAACCTATTATCATGATTGCAAGACCAAAGTACATAGGGCTAGGGTTTGATCAACTTGGAACTGACGATCAATGTATCTATGAATTTTCAAGTAAGGATGTAACGACAACGAAAAGTGTTGAGGCAAGCAAAGAATCCCTAACCGAAATAGACTCTAATGAATGGGAATGGGGATCTGACAAAACCTTAAGTGACTATGACATTGACGAACTATTCCTAGAACCTGGCCAACTCTCACTTGAAAAAAGATTCCGACAGGAATATAACATTGACCCTATTGACCGACATTCTAAAAATAAGAAATGGGTAAACGTTCCTTGGAACCTAGAAGAACATAAAGTTTCATCGACAATACCTGAATCATCCCACCCCATCTTTGAGCCCACCCATGAGCCTAACCTACCTGAGCCCACTATCCATACTTCTGAAATGCCTACCACTAGTCACGATGTTGATAATTTCATCCCATATTATGATTTTGAATTTGATTCATCTGACTCAGAGTATGGACCATCCATTGCATCAGACATAGAAGTGGAAATTGATAACTTTGCTTTTACACTTGAGGCATCAATTTGCACAATTTCTACATCTTCCCCATCCTTTACCAACATTAACGATGGAATCCCCCTTGTTTACCCACAACTAATCGACTGGGACCAACAAGATCCACCGGTGATGGACATATTTCAGAATGATGAGGCAATTGCAGAATTCATGGGACTAAGAGATGGTATTCCATGGGGGGATCACAAAATAGGTTTTTCGATTGATCTAGATTGTGCAAGTTACTTTGGGGAGACTGTGCAATCCTCCAGTCGCAAAAATACAAAAAATAAAAAAGAAAAAGAAATGCCTTTAGGTGAAAACCGCAAGGCACCTTCTGGTAGTAAAATAGTAAAAACAAAGGACCCATCCGAAGGTGAAAACCTCTCTGAGGCGCCTAAGGACGGAGAATTGGACTTTCTCCCCATAACATAGGAAAAATCAGCTATCCTCATTGAGGATACAACAAAAGTTAACATAGCCACACTAGAGAATCCCAAAATGATTCTCTTGGCCACATCATTGTCAGATGAAGAAAAACCTGAATTTAAACAATTCTTCACAGATAGGAAAGTTAACTTTGCATGGTCATATGCTGACATGCCAGGCTTGGATCCAAAATTGGTTTTACATCATCTTCCTTTAATCCCAGGAATCAAGCCAGTCAAACAAAAGTTGCACAAAAAGCACCCGCAGATTGCATTACCTATCAAGGCTGAACTAAAGAAATTACTAGATGCTGAGTTCACAAGGTCAATCGACTATGCTGATTGGATATCCAATATTGTTCCTGTTACAAAGCCAAATGGACAAATCTGTATCTGCATAAATTTCAGAGATTTGAATAAGGCTTTCCCAAAGGATGACTTCCCCTTACCAAACATAGACATGATTGTTGACCTCACGGCAACGTATGGGATGCTATCTCTCATGGATGGTTTCTCAGGCTATAACCAAATCCGAATTGCAATAGAGGATCAACATAAAATGGCATTTACTTGTCCTTGGGGAACATACTATTGGAATGTCATGCCTTTTGGCGTAAAGAATGCAAGTGCTACATATCAAAGGGCTATGACAACAATCTTCCATGACATGATGCATATTCTAATGGAAGATTATGTGGATGACCTATAAGCAAAATATTTGACCAGGAAGGAACATCTCAAAGTCTTAGACAAAATTTTCAGATGGCTTGAGGATTACAAGGTTAGATTGAACCCAAAGAAATGTGTCTTTGGAGTGACATCAGGTAAGTTGTTGGGATACATAGTTTCGAGACGAGGCATTGAGGTTGATCCCGCAAAAGTAAAAGCAATTTTGGACATACCTCCACTAAAGGGAATCAGTAAGTTGCGCACACTTCAGGGCAGATTGCAGCCTATTCATTGTTTCATTGCACAGTTGGCGGACAAGTGTCAACCATTCCAATATCTACTACGCAAAAGCATTCCTTTAGTATGGAAAAATAAGTGCAACATAGCCTTTGACCAAATAAAAGAATATCTGTTGGCACCATCAGTGTTGATGCCGCCTATTGAGGGAAAACCATTAATCCTATATGTCTCCCCAATGACAAATGCATTGGGGGAATTATTGGTGCAAAATGACCATGAAGAAAAAGAAAGAGCCATATATTATATCAGTCGCACACTAATTGGATATGAGCTCAATTACACAACCATTGAAAGGGCATGCCTTGCAGTTGTTTTCGTGGCACAAAAACTTAGACACTATATGCTGAGCCATCAAACACATTTAGTGGCAAATATTGACCCATTAAAATATCTTCTGAGTCGAGCAGCATTGACAGGCCATTTGGCAAAATGGGTCATGATATTAAGCGAATATGACATACAGTATGTGGAGTGCAAGGCTATAAAAGGTCAAGTAATAGCGGATCAACTGGCTGATGCACCAATCCAAGCCACTCATCCACTGATAACTAATTTTCCTGATGAGTCTATTTTTCATGCAAAACCAGCTCTACCATGGAAACTATACTTTGATGGGTCCCACACTAGTCACGGCTCAGGAGCTGGCATATTATTTATCACACCACAAGGAGATTCAATTCCTAAATCATTTTGGATTGCCTTCCCTTGTACAAATAATATTGCAGAATACAAGGCATTGGTCGCAGGTCTCAAAATAGCAATTAAATGGAAAATTCAGACATTGCTCGTATTCAGGGATTCTCAATTGGTCATCAATCAAGTGAATGATGACTATGACGCAAAGGATGAGAAGTTGCTTCCCTACAAAAGAATGGTGGAAAGTTTCCTGATGTATTTCAAAATGATTGCATTTGAACAAATCCCAAGGACATAGAATAAAGCAGCCGATGCAATGGCTACCATAGGATCTCTCCTAGACATCCCTAAGAATGTGTCACAATTTGAATTCTTAGTGGAACAACTGTTGATGCTTGCATACGATATTCCAGAGTCAGAAATGGTGTGTGAGATTGTTGGTCCTAGTTCGCCTTGGTATCAAGACATATACGACTATCTTAAATCCCAAATGCTCCCACCCAACTTGTCTAACAACCAACAGAAATCCTTTATCCAAAAAGTGGCTAGACATACCATCGTCAGTGACACCTTATACCACCATGGCTTTAACAACACCCTTCTTTGTTGTCTCAACACTGATGAAGCCCAAATGACTTTACGAGAAGTACATGAGGGTATATGTGGATCTCATTCGAGTGGTCCAACCTTAGCTAGGAAAATCACCAGACTTGGGTACTACTGGTCGACATTGGAAAAAGATGCTCTTCAGTTTGTCAGAACATATCGGAAATGCCAGGTGCATAGTGACCTTATTCATGCACCTGCACAGGAATTAAGACCAATCAATTCTTCATGGCCTTTTGCACAATGGGGACTCGACCTTGTGGGTAAGATCCATCCATCCTCTTCTAATGGCCATAAATTCATAATCACCACCACTGAGTATTTTACTAAGTGGATTGAAGCCGTCCCTCTCACTTACATCACCGATAAACAAATATCCAAGTTTATTCTGAATTACATCATTTTTCGGTATGGTGTCCCATAATCCATCATCACAGATAACGACAGTCCATTCAAAAATCAGGACGGTCATGAACTTTGTGAGCGATTCCACATCCAACACCATTTTTCCACCCCATACTACCCACAAGGAAACGACCAAGCTGAGGCATCAAATAAAACAATCCTTCGCATTCTGAAGAAGACCATCAATGACTCTGGCTGAGATTGGCACCTACAAATCAATCTTGCTTTATGGGCCTATCATACCAGCATCCGTACCCCTATTGGAGCCACTCCATTTTCCCTAGTCTACGAATCTAAGGCCATATTACCCATCGAGGTCAAAATTATTTCTCTCCGAGTCTCTTTGAAAGGAATGATTGATGATGAAGAGTACAGACATACTCATCTCCATGAGCTAGAAATGCTACAAGAAAGACGACAAAATGCCTTAAATCACTTACAAGCATATCAAAATCGTCTCCGCCGAAGTTATAACAAAAGAGTCATGGTGAGAAAGTTTGAAATTGGTGACTTGGTTCTCATGCAGAATCCTAAAAATCAAGCGGACCATGAAAAACTTGGTAAGTTTGAGGCTAATGGGCTTGGTCCTTATATCATTACTGCAACATTTGGTTCCATAGCTTATCAGTTGGCCACACCTAATGGAGAACAGCTGACAGAACCCATCAACAACTTACACCTAAGAAAGTTCTACACATAGCACCAGAGAGCTTGGCTGAAAACCTACAAAATATTAAAAATTGAAAAATACAAAAAAAATCGTCCCTTGATGAAAACCTGGCAAACAGGCGTCTTGGTGACACCAAAAAAAAAAAAATGGCAAAAATACTAAAAAGAAATGAATTCATCCAATAGTGAAAACCTGGCAAATAGGCACTTTGGATAAGTACCATGGTGAAAACCTAGCAAATAGGCACCATGCGTAGTCGATCGTTGCTTCGCCATCTACTGTTACTCAAATCGACTTTTACCCATTTGTCATAATCACAAAGGCCTAACACATTCACGACATCTGTCCTAAGTCCTGTCAATTCCGACCATGGTTAACATTTGGTGGACATCATTCCTTGCATATTCTTGCCTTTACCTTGCGTCTACCTATCTCCATTTCATTGAACTTGGGTATTCCCCGACCTATCTAGGGGCAAGAACTTTATCATGTAACTGTAGTGGGTACCGCACATGATCCTGCATTCTTAAAAAGTCCTAAAAAAATATGAAAAAGTCTTGAAAAAAGACCTAAAAATCAGAAAGCGTCTTGAGAAAAAACAAAAACATCCAAATCGATGTCAAAATCCAAAAAAAAGAAGTCAAATCTGATCAATTCAATCGATCACGTAAGGTCAATATTCATCCTGGTCCGAACTACGTTGTCTCTGCGCTTTTGCTACGTAGGCAAGATTCATCTTTGAATCCCCGAGACATTAGGTCAGTCCTTCTAGGTTTGTCGCAAAATAAATCATGACTCAAACTTTTGTCCTTTGATCAATGTCATTGGGTGTGTCAAACTATGAGGTCTCTAAGTGCACGATGTAGGAAAGGCCATCAATCGATGGACCCCCGAGGCCGCACTAGGTCAGTCCATTAGGGTTCATGGTACAACATTTTCACACATGTCAAACTATCTTTGAATCAAGCGAATTTTCACACACGTCAAACTATCTTCGAATCAAGCGAATTTTCACACACGTCAAGCTATCTTCGAATCAAGCAAATCTTATGTCAATCTTGAATTATCAATCTATCGACAATCTATTTCGTCAAATACTTTCAGTCAATTCAGCATGTCAACAATGACATGTAGTCAAAATCTTATCAAGACATTTTATCATGGAAAAACTTTGGGTTCTTCTTCAGATGTGTCCTTCTAAAGAGCAACCCTTGTCAACTTCTTTATGCTTTTGGATGTGTCCTTCCTTAGCATCGTCATCATCATTTGGCATTTTGATGGATTCTCCTAACTCCGATAATCGATCTCCTAGATATCAACATCATTTAGGATGTGGCCTTCCTAAATTTGATATCGTTCGACATTTAAAACAACACCTGACATTAAAACACTTGGCAAACACTTGGCAAACTTTTCTTTTCTGTCTTTTGATAATTATCATGATATTAGTTCCTTATGTCCTAGGAACCACAACATATCATGATGATTATCCTTGTCTGCTTATCACTCTGCTATTAGTTTCTCCACGATGTTTGGACTTTAGGATTTAGAGAAGCAACAACATAGTATGATGATTTTATGGTTTGTTTTAACTATCATGTGGCTAGTTTCTCAAGGATGTCCTATCATCAGGATTTAGAGAAGCAGCAACATCTCATGATTGGTTTGGTTTTTCTGGTGGTTAGTCATGATAAAGTGACTAGGGGCAATTGTGTTCCTTGCATGAGTCATGATCATCCTTGTCTACAACTGTTGATGTACGTGATGGTTCGACCTTGCACACTATTGATCTATATCATATCATAGTGTTTGTCGACCATTATGACATTTTCACCCAATGATGATTAAAAAGCAACAACTAGAATTCACTATAGCAAAGCTTTGAAGGATTTTAATTTCCGCACTAACATGCATATCTTTCTTCGCACTAACATCCATCTTCGTCTTCTCTTCTATGATTCTCTTATGCTATCCTGTGACATACAAAAACAAAGTTGCTTACATAATGGCATGAGCATTTCATATTCACAAACTACATAAATTAGGTACCATAATTCACATTGCATAAATGCTATCATTTACATCCATTCATAAAAACATCATTGACATCAACATATAAGCATCACAAATAAACATTTGCATCAGCATATAGGAATCACATCATCACAACATTACACAATGCATGCATACATTACCATATCTCATAGCATCATAAAAGCATCACATAAGCATCTCATAAAAGCATAGAATACGATAACACATTACATCATATAGATCACATCAAAACTGCATCGCATATATATAATCTCAAAAAAAAAAATGTTATGTCACAAGATAGAGTCATATGATATCCCAGAAAATAGAGCTCGCAGGCTCGAATATCAAAATATACATGTGTCTAAAAGCAAGTCCTAAGATGGCCCTCCTCCATTCCATGGAGGTGAACTACGAGGTAACTGTGACTGATCCATCAAGTGGAATGTGACCTGAATAAGTGTCCTCTCCAGTGTCTCACTCTGGGATCCCGTGGGATCAGTAACAGGAGGCCGACTCTTCTTCGCTTGGTGTCCTGATGACACTGATCTATGTCCATGCTCTGATCTATGAATATGACCTAATGAGTGTCTATGAGAGCTATGAGATCTATGGCCTAATGACTGCCCTGATGTAGTAGACCCTCCGGCACTGGGATGCTCTGTTAAACAATCTAGACAAAAACCTTGGTGGAGTGTTAATATGATTTCGGTTGAACCATTAAACTTGGTCCATTTTGAGTTGATAGAAGAAAGGGGACAAGACAAGAAGGTCATTGTAGATGTCTTTTCTTTGGATGAGGCATTCGGGGAGTTTCTAGGTGCTTACTCTCTCTCACCTCTTTATCATCACAAGAAACGATTCTTGTATCGCTTACATAAACAAGCATACTTTGGAGAATCCGTTCTGAGCATTGATGAGGAAGACCCTCTATCTAACATCATCGATGATGTTCCAACATCTCATCCCGAGGACCGTAGCTCTCTCCTTAAAGGAGATACTGTCGAAGTCCCCATGGATACTAAATCTTCAGAAAAAGTAATCAAGATTGGGAAGTGCCTCTCTTCCGAGGAAGCAAATGAACACTCTACTTTCTTGAGTGCTTACCCTGATATCTTTGCTTGGACATATGAGGATATGCCGGGTATTGATGAATCCATAGTGGTCCACAATATCATTCTATGTTCCAACACCAAGCCTATTAAGCAGAAAATTCAAAAGATCAATTCTAGGGTAGCTTTAATGGTCAAGACTAAGATAGAGAAGCTGTTGAAAGTGGGCTTTATCCATCCTATTGACTACTCTCCTTGGATTTCAAATATAGTTGTTGTTAGCAAACCTAATGATCATATTTATATATGCATTGACTTTCGAGACCTTAACAAGGCTTCTCTTAAGGGATGATTTTCCATTACCTAATATAGATATGATTGTGGACTTGACCATAGGCCATGCATTGTTATCTTTTATGGATGGCTTCTTGGGTTATAATCAGATCCGTATTAACCCAAATGATCAGTACAAGACAACCTTCACTACCCCTTGGGGGAATTTTTGGTATGTGGTCATGGCCTTTAGTTTCAAGAACACAGGAGCGACTTACCAATGAGCGATAACCCTGATATTTCATGATTTCATTCATAAAATCTTAGAAGATTATGTTGATAACATCTTGGCGAAATCCGTAAATTGTCAAGACCATGTGAAGAATCTTTGTCTTATCTTTGGAAGGCTTGGATTTTACAAGATGAGACTCAATCCCCATAAGTGTGTCTTCGACATAGACGCGAGCAAGCTTCTTGGGTTTATAGTCTCTTACCATGGAATTGAAGTTGACACGAATAAGATTGATGCTATTGTTAACATGCCTCCACCAAGGAACATCACCGAGTTGCAAAGTTTAGAGGGGAAGATTCAGGAAATTCACAGATTCATATCTCAATTGGTTGACCATACCCTTCCTTTCACTCGTTTACTAAAAAAGGATGTCCACTTCATATGGGATGAAGAATGTCGAAAAGATTTTGAATCCATCAAAGCCTACTTGACCCATCCTCCTATATTGATGTTGGCTATGCAAGATAGACCCTTCACACTTTACCTTGCTGTGTCACTGTAAGATTTGGCATCCCTGCTAGCTCAGTACAACAACACAAAAAGAGAGAGAGCGGTCTACTACATTAGCCGCATCCTTGTCGATTATAAAAATCGTTATTCATCCATGGAGAAGCAATGCCTTGCTCTTGTATTCACTACATAGAAGTTGAGGCACTATCTCCTCCATGTTGAAACTCGCGTCATAGTAAAAGTAGATCTTTTGAAACATTTGTTCTCTAGCACTGACCTTGCGAGACGATTAGCGAAGTGGGTTATGTTGCTTTATGAGTTTGATATAAAGTTTATCACTCATAAATAGATAAAGGGATAAGCAGTTGCTAATTAATTGGAAAATGCTCCCTCATCTCACTCCTTCACTGGGTTGGACCTATTCCTTGATGAGAATATCTACACAATCAACTATGAACTCGAATGGAAGATGTACTTCCATGGATCGAGGTGTTAGACTGGTTTTGGAGCGGGTGTGGTCCTGATATCCCCCAAAGGAAAACCGGTCCTCCTATCCTTTCAATTAGATTTTCCTTGCACTAATAATATCGCAGAGTACAAAGCTCTTATCGCTGGCTTGCGTGCCATGATTGTATTAAAGATTAAAAATCTTCGTATACTAGGTGACTCTGAAATTACTATGAATCAGATCACGAGAAATTATCAAGCTAAACAAAGTAAGTTGTCTCGGTATCAAGACATTGCTTTGTCTCTGCTCAATTAGCTTTCCTCTTTCATGATAAATAGTATTCCTAGGAGAGAAAATAGACATGTGGATGCCATGGCAAGCGCTACTTCCTTGGTACCTTCAGAAGAGGATACAAAGGAATATTACTTCATGGTTTAGGTTGTGCGAACCCCAGCGATTCCCGATCAACCCGAGCCTGAGTCTCTAGTTTGCTTTCATGCCGATTTGGGAGAGTGGTTCTCTAGTATCTTCAACTACTTAAAGAATGGAAACCTTCCTGGTGACACAGTGAAAAGTGATCGCACTCGTATACAAAATATTTCAATGTGTTACATCATCTTATCATATGTTCTTTATTGAAAAGGCCATAATGGCTTGTTGTTAAGATGCCTCACTAAAGAAGAAATACCCCTTGCCCTTAAAGAAGCCCATGCAGGCTTTGGGGGTGGACACTTCGGTGGTAGATCCCTAGTGAGGAAACTGATACCTATGGGATACTATTGGCAGATGATGGAACAAGATTCCTTTGGTTATGTCAAGAAGTGCCTTCAATGTCAACAACATAGCTGCCTTATCCACACTCCTACTCAGGAGTTGCAAAATCAAACTTCTCCTCGGCCTTTCAAAAAATGGGAGTTGGATATTATTAGGAAAATATCACCTCCTTCTTCCAACGGACATACCTTTATCATTACCGCTATAGATTATTTCACAAAGTGGGTTGAAGCTATTCCACTCTGATCTATGAATGCTGAAACTATCTGTAGCTTCCTCTTGAACATCATTTCTCATTTTGGGCTGCCTGCTACGCTTGTTTCAGATAATGGTACACCATTTAAAAATAAATAAGTAAATCAGTTCTTGGAGAAATTTCATATTCAACATAGGTTTTCTACACCATATTATCCACAATCCAATGGCCAAGTAGAAGCTTCTAATAAAATAGTTGAACTCATTCTTTGTAAAATAGTTAATAAACATGATAAAGATTGGCATATTCAACTGACATATGATTTGTGGGCTTATTGCACGAGTGTTCGCACAGTGATGGGAACGACATCCTATAACCTCGTGTATGGCGCATAAGTTATCATGCCTTTGGAAATGGAAATTCCATCTTTGTGGGTTTCCCTTAGAGGGTTGATTGATGATGAAACTTATTGAGTTAACCGTTTGAATCAGCTAGAGATGCTCGACAAGCACCGTTTGCAGGCCCTCGATCATCTTAAAGCTTATCAGCAGTTGTTATAAAGAAAATATGATCAGGGTGTACTTCCGACGACCTTCAAGCTAGGAGACCTGGTTCTATACGAAAATGAGCAGAGTGTAAATGCGCCACCTGATCAGAAAGGGAAATTTAGTCCTAACTGGTTAGGTCCTTACATCGTGGTTTTTGTATATGGTTTAGGTGCCTATGAATTATCGTGTATGGATGGAACACCTTTAAAATATCATGTTAATGTGATGCATCTTCGTCGATACTATTGATAGTGTTCTAATATGCCATGTATGTGGTGTTCTCCCTAAAGGGTAGTAATACTACATATATTAACATTTACTCATTTTCACATCATGAACTTTTTGTGTTTATGACATGACCATGTGTGTGTGCGTGTAATAAAAACATACATACGTGTGTCTGACTATGCTAAATATCCACACATCACATTACATCTTTTAAAGTGATTAGATCATCATAACATTCAATTAACATGTAAATAAACAAGTTTAATTAAATCATGATTAGCATGTAATGAAAGCATACATCCATATAAGTAAATAACATCCATAGCATGAGTATACATGAAAACGGAAAACATACACATAAACAAAGACATGATACTGAAACCAATGTATATATATATGTCCAATGTATGAATAAAATGTCATGTACATGTATCGGGCCACTACTATAAAAAATGAGTGGTTGCTGAATATGTGTCTATACAAAAGATCTACAAGTATGTATGTATATCTACATCCGGCTACAAAAAATGATATACAAAAAAGGGGCTCCTATCCCCGTGGTACATGGCTCCTCGATCCCTCTAGCTCTGGCATCCACTCTGGTGCTCCAGGAGGAGGCTATACGGTGGTCTGTGACTAGGATCGGTGTGAACGTGATGCAAATAGACCCGCCGGTATCCCTCTGAGCTCCCCCTGTAGTAAAAAAATGTCCATCTTCGCCTGGATGAGCTCATGTTACAGCCGTTGAACATCTACCGGGATCATAACTGTCTGCTGCACGTCGAGCTCATTGATGCTGCTCTGAAGAGCGTCATGTGCTTCCTCAATGACATCAACCCTCCTCACTGCCATGTCTTGCTTGGCAAGCACCGTCCACAACTCCCTTGATAGCTGATCTCAGTGTCCCTTGGTGGCTATCAGCTCCATAATCAGTTGCACCACCTCTACACCCCACTCCTTGTATGAAGTCGACATACGTGCTACCAGCTCAAAAGTGGGGGCATGCCTCCCCGCTGAAACAAGTCGATAAGCCTCTAGGATTATCCCCTGGATTGGTACAACAAGGGACACCTCTGAAATACACTAAGATATAAGCCCAGTCCATCCCTGTGCATCCTCTGCAATCACAAAGAGAGAGACAAGGATCAGTATCACATGGCATGTGTATATAAGCATAAAATAGAAATATGGAAAGTATGAAAATAACATTAATGTACTATGTATACCTAGATCCCCTAGCTGCCATGTGGGATTAGGGTATGGATTGACGCTGGGGCCTGCACCACCAGTATCGGTGGCCGACTCGAGTGATGCTAATGCTGCTACTATTGGGATGGTGGAGACTAGTGGAACTGATGAAACTGGGGTAGCTGGGGGGAGCTGATCTCCTTTGTCATCGCAGCCTCACAAGTGTCACCTCCTACTCCTCCTGTGCTGGCTCCTCCTCCTCCTCTACACTGCTTTGTTGGCAGCCTCTCCTCTTGTCCTATGGAGGTTGGTGGGGCTCATCCTCTTATGGGCCAGGGTCCCCTCTCAAAGGACCCTCACCAAAAATTGGAGCAGGACGATGCCTCTCCCACCACGACATGTAGTCCATTGCCAGCCTGACATTATCCACCACCACCATGGCCAGTAGATCATCATCGGGCTCATCATCATCTAAAAAGATGATGTCGTTAATGGAAGGGTGAGGGCGATCACCTACCCTTGCTACACTATGGTGTGCCCTGGTGTATTTTGGTACATCAAATGGTATAGTCTGTACACGGCCATGTTGTTGCATGACTCGAATCTAGTAATAAGGAACAATAATATAATCGTGGCGATCCACTAAAAAATGGTCCTGTTGTAGTTTCCTAAGGAACCTGTTGTCATCAACCCACCTAAAATAGTGGTAGGGTCTCTAGCGAACCTCTCCCGTGGTGAGAGTAGCGAATTGTAGCCTCCAAAACTGTAAGTCCCCAAAATTCCACTAGCCTATCATGTCATACCAATGGGCCATCGAGACCTGATACGATTATCGCTGGGGAAAATCAACTGTTTGGGTAAACATGATGTGGGAAAATACCCACACTTGCAAAAGTGTGCATGCAGTAAGACTATAGTACTCATAATGAACGTACCATCTAAACTCTTGGTAGAGGTGTGCCAGCATGCTGCACGCCCAGACCAAAATAGTCATATGCTCACCATCTCTTTGATAATCAAGACGAGGCCCCCATGCAAATGTGAGCCTTGCCCATCTATGGTGATGCAGAAAGAAACTGTCACTACCATCACTCGGTTTAGCAACAATGTTGTAGTCCTTTCTTGGTCATACCGGTGAGTGTAGATATGACCAGTGTCATCACCGCCGTCGGTCTGCCCTGTGCATTACTGGATTCCCTTGCTACATTCCCATGCTGATTGGGTGTCATCTAGGGGCACCTTCCATCTGCGGATGGGGAGCCCAAGGATTCGATAGATGTCCTCGAGGGTGATGGTCATCTCTCCACATGGAAGATGGAAAGATGGCATAGTAGCATCCCACCGCTCCATCAGAGCGATGAGCATCCCATCGTGGTATCACATCTCTGGCATAGTGAATACGTGCCAGAGACTAACCTGCTCCAAGTGTGTGATCTCATCCTGCGATAGACGATCCCTCTGCTCATGGACGAGTCAGAATGCTCACCCTTTGGGATGCTCCCAAATATTTGGATACTCCTGTAAAAGGTAAAAAAGTTCTAAGAAGGAAACATGATCATGCTAAGCAAACATATAAAAGGACACCTGCACAACTTGCCTGCGTCTCGGACCACCATGGTCGCCCAGATGATGCCAACGCGTCCTTAGGAGGAAAGCATGGATTTGGGACACCAGTGCATGTCCTAGATGACAGCACAGAAAGAGGACACGGGCACACATTTCAGATGCCTACACACTTCGATGCGTAAAAAAATCTTAAAAAATGAGCTAAAATACACAAAGATCGAGACTAAGAAGCCTACCTGGTCAACCTCGTGACCTGCGGCGATGTCCTCACGTAGCTGCTCTAGCCTTGACACCTTGTAATCTCTCCTGCTTGGAATTTTTTTGACTTTTATCTCACAAAATTCAACAATCTGCTCGCGGTGAATAGTGAAAATGACTCTTCTAGGGGCCCACCTCGGTATATATAGGCCCCCCAGGGCCCATTTTTCCTAGAGCTCGTGGCCCCCCGATTTCTCTTGACTTTACCCCACCATGTTGGTGGAAAAATTAGGAGGGGGCATATAGTCACCTCTTGACCATATTTTTCCTCTGAATCGAACACTTTTTCTTGATCATTCTTCTCTCCATGGTAATTTCTTTCGATTTTTTGAAACTGATTCAAAATTTTAGTTTTTGCAGGATACAATTTTGAACAGTTCTTCATGACTATTGTGTTGCTGATTGTTGAGATTGGGAGTTGGGGGCATCCTCGATACTAGTTAGCTCGGCCTCAGTGACCTCTGCGGTCCCTCTTTCTGGCATGCATTTCCATAAAATTTAGAATTCGGGTAAAAATTTTCTTCTCTACTTTAGTGAGGCTAATTTTCTCCAAAATCAAGCCCACTAAAGTGGGCGCAAAATTTAATATCACGGAATTGTACCTAGGGGCAATTCCACATTTTCACATCTCGCCTAGCTTTTATGACACCTTAGAAGCATTAATGAAAAAATATCATGAGATGGAATTTCACGATTCTAACTCCATGTGGACACATGGTGAAATGACAGAAGCTTGACAGGGCATTTCATGAAAATGTAAGCCTTGGACACCTATGTGGTGTGCAGACATTTGTGCGGCACGCTAGCATCCTAGCGATTTTTTGAGTTTGAAATGACGAATCTAGAGCCTTGACCCTTGCGACACATGTCCTGACGGTTAGGTCTTGAGTAAAACGGCTCTATGTTGTCCTAGCATGCATAAAAACCTCTTTTTGGCCCTCATTTTGGGGGAAGCCATCAATTCAAACATTGTCACCACTTTCTCTACTCTTGGGTAAGCTCTATCCTTGAATAGCAACACTAGTACTGGCGAAGCCATGTCGGACTGAGGTCCCTCCAGTAGCTACCAACTCTCTAGTAGCTACCAGCTCCCAAGCAAGCACATCAAAGGTGTGCCCATGTGCTCCGGAAGAGGGTCATGACCCGTGGGTAATACTCTCTCTCCTTATCACTCTTTATTACTAGTTCATTTACTACTTTGTGGTGCGGGCTCTACTCCAAAGCAGGTTTTGTTTTCACCACACACTTTTTTTACTTCCTTTACACTCTTTTCCAAACTTGGCTATCTGAGGAGGTGGGAACACCAAAATGGGGGTCTAACTGAGGTAGGCCCCTATACAGCCCCAACCTTTTCCCCTTGATCTTTTGTGTGTAGATTACGAAGGGAATCTTGGAATAAAGATTCAAACACATGAAGGTAATTGTGTTTCAAGTTCTCTTGCATTTCCCTTGAGTTCCTAACTTTTTGTCGATTATTTGGTTCTTCACACCTTTTGACCTGAGTCAAGAAGTAAGATTCAATTTCATCCATATGAGCTCTTGAGTTCTTCACGGCTTAGGATGCCAACACGTCTTGTGGATGACAGTGCGCCATGTTGGCATCCTAAAATTGCGCTGACATCTTTTGGCTGAGAGCTCCTCAACTGGGAAATAAATCTTGAAGTCTTGCTCTTTTGGGGCCTGAAACTACTTTTTTTGCTATCCTTCACAGTTTCATCGATTCGTTTAGTTGAACGTGTATAAGGGAAGTTCATTTCCTGGTGATCTCATGAGAATATAGAGACTCGTGTGCAACAAATCCCTCTTATATCACACAGGCATACCGACTATTTTTTCAAAATAGGTAATTTGAAATGTGCCAATGATTTGATTTAAAATCCTCTTGGCTTGCAATGTTTTCTGATGATGGGACACATGACTAAGCACTAGCAACACAAACCTAAACATCTAGCAACATCTGTCTGTTAGTCTATCTTGCAAGGATGCCATCATATGAGAGATGAGGTGTTATGTTATAATGTCTAAGACATAGATGCATTATATTAGGAGATTAGCTTCTCCCTCTTTGGACTTCCATACTTTTTATGTAATTAAATATTCAATTATGGATAAATTATTTTTCATGAATATCACTCATAGAGTAAAAGTAGATCAAACTTAAAAACCAAAACTCATGAGGCATGTCACATTGTTATGAATCAAATTTTCACTATCATATGTTGTGGATCTTATATGATCTTAAATTGAATTAATGTGTCATGCCATGATATATGGGTATTAAAGCATCTGAAAGTGATGATGCCATATATCTTTGCCATGCCACACTAATTCAATTTAAAATGATATCAATCCATAGATCATATCAAATCAACAACGTATGATAGTGTAGTGCCCCTCATCTTGCTCTTTGTTAGACTGTTAGTTGTTTTCCTTCAGATCGAACATTATGAAATTTTGTTTGATGTTAGATTACTGCTTTTATGAGACTCTAATGATGCTTCAGTGATACTTTTTATTACTGGTGTTTATGCTTATGTATGACAGTTTTATAGACTTATTGATTTATGTGGATTAATTTAATTATGAGCATGATGTGTTTATCTAATCATGGTCACTATGTGATTATCTGGTGATTGATCTATGTTGTTTATTATGTAATTGATTGTTATACATTGATGTGTCTACTTGTTTGATGTGTTTTGGTGAAAGGGACAATGTCGCATTACTCATTCGTGAGTACCCTGCTACGCTGTGATTTCCTTTCACGGTGTGTCTGATTGTATAATTATATATATATGTTCGATCATTTTGTTTGCTACAGGTTGTAGGTACCAAGCATCGACTCCACCTGAATTGATAGGTCTGAGCATGCTTTAAACCTAATGGAAATTGTTGAACGAAGATAACGTACGGTCCCCTACCCTCGCCATCATCCTCAAAGAGGATGAGTATCCAATCGGTCACCCCGTTAGTCTTGTTGTTTTTTGTGGTTAGTTGTTCTCGCTTTCGACCTTCTTTATGCTTAGGTGATTATTATTGATATTTAGTTGTTAAATTACATTTTTTTAATAATGATTGTTTTGATTAATTGATGAATTAAATAAGTTATTAAATAAATCATGTCGATAAATCGATATATATGTTGTTTTTGGTTAATTAATTTATTAATTTATAAAGTATTTTGATAATTAAATATAAAGATATTTATTATTAATGTTGATTTTTTAATAGTAAATTAAATTGTGGGGGAAAATATTATAAAATAAAATATTAAATTGGAAGGAGATAATGGATAATCAACTAAAACAATTAAAAAGATAGAAAAGGAATTTTCAGAGCACATGCATGACTTCAAACTGCTTGTTGTTTGGAAACTTGCTATTTTGTGAGATTTTTTAATTGATTTTTGTTTTCGAAAACAAAACTGTTTCTTTTTGGGTGAAAATAATAATATTTTGGAGAGTTTTTGAGCATCAAGAATTATTATTGATTTTTGGGGTTTTTGGGAAGAATTGGTTTTGTCTACAAAAATAATTTTGGGGGTTGGCTTTAGTTTTTGTGGGGAAATTTATGAATTATTGAAAGGATAGTTTTGGATTTCGAGGAAGTGGTTGTTGCATTAGAGTCTTGATCTTTGCATCAGATTTTTGTCCCATCCAGCGTTGGAATCCAGGTTGGCTTCATTTTGTTCTTTGCTTCATTTCTTCGGTTAATGCAATTCGAATTTGTTCTCCTTCTTCTTGTGAAAATGATTACTTGTTTTTATATTGGTGTCGTATTATGTCTTCATGTTGTTTTTTATTTGTTATGAAGTGTCTTAAGCCTTTGTAAGGCCATTTCAACATCTCTCTCCCACCCAAGTCATTGCATTGCAACCTTCTCCACTGCTGCTTTACAATTTAAGAAATTGATAAACCTTGAAGGAATTTGATGATTTAAATTGCATTAAAAAAAAACATTTGTTAGTTTATATACTTGCTGCATATTTATGATTGTTTGATTTTGACACCCTATTTTAGGTATTGCGCCACACCTTGTCATTAGACCTTTCAATTTTTTTTATTTCAATAGCCTTGTTTGGAAATCGATATACTTGTTTTGGGCGCACTTCATATGTAGTTGGATGCAAGTGCGATTTGCATTGTGTCTCAACTATCAAAGCATACCAAGTGCTAGTTGTGCGCCTTCCATCCTTGTGCCATCCCTCTCTTCTCTCTGCGGTCATGCCTACGCTTAGGGATAGAATGTTATCTCATTGATTGTAGTGGGTGGAAATTTCTATTCTTTGTATGTTAAACTCATCACTGAAGGAATTTGATTTATATGTTATTTGTTAGGCATTGCATTTCTCATGTCTTGTTTATTTTGTGCTTGATCTTTTCGGCCCTTAAAATATAATGCATCACCTCCCTTTGTTGTGGTTTAGGTGCTTATAAGTTGCATTAAATATCATTTCCCTTGTACATAATGTATATGTGTTTTGCATTGCACATTCCTTCCCTTGCACACTTCATTTACTTCCTCTCTTAAGCATATAGTGTGCAACATACAAATGCTATAACACTGTCTTATCTCATGCCAAGCACCAAAATAATGGTCTGATATACATATATGTGCCATACTCCTAACTTGGGAAACTTCAATTTTTGTTGGTTGTTACGGTAATTTGAATGCATGGAATTTGATGGAATCACATCTTGAATGAAGCTCGAGTATGAGGAATATAGTATGTTGTGTTTAGAACTCGATTTGATTGCATTCGATGGAAGTATGTTTTAGAGGGAAATTGATAGACCTGTTTCTTTTTGGCATTCAGTTATATGAGAATCGATGCATATTAATCAAGTTCAACATTTGGTGATATATATTCTTTGAAGCAATGTGTAAACACATCACTTCAAAGAGGGGAAAAATTTAGTGAAATATGTGAATGAATAATAACAACACACAATCAATGAAACATTATATTAGAGGATTCAAATGACAATTTAAACTAAATTGAAACAAACACATTTTATAAAACCATCCCATTGTTCTATATCTCGAAGGATTCATTTAAATCATAATGGCTCTTAGATTTTTTGTGCGCTATGACATTTAGAATGACAACCTAAAGAATGAGATGCTGGAAAATGCAAGAAATCTATTCCTACATGATTGATTGCTGAGTTATATGATAATGATAATGATGCTATGATGCTATATGAAAATGAAGACTATGCTATGAAAATGATATGAAGAAACTACATAAATTAGGATGCAACTAATACTAAAGCCATGATTAAATTAAATGCTTCTAAATGCTAATTGCTAAATGCTCAAATGCTCAAATACTCAAATGCTCTAATACAAATTCTATAGAGTAAGTTTGCTCAAGATGGGACCCTTTTTGTTGTAGAATGAGGTTGTATTTATAGATTTTATAGGGCATAAATTGATGTGGCAACAACCAATGGTTTGGATTTAATCTGGATAGATGAAGGGTGGAGGATGAAGGAGTTAGAGAGAAATAAGGAGAGTGTTCCCTTCATGAAAACAATTTGCCAAGTGTAGAGGAGAATAAATGACATAGAAGAGCCAAGTGTCCCAGAACTGTTTGGAATTTGTTGAGGATAAAGCCAAAATTAAATATTTGGAATATTCAATTTGTTGAGACACATGATGAGGTGGAAGGAGGAAAAGTTGTAGACATGTGACTAAATTTAAATTTAATAAGAAGTTAATTAAATAAAACAAACTATTTCAATTTGTTTATTTAATTAAGATTAGAAGAATATGATTTAAGATAGAAGAATTAGAAAATTTGAACTGTATAAATAAATTTAGAATTTATTTATAAGTAGACGAATTAAAAGGGGTTTATTAATTAAATAACTTGTCTTTAATTAATTAATTATCCAAACCAATTTTAGGCATATACATATATATATGCATGTTTAAATTTGCAAGTATTTATATATGTATATGTATTAAGGTGATAGAAAAATATTAATTGTTATTTTATGACTATTTGAGCTTATAGACAAGTAAATTGGAAAATTAAATAAGAAAATAAATTAATTTGATTGTATTAAGAAAGTTGGAGGACTTATTCGAACGAATTAGATAAACTCTTTTAAATGTTGAGCTCTTTTTAAATCATTTAACAAATGAATGTTATTATATGTTAATTTCATAGTTGCTTGGGTTATTGTGTTCTTGTTTAAGTATGTGATTAAGGTGATTTTTGGACCAATGTGTAAAGTGGGATCCTATGTGTAAGTTGTCAAGGTTTACTTCCAGAGGCTTAGGGGATTAGCTTGACTTTTGGATTCATGATTGTATCATTTTGGAAATAGTTGATTTTATACTTGAATTGTGTACATGAGGATCTTTAGCCTTGCACTGCTTACTCACTATTATGGTTGGGATTTGTGTGTGAGATGGTCCATGCCTCACTCTATGTGTGTGTTCATGTGATTTTGTAATTTGTGCAAGATGGCTTTACCTTGTTTGATGTGTTGGGTCTTCTAGTTGCTAGTAGGGGGAGTGGCTCTCAATGGGGGCCAAAGCCCAAAGTGGCATCTAGAATAACCCATGTAGGAGTTCCTTAACTCAGTGATAACCTAAATAATGAATTAGGGGGTTGGGTATACTTCACACTAATTAAGATAATTGGATGCCTCACCCAAGCCTGTAGTGCTCATTTAGGCTAAGAATGGGTTGAGAAGGCCTGGTTGGAAAGACCAACTTCCTTGTCCTCATGAAAGGAAATTTGGTTATGCATGTGTCACCCTTGGGGCCAGTGTCTAGTGAGAGACTGCCAAGATAATCATAGATGGGGGCCGACATCTAGCGAGAGACTATCAGGATAAACCATGCCAAGACCATGTGATGACACTCTTCCCTACTATAGTCTAGCATTCCCTAGCCTTGTTTTTCCCCTTTGTTGTTTGCGTGCCTCTTGAAGCGGTGTCTTTGTTATGTGTTTGTTGGAACCATGTTTAGTCTTTTTGTGTTAGCCTTCTATCTTCTTGATTGTTTGATGTAGTGGGACCTTATTGTTATCTCCTAGCACAGGGGGTGGACCTTAGGGTTCCACATGGTCTGGTGGATTGTGCTTTTTCCTCCATTGGGTTTCCCTTGTTGTTGATCGTGTACGTGAAGGATGCACCTCATGTAGTAGGTTCCAGATCTTGTACTAGTTCAAGGAGATACTATCATATGTTCATGTACTAGTCTTGTATATCAGCTGAATCATGTGATGTAATCTTGATGTATTCTTCTCGTTGTACTCAAGGAAACATTGATGTAAGCTTGTAGCAATGTATTGATGTACCCTCATGAAAGGGAATATGTATATGTAATTTTTGGTTATTTATAAATGATCCTTGATGGTTACTTATCTAATGTTATAATATGGAAATGTATGTGTCATTTCATTTAATGTGATGGATTTAAAATGAACTCTTGATGTTAGTTAACTCATGATAAATGTTTAGATATTGGTAATAGTTTTACTAGTAATGCAGTCGTGGAACCTTAGAGGAAATAGCTTAGTTTACAAGATATGTTCAGATATGATTTATATTTCCTTGTATATAGTCACGAATTTACACCACTTACATGAATTACCCTTTTACACTTCCTCACCTTAGAAAACCAAATTTGAAGGAAAAATTCCACATCAGTAAGCTTCCTTTGTTCCACTTGGTGTTCGTATTTTGTGTTGGTAGAAGAATAAATGTCAGGGAAACCCGCACGACACACTTACGTCCCTAATGGATTCCCATGTCTGAAGTTGGTAGGGGCATTACACTTCCTATTGGAAATGAATTGTAACATCCCTCTTCGACCAACCGACCCAAAAATGCCTTATTTTCCTCACCTCACCTCCAAAAAAATTCATTCTTCATGCAACTCATATCTTGGGCATCTCTTTTGGCAATCTCTAAGCATTCACTTCACGTCCATCACTTCAAGAAGCACTTTGGCACTTCATAGCAGCAAAAACACTCCATCAACTCCATAGAGCAAGTGTGGAACAAGCCATTGCAATAGGGGCTTAATGTTTTGCAACACCTCCCTTCACCATAGTTGAGGCTATGGTGATTGTTCAAGCTCTCTTTCTCCATCATCAATTAGTGAGCTCTTGGTGGAGGTGGTAATGTTTTCACTCCTCTCCTTTACGATTTGGTTGAGTACCACTTCACTATTTTGTAGTGCTTATTGTGTTCTCTACTTTCTTTTCTCCTTTATCATATATTTCTCTATCATTGATATCTTGGAGGTGGAAACACTGAAATGGGGGTCTGACTCATACAACCCCCAACAATTTTCCCTCTTCCTATGTGTATGTGGAAATGAATTTGGAGCTAGCTAGTGTACTGACTCTTTTGTGAGATTATCTTTGTCACCTTAGCTTTAATATAGTTGCTTTATCATATTAATTTGTATCTCTCTTATTTTATAGTTCTATTTTTTTCCCTTAGAAATCACTAGCTAGGTCATCAACTTGTTTTCTAACGGTTCTTACTGTGTTTTTTGTCTTCTGGTCATGTGGACGCTAGGGTACTTGAGAAATGCCAATATGTCGTGATGTCATCCCAAAACCACGCTTTTTTCCTCAAATAGAGAGCTATCTGAGGTGCAGTCTTGAACCTGAAAATTGGCTCACCTAGTCTCGTTCTGAATTTTAGGTTTGCAGAGTGATTGAAGGACCTTATAGTCCTCATCATTCTTGTCCCTCATTTAAAACATTCCTTTAGAGTGAGGTAAGTTATGGTAGCCTTCCACTCTTGGCTCTCCATGACCTGGGGCCTTGAATGTGGTTGGTCCCCCTCTCTTACATTTTTGGTGAACCCGATGTGAACTTGCGTCTGTTCATTTGTCGGTGTTGAAACTTATCTAGTGTGCCTTGTGATCACTGTGTCCCTAAGCATTATGAAGGTTTATGAGCATGAAAACCCAGTCCACAACCTCTGGGTATGTTGTCAGGAGAAGTATATGACACCTTCCAATGGATAAGATGAGGGTCATCTCTAGTTTCTCTATAGGACTTTTCTCTGGACCTGCGATGGGTCTTTTGAATCAGGAGTAGTTGTTGAGGAATGAGGTAGGAATCTCTGATGAAACTGATCACATTCCCACTCCTCCTGAATCTCCCACACCTTCGTCTGTAGATGAGCATGAGGCTATTCATAGTCCTTCAAAATATGTCTCTGCCCTTAGCAAAGGGTTGGGTGACTTAGAGAATCACTTGGAAAGAAACCCAAAGTTGGCTAGGGCTACTCAGGTTATTAGTGAATTAAAGTATATGGTGGGAAAATACTGAACATGTATAGAAATCCTAGCTAGCCTCTCTAGTCTGACCATATCATGTGCCCTTTCGAATAATGCTAACGTTATACAAGGGGTCACTTTTGAAGAACATGAGAGACAATTAGGAGTATCAATGCCTCCCACATCTGTATACATGACTGATGTGGTCCCTTTGATCAACATCCCTTCTACCTCTGAAATTTCCAAAACTATCAAAGTGAACAAGATCCCCTTGGCTTTTAGCTTCACCCCTCTTGTCACTTCTAGTAGTGGAGGTTTTGGCAGGATGAGTGGTGGAGGCTTTGGTAGTGGGGGTGGCTTCAACGGTGGGGGTGGTGCTGGTGGAAGTGGTTCCAATGGAGGTCATGGTGGTGGCTTCAAAAGTGGAGGTGGCTCTAGTAGTGGTTCTACCAGTGGCCACGATAGCGATTCTAGAGATGGCTTCGATGGAAATTCTGGAGGAGGTCCCGCTGGTCCTATGTCATCCAATGACCCTATTCTGAATACTCGCCTTCATAATATGGGTAAGATGCAAATCTAGTTGGTGAGTCTCTCCCAAGCCTTTGCCCATCCTATCTTCCAACCCTTCTTCCCACATAGCCCAATGTTGGTAGAAATTTTAAACACTCCCTTCCCACAAGGAACGGAGATCCCAAAGTTCAAAAAGTATGACGGCAAAGGGGATCCACAAACACATGTTTTCGCCTTTAATGCCCTATGCACAAATTTTTTCCATCATGACGCGTTGATGTTAAAACTATTTACCTGATCTCTCAAGGATACAGTGCTTGAATGGTACTGTTCCTTGCCCAATAATCCCATTTTCTCATTCGATCAACTAGTGAATTAGTTTCTCCAACTGTTTCAAACCAACATCGGATTGAAGATGACCTTTTTAGATCTCTTATGATGCAAACATGGAGATAATGAAAATATTACTGACTTCATCATGCGGTATCAAGCACTCTTCTCATAAATCTCATACCCGCTGCCTGATTCAAATGTGTAGAAGGTACTCATAGGGAACCTGCAAAGGCCTTGGTAAGAGAAGTTTTCCCTTATGAAGTACCCTTCTTTCACGCATTTGAGTGCAACACTACGGGAGTATCAACAAATGGTAGTTCAGTTTGGGGGATCCTCCTCGCACTCTCGTTCTGAAGGAAGATCCATTGTATCAATCTCTGGGAAAGCTAAGGTTGTTGCAAATGTAGTAGTTGCTTCGAATGAAAAAACCTCAAACACAACCGAAAGGTCATAAAGTTGGTAGAATCCTATTCTTCCATCTTGCAAAAGTTGGTGAAGGATAAGATCATAACCTTGTAGAATCCTAATCCTCTTATGGAACCTTACCCTAGTTGGTACGATGCAAGTATCTACTGTCAATACCATCGGGTCAATGGACATGATACCGTACCTTGTATGTGCCTGCATCATGAGATACATGATCGCATCAAGGATGGTACTATTCATCTCGATTGAAGCAAAAAAAATACAAATAAATTGGTGGTGAAAGTGAACAGTGAGTTGTAG
Organism: Sequoiadendron giganteum; assembly: GCA_007115665.2. Classification (NCBI taxonomy): domain Eukaryota; kingdom Viridiplantae; phylum Streptophyta; class Pinopsida; order Cupressales; family Cupressaceae; genus Sequoiadendron; species Sequoiadendron giganteum. The sequence continues at coordinate 263,057,337 of CM021106.1, forward strand.
ATATACATACCCGTTTATGTTGCATTCTACCAACATGATTGTCAATCCCTCTGATTCTATCACTCAACTTGAGGCCTATGTCAAAATGGTCACAATTACTCCCACTAAGCATCCTATGAACAATAATCCTTCTCCCCTCTACATTCTCGCTCACCTCAATGGCAACATTGTGATAGGGTTTTTGGTCAACCCCATGATCCATTTGAATGTTATTACAAATGAAACATTGTTATTGAATTCATTACAGAGGGAGGAGTACGAAGAAAAAAATCCACCATCCGTACGCATGATGGTATCTGTCTCAAACCATATGGCTCGATAAATTTGTCCATCCTAGTTGGACATAGGGCTGTTGACAAGGTTTTCAATGTTATTCTAGAGTCAGATTTGTTCAGGATGAAGCTAGGCATACCTTGGCTAGCTTCCATGAATGAGATCACCTCCGTAATTCATAAATGTTTATAGTTTTCCCATGACGGTGTCATTCACGTAGTGGATGGCACTAGATACTAGCCTTTGGTGTCCCATGGGGATATTCATTGGATCACTTTTGAACTGCCCTGATTGGTCCGCTTCACCAAGAACAAACCTACTTTATAAAAAATATATAAAGTATAAAACTGGGGGAAAGGGACAACCAAAATTGACCCTTCCTATAGCACAACAGCCAAATGCCTCCTCTTCTCGAAAGGGAAAGGAGAAGCTTACCCCTTCTTGGGATACCTTGTCTGCTCCCCTTTCTTGGGAGGAGTATTGGATGAGTAAGCATGGCCTTTACCCATTGAGTTTGATGGTGTCTACTTGGCATAGACCCAAGATTAGGATATCAGATCTCCCTACTGAGCCTCTTGGGCCTTGGTGTTATTTGCACGGAAAAAAGAAAGGCTCTCGAAGAGAATTTTCTTCTCAGCCTCCCACCGCTTTTGATCCCAAAGCAATAAATGGGAAGAGGCCTGTTGTTCAAGCACTTGAGCTAACTCCCCCTACTTCTTCTCAAAATTTCCCTCTTGCTCCCATTCAAGAGTTTGTTCCTCCACCAGAAATGGTTGTAGTGGACACTCCCATGGCTGAGCAGGAGACTTCTATTCCTTCACAGCCTTCCGCCTCTAGTTCGAAGAGTCAAAGAAACCGCCCTGTGCATGAGTGTAAGCACCGATGAAAGGCTCTCATGACTGAGTAGGCTACTTTGCAGAAGAAGGATGAGGATATGGCCACCCATGTGTCAAGGCCTCTTGATGTGTCTTCCCCTCTCCTTTCTCCTTCTACTATTCAACCTAGTTTTGTCTCACCTCTGACTCCTGTTGTGAGTGCGCCTGACCAAAAAAAGGTGCATGTGTTTATCTCTCCTTCAGTGGAGCCACCCTTGTTGATGTCCTTTTCAGACATCCCACCATTTCCAAAGACCATGAATATGTTGAACACTTCGGTGGTATCCACTGCAACTTTATCCTCCTCTTCTTCACCTGCACCTCTCACTTCGTTTGTGGGGAGTTCACATCCCCTGACAAAGTTGAGGGTAGAGGATGGCCCCTCCAGTAATGGAGGGAATAAGAGGATCCCACCTTCTTCGAAAGGTGGTCTTGCATTGGCTTGTTTTGTCTTAGTGATGGAGCAAGCCCTAGCTTCCCCTGAGTTCGTCACCGCTCCCGAATCATTTGATGAGCCTAGTGGTGAATCTCAAGCGTAGTCTTCCCTGTCCGTTGAGGTAAAACATGGCACTCTAGTAAAGTGCATGTTTAACTCTCTGGATGAAGTTTCAACCTTTTTAGTGATCTTCGCAAATTCGCTGACCCTAAATCCATAAGATCTTAGTGGAGGGGACCTTGCGGGGCCATCTTCCTTAGCCCTTATTGCGGGAGAGTTAGAAGCTCCTCCCCTTAACATTCCACCACTGCAGACTCAGTGTTAGGGGGAGGACCCTTCTTTATCTTTAGATTAGATAGGTGTGTTTTTGTAATGTGTTCCCCATGATCATGCTATGTGTTCCTAGATGACCCTTGTCACCCTCGTTGGTGCTTGGATACAGGAGTGATTTTTGTGTCGTAAACCTTCTTCTATCTATTTTATCATTCTTCCATGTTTGTGACTTGACTTTTGAAAAATTGGGGATGATGCAATGTGTTGGGGGAATTTAGGATTCCCTTCCATGTTGACCTATTTTTTTTATTTTCACTTTGTCTTCTCGTACATTCTTCACATGGTCTGATATAGTAGGGGGTTGATGATAGTTCATTTATATAATATCACTATACTTATATATATATATTTATGAGCAGTTCTGACCCCAAAATATCAGATCACCCCTATGCCCTTTGTTTGTGTTTTTTTCTCTTTCTCACTCTTTTTCCTTCCTTTTTCTCTTCTTTGCTTGAGTTTTCCCTCTCATGTGTGACAACGCCATCTCTATAATGCTTCAATTTTAAAAAAATGCATTTGTTTCCAACAAATCTTTTCTCGAAAGTCCTCATGAGTATTTCTTTTTCAAAACTGTATTCACAACTAGGACCCTAATGGAACATGTTTCCTTCATCAAGAGTTCATAAATAAAGAACTTGAGAATGTTCCTCCAAGGTGGGAACCACTTTGACCTTTCCCTTGCAAGGGGGCATTTTTCTTCCTTTCGAATTCCTTGATGATGAATCGATTTGAGAAAGAACATCCTTCCCATACTTTCAAACAATGCGTCCCTTGAGTGGACCTCCTCTTCATGTCGAGTTCCGAAGGGGTCCCTTTGAAATTTTTCCAACTTGTCGACGATCTATGCGAGTATCCACTTACTTTCCTGTGTGGCCGCTTTATGATATTTTCTATCTATGGGTAAATATGTCTCTTTGCAGGTGCACCTATGAACCCACTTCTTGACTATACAAATTCCCCTTCCTTTGGTTTCCTCCAAGTTAGAGATCTTTGGAGATACCTCCCTATAAGTCTGCGGGCCTGTAGGGAACTTCCTTTGAGCTTCCTCCATGTGATAGATCTTGGGGGTCACTCCCTTGTAGGTCTTCGGGTCTATACGACACTTTTCTTGGTTTCCTCCATGTGAGAGATCTTGGGAGATACCTCCCTGTAGGTTTGCGGGCCTGTAGGGTGCTTCCTTTGAGATTCCTCCATATGAGAGATCTTGGGGGTCACTCCCCTACAGGTCTGTGGGTCTGTAGGGCACTTTTCTCAGTTTCTTTCATGTGAGAGATCTTGGAGGATACCTTCCCTACAGGTCTGCGGGTTTGTAGGGTGATTTTCTTGGTTTCCTTCATGTGAGAGATCTTGGAGGATACCTTCCCTGCAGGTTTGTGGGTCTGTAGGGTGCTTTTCTTAGTTTTCTTCATGCGAGAGATCTTGGAGTATATCTTCCGTGTAGGTCTATGAGTCTGTAAAGTGATTTTCTTAGTTTCCTTCATGTGAGAGATCTTGGAGGATACCTTCCTTGCAGGTCTCTGGGCCTATGAGGAACTTACTTCTCGGGGCTTCCTTCATGTGAGACATCTTGGGGGTCACCTCCTTGCAGGTCTGCGAGCCTGTAAGATTCTTTCATTCTACAAATTCATGGTTCTGTGAGACTGTGGAGTCTTTTGTTCCAGACTGTGCTTTTGAGCTCTCTAGATCGCTATCTACTTTCTTGATGGTTTAGGTATACATTTATAACCCTACTACCTTTTTTATCTACTTTACTGAAGCACTCATCATTACTCATGCTCACTAAAGTGGAGGAAAAATGTATAAGTGTGAATTTTCACCCCTTACAAAAATTCCCCTTTAACACTTCCTCACCTTAGAAAACTAAATCTAAAGGAAAATTTCTACATCAATAAGCTTCCTTCATTCCACTTGACATTCATATTTTGTGTCAGTAGAAGAATAAATATCGGGGACTCCTACACAACACACAAACATTAATTAGATGCGCTTATGTCCCTGACAGATTCTTGCATCTGAAGTTGGCAGAGGCGTTACACTTCCTATTGGGAATGAATTGTAATGTCCCTCTTCGACCAACCAACCCGAAAATGCCTTATTCTCCTCACCTCACCTTCAAAAACATTCATTCTTCATGCAACTCATATCTTGGGCATCTCTTTTGGCAATATCTAAGCATTCACTTCACATCCATCACTTCAAGCAACACTTTGGCACTTCATAGTAGCAGCAACAACACTCCATCAACTCCATAGAAAAAGTGTGGAACAAGCCATTGCAACAGGGGCTTAAGGTTTTGTAACACCTCCCTTCACCATAGTTGAGGTTGTGGTGATTGTTCAAGCTCTCTTTCTTCATCATTGACTAGTGAGCTCTTCGTGGAGGTGGTAACATTTTCACTCCTCTCCTTTACATTTTGGTTGAGTAGCACTTCACTATTTTGTAGTGTTTATTGTGTTATCTACTTTATTTTCTCCTTTATCATATATTTCTCTATCATTGATATCTTGGCTATTCATGGAGGTGGAAACATCGAAACGAGGGTCTGATTGAGGTAGACCCTTATACAACCCCCAGCAATTTTCCCTCTTCCCGTGTGTAGGTGGACGTGCATTTGGAGCTAGCTGGCATACCAACTCTTTTTTGAGATTATCTTTATCACCTTAGCTTTAACATATCTACTTTATCATATTTATTTGTATCTCTCTTATTTTATAATTCTATTTTATTCTCTTAGAAATCACTAGCTAGACTGTCAGCTTGTTTTTTGATTGTTCTTACTATGTTTCTAGTCCTCTATTCATGTGGATGCCAATGCACGGAAGAGACGCTAGTGCACCGCATTGTCGTCCTGGAACCACACTTCCGTCCTTGGGCAGAGAGCTAACTCAGGTGTAGTGTTGAACCCAAAAACTAGCTCGCCTAGCCCCATTCTAAATTTCGGGTCTATAGAGTGATTGAAGGACCTTATAGTCCTCATCATTCTCGTCTCTCATTTGGAACATTCCTTTAGAGTGAGTTAAGTTAGGGAATCCTTCCGCTCTTGGCTCTCCACGACCTGGGGCCTTGAATGTGGTTGCTCCCCCTCTCTTACACCTTGATATGTCTTTTTTGTTTTTAAAAAAATTGTGCCATTATTGTAGTTAGATGTGTTGTCCTGTGGGGTTCTTTGGCGGGGAGTTACAGATAGTGAAAACTTGAATCATGACGGATGTAAATTGACATGTATGATTTTGATTTTGAATTTTCCTAGGTTTTATTCATTGACCTTAACAACTACTTGTAGCATGCCTAGACTCTCTTTTTTTTTCTATTGAAATTTAAACTCAACACCATCTATGTAGATAAGAAATATAAATTTATCATCAAAACATGTATTTAAATATATAAAACTATATATATACTTATATGTGTTTACAAGTATTCCATGTTGCGGGTTGAATTTGCATCCTCTCTTTTTGTCTCAAAGTATGTGATGAATGTGATGATGAATTAAGGATACAAAATTACAATAAATCAATTTTAACTATTTGTATAATAATATCAATATATCATCAAAACATTTATTTAAATATATAAAACTATATATATACATACCTCTTTTTACAAGTATTCCATGTTGTAGGTTCAATCCGCATCCTCTCTTTTTTATCTCAAAGTATGTGATGAATATGATGATGAATTAAGGATACAAAATGACAATAAATCTTTATGTATATAAGCAATATCAATATATCATAAAAAAATGTATTTAAATATATAAAACTACATATATAGTTGCATGTATTTACAAGTATTCTATGTTGTAGGTTGAATCCACATCCTCTCTTTTTTGTCTTAAATTATGTGATGAATGTGATGATGAATTAAGGATACAAAATGATAATAAATTAATCTTAACTATGTATATAAGAAATATCAATATATCATCAAAACATGTATTTAAATATACAAAAAAAAAAAATATTCTTACCTGTATTTACAAGTATTCTACGTTGTACATTGAATCCACATCCACTATTTTTTGTCTCAAATTATGTGATGAATGTGATGATGGCTTAAGGATACAAAATGACAATAAATCAATTTTAACTATGTATATAAGCAATATCAATATATCATCAAAATATGTATTTCAAATATATAAAACTATACATATACTTACATGTATTTACTTATTCAATTGTACCATTTGCATCCTCTCTTTTTAATAATACATCTATGATTATCTCATGCTCTTCCATAGAAATTGTCCATAACTCTTTATTAGTAGGCCTTCCACGATACCTCACTAGTTTTATATTTTTTGCCACCACCAAATATGATTAGTGTATAATATTCTTATGTGTTTCATAATCTTAGAATGAAAGCAAACCATTATTCCTTGTTAGATATTTTTGTAGCCAAGTGCCAACAACCACCACCATTTTTTTTGGATAATAATAGCCATCATCATCTTCTCGAGGTTTAATAAAATTATGTTTAGTCTCCACACATCAAGCCAACCAATATTTTATTTCCTCTTCATTCTCCTTAGGTGCAACAACAACATACACATGTCTTGCGAAAAAAAATTAATTCAATAACTTGTGTGACATATAATTTGAGAAATATACATACATGCATTCATATATATAATTAAATATATTATAAAATAGTAATAAAATGAAATAAATTGACTTAAATTACCTTCTTGTACAAGCTCTAAAACATAGTTGACTAGTCATTTGATGCAAACACTTGATCATTGTATTCAATTATTGTTTCATATTGACTGCGTTTGTGCAAGTGTCAATGATATTTTCTTCCACTCTTCAACCCATTCTATATTATCACTTGCTTCCCAATCTCTTGAAATACAAAACTGATAAAAACATGCAAGCTCCCTTGTTGGAAGATTGAGGAGATTGTAATTGATGATGCTAGTTGGCAACATGAGCATGGAGAAAGTTCATAATGATGTAATACTGTGTTGTCATTGATGTCAACATTATTGCAAATGAATTTGGGTTATCCTAATATATTTTTGAGGTGCTAAGGAAGTCACTTGTGCAAGACGATTTGGTCCAAAAATATCAATTATATGAAGAATTGACTAAGTGTCAAATCTTCCAGTTCAGTGGTTCAGTGTGCCGATTTTTAAGTCCACACCAATCCGCAAATGAAGATGTCACTTTATGATTCTAACCTAATTTTAGATGCATCTAAATCCAATATTTCATCTAGTTTGGTGAAGTATTATGAGAGATATGAATGACAGAGTCTGGTTTGGAATTTCATAGTCATTTCCTATACAATGTGTTTGTTTGGGAGATTACACACTCCTCTAAAGATGAGTCTTTGATGGTGTGGTGTTGAAGATAAGTTTCCAAATTTTAGTTGAGCTTGAATTATAGATGGTATCGTGTTTTGAGGTCCATGTGTTGCGAATTGGATGAACAGTTGAAGGATTTTTTGTTTAGGTCCTATGGCATCCTGACCTAAAACATTTGATGAGTATACAAAGGGTTAATATATGTTGAGCCTTTATGTGGGATATATTTTAGGTCCATGTCAACCTATCTTAAGGAGTTTTGTATTTTGAATAATGGCACGAAGTAGGGAGAATATGTTTTAGGTCAGACAAGTTAAATTTTGTGTGTTACATTTAATTAGGCCGACCTAATTGATGTTACACTTGATGTGGATATATATGCTATATTTTTTTTGGTGTTTTGATATGATGTGATAAGTGCAAGATATGTGATATGAATTTGATTAGAGCAGTGTGAAGCTAAGTTGTGAATGTTGAGATCAATTTTTTTTGAATGAAGAGCAAGGTAGAGTGTTGATCCAAAATCAGTGTGAAGATTGTTTTTGTGCTTCATTGGAACTATATTCTTGCATATTGTAGATGCATTTTGTAATAATTCAAAATAGGTTGTGATCTATCTTCTTTCTTCTATCTTTTTCTCTACGGGCAGTGAGTCCACTTGGATAGTGAGTCCACCTATAGTGAGCACTTATGTAATATAATATAATTGGTTATAATATATTGTGAGCTAACCCTAACCGTGGATTTTCCCATTTTGGGTTTTCCAAGTGTAAAAATCTTGGTGTTCATGTGTTATGTGATATTGTGGATGTTTTATGCTTTCTTTCCTTATAATAGTAGAATATTCTTTGGTAATTGGATGACTAATGTTTGAATGGCTTAATAGAGTACGAATTCACCCCCCTCTTAGTATTTTGAGTGTTCAAAAATTGGCATCAGAGCTTGGATCCCTGGAAGGAGCTTAACCGCTTTGGGAAGATCTTGGAGATTGAAAACATGGATGATAGAAAGTTTCCTATTCCTCCAGAAGAGATTCTTACTATTGGATACATAGAAGAAGATTGCATGCTTAACAAAAATGGAGAACTCAAAGTTGCTCTTGAAGATCTTGAAAATATTGAAGGTGAAAATATAGATCTTAAATAAAATATTAAAGAAGAAAATGAATGCATCAAAAAAATGAGAGAGTAAATCAAGAAGTTTAGAGAAAGGCATAAGGAAGTGAGTGAACAGTTGAACCAAGCAAAAGAAAACATCATCAAACTAAAAGTGTAATTTGAAGAAAAGAAAAGAGTTGAAGAATGTCTGAATGTATTGGTGAAAATTAAATCTAATGAATCCATGAGGCTTGAACAAGAAGTGGTAAATCTGAGATCAAATATAGAAAAAGCAAGAAGTCATGAAGATAAATTCAAGACAAGTTCTACAATGCTTTATGAGTTGATTAAAAGTCAGAAAGCATCCAAAAAAAAAGATGGTTTAGGATTTGAAAAAGGTGAAAGTTCAAAATCATATCAGACACCTAATGCAGAAAAGAAGATCAATGAACCAGATGCTCAACCAAGTGTGAAAATATTCTACTATTATAAGGAAAGAAAGCATAAAACATCCACAATATCACATAACACATTAGTCATCCAATTACCAAAGTATATTCTACTATTATAAGGAAAGAAAGCATAAAACATCCACAATATCACATAACACATGAACACCAGGATTTTTACACTTGGAAAACCCAAAATGGGAAAAGAAGTTATCGGTCGGACAACCAAATGCTCAAAGGTACCCATATTTCAATGGTTTTTGTTATTCTTATAATAAATTTGGACATAGAGAAATGGAATGTAGAAGTAGAATGAGTCAAAATGTTCCACCCTTTACTGGTCACTACTTTACATGCAAAAAATTTGGACATAGAGCAAGAGAATGCAGAAGTCAAATGATGAATACATATAACAATGGTAGAATGATTCAACCTTTCAATGTATACTATTATACATGTTATGGATTTGGACACAAAGCTAATCAATGCAAATCAGGAATGAATGGAAGAAATATTGTTGAAAAGAATGTTGTATGTCACAATTGTAGTAGACTTGGACATATTGCTAAGTTTTGCAGAAACAAAAACACAAGGAAGGATAATCTGGTAAAGAGGAATGAACCAAACAAAAAGGTTGATCTGGCTGAAGTAAAAAAGGAAATGGAGAAGATTTGGAGAAAGAAGGAAGAGATAGAAAATAAGGAAGAATTTGTACCATCCTCCGGTATAGATTTTTCCTCTGGAAAATAAGCCAAGAGCTATGGCTTAGGGGGAGCTTTAATGCACATCTCTTATACCCCACTAGAAAAGACGTGTTGCAATTTGGGCACAAAGATATGAGATGAATTACAACATGTTTGATCTATTGGTGGAAATTGTGAAAGAAAATATTGCAATGCAGAAGTTTGTGAAGCATTGGAAGCTAACTATGCATACAATTTTAGGGTTGCCAACTTTATGAATTGAAGCATTTATTGTAAAATTTTGGTAGATCAAAGGGTTATATGAAAAATTTCTTTATTTAAGGAAAATTAATTTCACCAAAGGAATTTGAAGAGGAGCAGAGCAACGAAAAGATAATTTGAAGAGTTCAAGGTGAATTGAGTTGCAGAGCATCAAAACCCTAATTCGGTGAATAAAGTTAAAAAGGTATTTCATGAATCTTGCATGTCCTAGATTTTAGAAATTTGTGTTTGAAATCAGCTTGGATCCATGTTATGATGGCTACACACCTAAGGTTGTAGAATTTTTAGAGAAACCCCAACCTAAATTCAAGAGATACCTTGCAAAAGCCATAGAAGATGACCCACTAGGAGCTTTCTTGCACATTATGTATGGGTGTTATCAACTGAGTATATTAGGGTATACATTCATGGAAATATGGAAGAGCATTCTCCTACAAAGTTTAGGGACATATGGCCAAATGAATTAGTTGGTGAATATTTCACCCTTAAGCCAGAATACAAATCCCTAATCGAGAAGAAACTAGATGTGTGGCAGTGGTTCCCTAATTTCTTCTATGATATCAAGTGGATTAGAATGGATTTGAGCAAAATTGATGATCAACTCGTATGGACTGATATGCCTCATATGATCACAAAAGAGGTGATAATAGAAATCATCGGTATGTGCTCCAACGGACCCACCCTAGTAATGAAATTTGTTAAAAATAAAGAGGTAATGGAGAAAACTGGTGCAACATTTGATTAAAGAGCCCTTGCTATAAATCCTATCAAAAACCCTATTGTTAGGTATGCTATCATGGTTATTGGATATAAGATCTACTTTACCAACTGAGACAACTTAGTTTCTACCACCACAATCAATGTGGCACATGATATGGTAGAAAAAGATACAGATTATGACTTGTGCAAGTTTCTTAGGCAATAATTGATGGAAAATCTAAAGGAGATCAAAAAGAAGAAATATGTGTTTAAATATGACACCTTGGTAATGTGCTTATTGTTCTACTTGTTGAAAGAGGTTCCTATAATTGAAAAGGTTAACTAGGTAAGTGGAAGGCCCATTGCACATCAAATTGTAGACTACATGAGGAGCCTTAGAGACTCCAATGAAAGGATGATGCACTTACTACTTTCTTTGTAGTATTTCAGAGAAGAATGCATGAAAGATAGATAATTCTTAGGTCTATTGTGGAAAAGTATAAAAGTGATATCACATTCCTAGTTTCCATAGATCATTGCATTATCGAGGAAATGGAACCAATATCAATTTGGGTTCCTGAGTTAGGTTATGAAGTGACATAAGTAGATCTAAATGAATATGCAGATATTCTATTGAATATTCCTAAGGATAGCACAAAACTAAGGTATGGGAATTATGAGGAAAAGTCCATGGAAGTTCACCTAGAGCAAAAGAAACTTGTTATGAAAAAGAATGTGGAAAAAATGGTTGACATATATGCCCAAGAATGTGGAATTTCAAAAGAAAAGGTATACTATGCTAGAGAGAGAGCTAGAGTAGATATGAGTGTTGGGAAGCTTTAGGTAGCTCATGGAGATTAGGGAGAACAAATACCACTCCACCATCTATATAAAAGTTCTCTAAGGCCTTACCATCTACTAGAGAGAAGAGAAAACCTATTTCTATTCCTTCGGTAAGGGAGAAATCCCCTCTAGTTGTGCATGCCACCCAGGCAGAGAAGAAAAAGACCACCACTATTGTTGCCCCTACAAGAAGAGTCAAACAAAAAGCAACAAGAGAGAAATGCATAGGAATTAATAATGCTAAATAAGAAGAATATCTAGAAGAATAAGGACCATATTTTGTCTAGAAAGGAAGGAAAAAGGCTTCACAAGGTGAAGCTAGTGGTAAGAGAAAAATACATGATGTTGATATTAAAAGTGAAGAAGATATTGAGGAATAAAAAAAATATTTGTAATTAATATGAGAGAAAAAATGAAGAAGCTGCTAAGAAGGCTTCTTCGAAGAATAAAAAGAATGTGAAAGCTAAGAAGACTTCGGTGGAAAGTAAGAAGCAAAAATTATCGAACAAGTCTCATTCCCCAATGAAGTTAGAGGCACTTTTTTTTCATCATAGTGCAAAATGATATGTTGAAGGAAACTGCAGAGTTGTACAAGGAAGCAAATGAGGTGGACAAGGCCACCATTCTTGAGGCTATTGTCAAGTACATTCTGGTACTTGAAGTAGATATGAAGAATATTAGAAAGGATATTCTTGATGATGTATGGAACATCTTGTTGAAAAGAAGGGAAGAATCTATAAATGAACATGAAAGGCTAAAAGATGAAGCCTTGGAAAGAGTTAGTGCTCCACTATCAAAGGATGATAGAGCCATATTGGATACTATATATAGCAAGGAGATGAGAACCAAACAAAGGGTTAATACCCTTATGTGTAAGGACAAAGATGACCTTGAAAGGATCCAAAAAGAATGCAATGATAAAATTGAGGAGATTGTTTACAAGTTAGGATTGATTTCGGTAGCAAAAGAGGTAATGAATGTTGATACCAGTGCTCCAAAACCCAATGCAGAATAAGTACATGCAAATGATGCTCAACATGAGCATGAGGTCAATGAAGAAGCTACAGTGGATAATACCCCTTTGGAAGTTGAGGATAAGACAAAATAAAATGAAGAAGAAGCAATGCTCAGCGAAGAAATTACAAAGGAATCTACTAATCTTTCTTCGATTCAAAATGTTACTCCTCCAACACAAAATGTTGAAGTTATTCCTTCGGTAAATACAAAAGACACTACAGAGGAAGAGAATGCAGATAAAGATGATGATGGGGAAAATATTGAAGAAGAGAAAGGTGAAGAGCAAGAAGAAAAGCATAAAGAAAAGGAAGAAGAAGAAGACAAGGACAAGGATGCATCCAAAGATGCAAAAAAGAATGTAACTATTGACTTTGGAAAGGTTACATATGAAAAGAGTAAGGCTATAAAGACTACAAAGTCTCTTGGTGAATCTTCCCGCTCCTCCATAGATTCTCTGAGATATCTATTAAGTGTTTAGCCTTCTTTCCAACCTATTGTGTCTTCTCAGTTGCTGCAGTTACCCATGCAACAAGGAAGTGTTGTTTTGAAAAAGATCTCTCTTATCCATAATCTTCAACTAGGAGACTTGTTTCATACATCTACAAGGAAGGAGATAATTTAAAATCATCAAAAGAGTGGAGAGCTAATGGATGAGGCACTCAAAGCATTTTGGGAGATCATACTAGGATCAAACATTGACACCAATTTATCTAGTATGGAAAAATTTAAATTTCTTATTGATTCCTTTAAGTCTTATGCATTTGGAATAAAGGGAGAGGGTGAGAAAGAAGTAGAGAAGAGATTGAGTGACAAAATAATGATGGAGATAATAGTGAGATGTGTCACTGCACACAAAAAATTATCAGAATTATTGAATGATGTTGAAGGTAGTGTAGATGAGGTGAAGGCACAACTCCAATATGGCATGAAGTGGCCCGAATCCACACAAAAAATAAAGAAGGAAATTTACTCTATTGAATCACAGATTGATGTTGCCTCTAGTGTATATGACCCAACTATTGACCTCATCGATATCATAAGGAGAAAGATTGAAGACCTTCATAAAAAAAATTTCCAACTACAAGCACAAAAACAAAATATCATGTACTATTTAGGAGAGGTGAGGGATCTAGAAAATCCTAAATTACTACTAGTTTCTAAGGCACTTCTTAGCTTAGAAAAGGAAAAAGGAACGAATCTGGTACCTAGCTCATTAGAAGAAGGAGAAGAACTATTGTTGGAGTTTGAGACTCATACCAGGTTGCTTGCAGAGGCAAAATATGAATAGGAAGATGGTAGGCCTACCTAGGAATATCAGTTGAAGAAATTTTAGGCATCAACCACCTGTAATTGAATCATTTTATATATTTTTATACATTTATGTTCATATTACTTGTATATATGTGGACATATAGAGTTGCATTTTAGTATCTTTTTGAGATTTCTACTTCGATACATGACTTATGGGGAGTCAATTCTTTTCACAACTATATATATGGCTACACCTTTTAGGGGGAGCTCCAATAATGAATCATAACAATGTATATAGATTCCCTTTACACTTGATGTCAAAGGGGGAGAGTATTGGAGAGAAGTTTTAGATATTTTTGGCATGTTGCCATCAATGACAAAGCAGGAGATTGTTGGAAGATTGAGGATATTGTCATTGATGATGCTAGTTGGCAACATGAGCATGGAGAAAGCTCATAATGATGTAATACTGTGTTGTCATTGATGCCAATATTATTACAGATCACTTTGGGTTATCCTAATAGATTTTGGAGGTGCTGAGAAAGTCACTTGTGCAAGAAGATTTGGTCTGGAAAGATCAATTGTGTGAAGAATTGACTAAGTGTTAAATCTGCCAGTTTAGTGGTTTAGTGTATCGATTTTTGGGTCCACACCACTCTACAAATGAAGATGCCACCCTACAATTCTAGCCTAATTTTTGTGGTTGTTAGATGCATCTAAATCCAAGATTTCATCTGGTTTGGTGAAGTATTATGAGAGATATGAATGATAGAGTTTGGTCTAGCATTTCATAGTCATTTCCTATACAATGTGTTTGTGTGGGAGATTTTGCACTCCTATGCGGATGAGTATTTGATGTTGCGGTATTGAAGATAAGTTTCCAGATGGTATCATGTTTTGAGGTCCATGTGTTGTAAATTGGATGAACTGTGAATCAGTATGCAAAGGGTTAATATATGTTGAGGCTTTATATGGGATCTATTTTAGGTCCACACCGACCTATCTTAAGGAGTTTTGAATTTTGAATTGTGTCACGAAGTAGGGAGAATATGTTTTGGGTTCAAAAAGTTAAATTTTGTGTGTTACATATAATTAGGCCAACCTAATTAATGTCACACTTGATGTGGATATATATGCTAGATTATTTTTGTTGTTTTGATATGATGTGATGAATACGAGATATGTGATGTGAATTTTATCAGAGTAGTGTGAAGTTAAGTTGTGAATGTTGAGATCAGAATTATGCAAATGAAGAGCAAGGAAGAGTGTTGATCTAGAATTAGTGCAAAGATTGTTATTGTGCTTCATTGGATCTATATTCTTGCATATTGTAGATGCATTTTATAATAGCCTAAAATAGGTTGTGAGCCATCTTTTTTCTTCTATATTTTTCTTTATGGGAAATGAATCCACTTGGATAGTGAGTCCACCTATAGTGAGCACTTCTGTAATATACTACAACCGGTTATAATATACTATGAGCTGACCCTCACCATGGTTTTTCCCATTTTGGATTTTTCATGTAAAAATCCTAGTGTTCATGTGTTATGTGATGTTGTGGATGTTTTATGATTTCTTTCCTTATATCAGATGAATATGATTTGGTAATTGGATGAATAATGTTTGAATGGTTTAATAGAATACTGATTCACCCCCCTCTTAGTATTCTAAGTGTTCAACATCCCTTATCTAGATAGTCCATGTCCTTGCATTTGAAGCCATTTAGTAGATCCACTAATTGTCTCACAATCAAGTCTAGGTAGAATGTTCTCTTCTTTAACCAACCAAAAGAATCGTTGAAGTGTATAGTACTCTATTGATCCTATAGATAATTTTGTATTGCATCAATCCATAATTGCATGCGCATCTTTAAAATTTTTACTGCATCCTCACATTTTAATTTCTCTCTAGCAAGAATTATTTTAACACATGCACTAGCTCCATCATGTTCTCCTTTACAATGACCAACTTCAAAAAAACTCCACATATGCCGAACATTATTTTCCTTGTGAACCCTACTTAACCAATAAAATGTTCGAGCATTCTTGAACTATTCTGTATAATTATCTGATCATATGAGATGTTCTATCATCTGAATTACTCTTTCTCTTAAATTTATATAAAATATATTGAAAAAACTCTGACGAGTGTAACCGGTTGTCACTGAAATAGAAATGATACTCCAAAAAAATTTGATCATGTTCTATACTATCATCTACATGTCTATATACAATTTGAAAAAACATAGCCACCTACACTGAATTATAATATTGTGATTAGATTTCCTCTTGTGTAGCAAGAGTATAGTTTTTTGGAAAATCAACCATTCATAGTATAGTCCCAATTGGAAATTTATTTCTACATGTGTGAAATTGTCCATCAAGCCATCAGGTGTGTTGAGAATGTTTGACGTATTTTAGTACAATCTTACTCTTAAATTCTTATATGAATGAATGCACACTAATTTTTTCTATGATTAAACCATAATGCTCTCCAATTTTTCCATCCTTTAAAGAATACTCAACATTCTCAAATCTCTTAACATCCACTAATTACTGTCCAAAATCAATTTCAACACTTTCATGCATAGAATCTCCTAAAAATGAAAGATTGCCACAACTAGTGCATTGTCCAGAAATACATGAACTTAAATAAAATAATTTCCCATTAGATCTTTCAAAAAACAAACCTACTATAAAATCCTTGATTGTTTTATGTAGCATATTAATACCACATTCCTGCTTAATCATGTTAGTCTATAAAGTACACCATATATATCAAAAAACATCATAATAATAATGAAATTGCACATGCATTTCACAACAACAAGAGATTTGTTGCATGTATTAATTTTGACATACCAAATTTTATATTTTTTAAATGATCTTTTACTTATGCTAATATTTCCAAGTAACACCGAATCATTTTTTTTTTTTTTATAAAATTTGGTTTGAGTTGTGTCTAATAGGTGTTTTGGATGAGGATCACAAATTTTGGAACCCATTCTTAATTTCAAAACATCTTTAGCATTAGATGATACCCTATTATTAATATCATGCCAATATTTTTCAACCAAGGATTTGATTTCAAAATTCAATTTCATGTCAGACCTTGGGAGTCTACCACTAAAACTCCAACATTGGTTTATTGGATCATTTTCTATACTTTCTCTTCTCGTTGCCACTCTTATGAATGTTTTAGGATGTATGTTTAGAATTCCACCAATGTTGCTTAACATTATTTTATCCAAAGTTGTTTTATTAACTATAGTAGTTGTTATAGCTCATTGTGTCACATTCTAATATTTAGATCAACTCTTTTTTCCAATAGACTCAATGGCACTAGCAACACTATATATAGCATGCTAAGTGATTCATCTCTTTTTTGGTTTCATAAAAATGCCTAACTTTTTCATTAATTTTCTCATTTTCTACATTCTCATCAATTACATCATGAGTTGACATTGGAATGATAGTTTTTTTGATAAAAAAATTGTTTATATAATCTATTGGCATAAATTTTTATTTGTCTCCAAGAAATCTTACCAAGAAGGTTATCCAAAACAATACTTTCAATTTTTTAAAAATATTTTTGTTTTCAATAACACAAGAATTTTCATTTCCAAGAACAAAAGGATTTTCATTTTCACCAACACAAGTTTTTATTTTCAACAAAAAAAGGATTTTCATTTTGACCAACACAAGGGATTTTATTTTCAATATTTATTTCTACAACTTGTCTATAAATAAAATTGATCTCAATATTGTTATATCCAGCTTCTTGTAAATGATCAATACCAATATCATCTAGAATCACATTTTCTATATCATTCAAAGGTGGATTTGAAGACACACTTGGATTCGTGCCTATTGTCACATTCTCCAAAGCATTGAAAGGTGGATTTGAAAACATACTAGGATTAGTTTCTATAATCATATTAACTTCCAAATTCACCTCTTGCAATTTTGCATCATGTACATCCATGGTATCTTCAATATTTTTATCTTCAATAGTCATGAATTCAAATGCTTCAACATTATTCATTGCTTGAATCCTCATTCTTCTATCTCTTCATAATTTTTCCTCCTCTCTTCACTTGAATTTCTTCAAGGGTCATGACCTTCCTATCTTTCCTCTTTTGACAATGTTACGATCCCATGATTACAAAATTATGAAGTACAAATGAATTTGAATAGTAAACGTTTTTCTTTTTATCCCTCCTTGAAATGAGTATATAATGAACATAATTCCACTCTAAAATTGTTCCAATGTTGACTCCTTCCAAAATTGAATTGAAATTATAAGTTGAAGAGCATGTAGAAGACAAGAATTGATAAAAAAAAATACAGAATTAGTCGTTGTCGGCCTATTGTAATAAGATGTCAAGTTGCCAAATTCACAGGTAATTTTTTAGCGGTAAAAAATAAAAAGGTAAAAAATGAAATGGGATCCCATTTCATTTTTGAATGTTTGAAATAATTATAAAACAAACGAGATCCCATTCAAGATACGGGATCTTGTTTCCTAAACAGGATTTCATTTCTTAAAAAATGAATTCCAGGCCTGGTTTCTGCTATGGGTTTCGGGTCGAAAAAGGCTTGAGGACTCAATCCTTAGCTTTGAACTTGCTTTGACCTGCAACTTGAAAGTTGTGTCAGTGCCACTAGAAAAGAATGACTTTGGACATATGTTTGAAGACATTTTTATAGAATTTTTTGATGAAATTAAAACCCATTATAGATGAGATTGTGTAGATTTCAAAAATGTAATTTTTTACAATTAAATTATTTTTTCTTTTTTTCAAATAATTTTTGATGAAACTACTCCATAAACTCAAAATAACAGGTTTTCTTATTATTTTAATAACTTTTTATTAAAAAAAAAAATTATTATTTTTTATATGTGAACAATCTTTAGGCACTGCTTTTCAATTTGAAAAAAAATCAAAAAATGATAAATTTAGGCCATCTTATGTGTGACATATCCGAGGGATTTTCAAAACAACAATTACGACCAATAAAAAATTAATAAAAAAATATTCAAAAAAATCACAAAAAATATCCTCAACAATCTTTTGTGTCTTATAGATCTTTTCCCAAAAGGATTCAAAAAATAACTTTTATTTAAAGGTCAAAATATGGTTGACATACACATGCATGGTATGGTTTGAAAAAGTGACTTTTAAACATGCCTATTGAAAATCATGTTTTATCATTTGGGTATTAAAATAAATTATATGTTTGGAAACTAGACTTTGAGTAATACATTTCATGTTGCTAACTTTTTTTAAGATTCAATCTTTAAGTAGTTCAAATTTTTAGGTCAAATGTGACAAATTATGAAAATCAAGGAAAACATTTCCACTTTTTGACCAAAAAGTAGATTCAACTTCTTGCACACCCCCTACCCTTTATTATATATATATATATATATATATATGAGAAATATTTTATTTCTAATTATTATATCATACATATCTAAGTTTTGTTTTGTAATAATACGATAATTTTCTTTGTGGCCAATAAAATATTTATTATTATTTTAAGGGGTAAACACTTTTGTTTCAGAGCTATAAACCGGTGAGGTCGCAAACGAGGGACCTCATCTCCACCTCATCTCCATTTTAAATATTCAACAATTACACCTCAATGGGATTTGAACCTTGATGGCAAGAACAACACAACAACAATTTAATCATCATACTATGCTACTAGTAGAAGCCAATATAATATTCAGAATTTATAAGTCATTTCAAAATTATATCTATTTAATAGAGAGTTCTACATTTATTTTTCCAATGTAATATAAAATAGTTTAAGCATTGGATAATTTTGTTTTATTATTGTATAGGTGAATTAAGTTAATGGTTATTAAAATAAAATATAATATTTTAATCTTTGCTTCATTTATTAAAATAAAATATAATATTTTAATCTTTGCTATTTTAAATTTTGAGAATGAAGTTTTAGTTTATGTAAGTAAAATTTAAAAAAAAAATGTTTTATTTCAAAATCTGAAAATAGAGTTCTAGTTTTATAAGAGTAAAGTTTAAAATAAATAAATAAAATTAATTGAATTAAAAGAAAAGATAATGTTAGAAATAAAAGGTAAAGAGAAGCATAAGAAGAAAACAAAATATAAAGGTTTTAAAAATATAGGTTTTTTTTTAAAAATAGTATAAGTAGTAATAATTAAGACACAAAAATTAATATCTTATATAATGAATTCAAAAATCATTCAACAATATATTTCTTTTAACTGATATTTTACTATCTCACATAACTTTCACTATAAATAAAATCTTTCCACAATTTTTTAAAATTAGACTATTAATTCTAATATCTAGCACAGATTTTTTTAAATTTATAGAAATCATTTTTTAATAGATTTATGTTCATTATAAAATTAATAATATATAAATATTAAAAATAATAATAAATATTATACTTTTCAAAAAGTTAACATTGCAGACTTCATATTTCTAAAATGACATTTTCAAAAAAATTTATTTAATCCTCCAATACATAAAGTGAAATTACCTTTTTATCATTATTTTAATAGACACAAAGGAAATTCAATCCTAAAAGGTTATATTCAAATGGATATGTTTAATGACATATATACTTAAGATTATATACGTAGGAACATAACAACCCACCTTTTTGGCACTCATTGCAAAATGGATTTTTTTTTAATGCTCATAGTAAGTCATCATTGTACCTTTATGAATAAGAGTAAGCCCACTACATATAGAATTCATTACGAAATGGGATTTTTAATATTTCATTAAGTGGGAGTTAAGTGGATAGGAATATATATAGTGGGGAGTTAATGGAAGAGGAATGGGAACCACTTTTCGATATAAAGAGAGGAGTCTTATTGTATAAAATTGTTCAAATTCATTTCTTTTGACAAGTATAATGTTTTCATCTTTCACTTTTGAATAAATCAAATTAGTGTAAATATTCAGTGCACATTTCTACTTTGTTGAAAGAAATTATCTTTAAAAATTGACTAAAAGGAAGGTTGTCTTCAATGGTTTTAGTTATTAAAAAGTTTTCATTGATGGTGTGATGATTCAATCATTTCATCGCTTTCTACAAGATGCAAAAACATAATCATTGTCCATATCTTCTAGAACATTTTATTCAAAGAGGTCTATTAACCATTTTTTTTTATGGTTATGAAAAATTAATGACATTTCAAATGGTTTTATTAGCACCATAATTTGTATAAACAATTTAACATATTCTTAAGTCGTTACTCGTAACACTTACATTTTGTATTATTTTTTAAGTCATAATTTTTCTTCTTTTTTATAGTATCACATTTCTTCTTTGATCATGGTGTTGGTCTTTTAGTGGAATGCAAATTTATATTCATCTCTTTATTATATTGTAGTCCTTTGGGAATGCCATTTTGCAGAGTTATCAAAGCTAGAGCATCTTTAAAACAACACTTGAAATATTATTATTGGTATCCTCTAATATGTTATCTAAAAGTATTTTAGTTCAATTCATCATGATTTTTTTATTTATAAGAAATTAATACATTCTTCAAGATAGCAAGAATGAACAAAGTTACCAACATTTTCCTTTGATTTTCTTTCAATAAAATAAGCAAATAACATCCAACCCATCAAGTAGAAATTTATGAAACAAACAATGTAAAATAGTGCACAATTGTAGTTTATTTATGCTAGGTTTTAAAATTTATTATTATTAATAAAGATAAGGCCAAAACCGAGTAACATTGGCCATCTCTCAAACTATTATTCATTGTAAGCATTGGCTTTCTTGTAGTATTTTTTTTAATTTCTATGTGGCAAAATGTGGCATAAGAGGCATACACCACTTTAAGATTCCATTCTATAATATTAAAGAATAAATGATATTTTTATATGGATCGTACAACTATTGGACAATTTTAGGACTCACTAGATTGAGAGGTTGTTTTGTCTAGATCTTAGAATCTTGCAATATTATTGTATAGGAGCGAATCTAAACCCCTCTTGCAAATTCCCCTTTTGCATCCCTCCACCTTGGAAAATCAAACCCGAATGCGAAATTCCACATCACCCATCCATAATGCATCCACTTGGCACTTGTTTTTTGTGTCGGTGGGGGGATTTTTGTTGGGGACATGAGCACGGAGCACGAACATCTACGTGACAAACTGTTGTCCCTGATAGATTCATGCCTCTTGAGTATGTAGGGAAGTTACACTCCTCATTGGGGATGAAATGTAACACCTCTGTGTCAATCAGTTGGCCCGAAAATGACCCTTTCCCTTCCATTTTTATCTTCAAATGCCTATCTTGCTCATTCACTTCATCTCTTTTTGCAATTTGGACTCCATTCTACACCAACTTGATTTCTTAAGCATCTTTTGAGCATTTCAAGCCATCTTCAACACATCTTGTTGCACTTTTACCACCATTGGAGTTGATAACTTGGTGTCCCAAGGGACTACTTATTTGTTGTTGCGGCAACGTAGACCTTACCAAGCTTGCATCCTCCTTTACATGCTTGAGAGCACCTCGATTGAGAAGGTGTACGTGTGCATGGAGCTTGTTAGTGAACTAGACTCTCCATGAGTTGGACTTCGTCACCCTTGTTTTCTCTATCTCCTTCATCATCTCTATAATCATTTATTGTATCTCATTGTTTTGTTTAATTTGTTAAATCTCATTAACTAGGTTATTAGTAGGTATTTTTGAACTCTGCACTATACTTTTCACTTTCTAGTCATACGGATGTCAGCACCCTAGAGAGATGCCAGCGCATCGCGCTATCATCCTTGACCCACACTATTGTCCTCAAGCAGAGAGCTATTTGAGGTACGGTTCAGATTCCAAAAATTGGCTCGTCTAGTCCCATTCAAGCTTTCAGATCAGTAGAGTGGCATAAGCACTTTAGAGTGCTCTTCATTCTCTATCCTTTATCTAAAACGCCATCTTAGATTGAGGTAAGTTAGGGAAACCCTCCACTCTCAGCTCTCCATGACCTAGAGCCTTGGTGTGGTTGGTCCCCCTACCTTAAATTTTGGTGAACCCGATGTGAACCATTTTGGTTTCATTTAGCGACCTGCTGAAAGGCCCTTTTCTTGTATCCTAGGAGCATTGTGGGTGTGATTGCAACCCAACCTATGACCCCTAGTGGCACAATTAGAAGATTTTGTAGGCACTACAGAACAAAACCTTAGTTGGGTCACTATCTAATTGCAAAACCTTTGGGGGCTCTATGAAAGTTTCATCTAGTATGCACGATGGTCTCCTTTTTACACTTGCCCATCCCATCCATGAAACCTATGAGTAGTTCTCTTGGTATAACTTTCACCTCACAAGACCTGTCAATGGGTTATAATAGAAAACCATCTCCCTTATTCTTCAGGTGAAACACAAATCAATGGAAACACTGTGACAGGTGTTCTTGTTCACTCCACGTGTCAGGTGAATGTCACAACAAAGGAGATTATGTTGATTAACTTCTTGCATAAAGATGGGTATGATGAATTTGAGAGTACCATCTATACACACAACAAACTTTTCATACCTCCCCTTGGCTGCATCACCTCGTTAGTCCTTGTTGGACCTAAATTAGTGAATTTACTCTTTGACATAATCCCGGGGTTTGAACTCTTTAGGGTGAAACTAGGTATCCTTTGGTTGGTCGCTATGAACGCAGTTCCCTCGATAGTGCATAAATGTTTAAAGTTCATCCATGAGGGTATAATGCATGTAGTCCATGACACTGGCTATAAGCTACTAGTTGTGCATGGTAGCTATTCATTGGATCACTTTTGGCCTGCTCCCATTGGTCCGCTTCCTCTTAGGACAAACCTCTTGTATTGGTCAAACCTATGTGAAGTACAAGAGTGGGCACTTAACGCTTAAAGTGAGATATACTCCATCTCCCTATGCTATCTCACATAGGGCTTGCCTAAAGGCTGATAATGATGCCGACTTGGCTCAAAAAAGAGAAAACAAGAAGCATGCTCAACACTCTTCTTCTTCTTCTACGATTGTTGTCCCACCTATCGCTTCCTCTTGCCATGTTGCAACATCAGCGGATTCTACTCCTAGGCATTTGCTAGAGAATCCTATGGTGCCTTCTTGGTGAAAGCCCAAGCATTCAGTGTTTGAACTTCCTGTTCTACCCACGGTGCCTAGGCTTGTTCGGTATGGTAAGGGGAAGGATCCCCATGGGGAGTCCTCTATGTCTCGGCCTCTGCGGCCTCCTACCACTCCTTCCCCCAAGGTAGTGAATGAGAAGAGGCTCACCGCCGAGGCATTAGACCTGACTCCCCCCACTATTTCTCCAACCACTTCTCAATCTCTCCCTCCTCCTATCCAAGAGTTTCCCCCTTTGTTAGAAATAGCCGTGATGAACACTCTGATGGTTGAGTAGGATTCTTCTATTCCATCATAAATCCCAACCTCTAGCTCCTAGAGTCACAAGAAATGCCTTGCGTGTGAGCACAAGCATTGGTGAAAGGCTCTAGATGCTAAGCAAGCCGCTTTGTAAAGGAAGGAATGGGAGTCAACCGCTCCTATTTTGGGAGTTGCCATTGCACCTCCTCTCCTGTCCCCTCTTCTTTAGCTAAGTTAGACTTAGTGCTACTTTCGGCTCCTACTGCGAGCGTAAACACCCGTAACCCTAAAAATGTTTTGGTTTTTATTGCTCCTTCAGTCGAGCCTCCTCTCTTGAAGTCCCTCCCAGACATCCCACCATTTTCAAATCCTGTGGACATGTCAAACACCTTGGTGGTTTCCATCACCATTTTCTCCTCCTCCTCCATGCCTTTTGCCTTGTCCGTAGGGATCTTGCATCCTCCGATGAAGTGGAAGATGGAAGATGGCCCCGCTAGCAATGGGGAATGAAAGAGGAGTCCACCTTCCTTAGAAGGTGGTTTTGTGTTAACATGTGTCGTCCTAGTGATGAAATAAGTTCTGGTGTCCCAAAAGTTCGTCACTACTCCTAAGTCACTCGATAAGCCCAACAGTGAATCTCGAGTGCTGCCTCCCTTGTCTATTGAAGAAACACATGGCACTCTTTTAAAGTGCATGTTTAACCCTTTGGATGAGGTCCCAACCCTTTCAACGATCTTCGCAAAGTTGTTGACCTTTACCCCACAAGAACTGAGTGGAGAAGACCTCGTGGGGCCTTCTTCCTTAGCTCTTGTTGTGGGGGGGTCAGAGGGTTCCCCCCTTGATATTTTTCCCTTCCAAGATTTTCCACCTTCCCCGTATAATGATCTAGATTGGGAGACCGATGACCTCTTGGTTGATGAGTGTTAAGTGGTGCCTCTTCTTTATTTGTAGTGTAGATTGTGTGTGTGTGTGTGTTCCCCCGTGCTTGCGTTATGTGTTCCTAGATGATCCTTGTCACCCTCGTAGGTGCTTGGATATGAGAGTGTTTATGTGTCATACAATTTCCTCTATTTGTGGCATCATTCTTCCTTTGTTAATGATTTTTGACAATTGGGGACGATGCAAAGTGTTAGGGGAATTTAGGCTTCCCTTCCATGTTGACCCAATTTTTTATTTTTATTTTGTCTTCTCGTGCATTCTTCATATGGTCTAATATTGTAGGGGGTTGATGACAATTCATTAATATACTATTATTATACATATATATTTTTGAGTAGCTCTGACCTCAAAATATCAGATCGCCCTTGGGTCCCTTGTTTGTCATGTTGTTTTTCTTTACATTGTTGCTCTCTTATCTTTCATTCCTATTTTGTGATCTTGTGGTGCTCACATGTTGTCCCTCGCATGTATGAAAACATTACCACGGTTACATCTGGCTATGTTCCGCGGGACACAACAACACTTTTTCATTCTTGCTTTTCTCTCCTTAGGATGTCACATTCCTCTGCATTCACCACACACCATCCTAAGGGGGGGCTATCATGTCAACTTCAATTTTTTAGAAAATGCATTCTATGGCCAATGAATATTTTCTCGAAAATATTTCAAAACATTTTTCAAAAACCACATTCCCGACAAGGACCCCTAACAAAACATGTTTCCTTCATCATGGGTTTGCAAAGAAAGAATTTGAAAAAAATTCCTTCGAGGAGGGAGCAAATTTTCCTACGAGAGAAGCCTCGACCTTGCCCTCGTGAGGGGGAACTTTCCTCCTTTCAAATTCCTTGATGAAGTGAACATCTTTCAAAAGGATTCCTTGGTGTTGAATTTATTTTTGGAAAACACTCTCACTTTCAAACATCGCATTCCTTGGGTGGACCCCTTTTCTTTTGAAGGGTTCCTGAGGGTCCCCTTTGAAAGCCCTTCCTTCAATTTTTTGATTCTCTATGTGACTGTCTGCTTGTCTGCCTACGTGGATGCTTTTTTCTTTCTAACATGTTTTATCTGTGGGTTAACATGTTGCTTTGTAGGTGCACATGTGAAGCTAATTTCCAGTCCGACTCTGCGGAGTCCCCTTACACTGGGATTCCTTCAGGAGAGAGCACCTAGGGGGATCTTCTTTGTAGGTCTGAGGGCCAGTGAAACACTTGCATCCTACGAGATTTGCCCATTGTTGGTTTGCGTGCCTTTTGTGTGCTTTGATCAACTCTATATTTCTGAGGATCTACAAAGTCCTTTGTTTGAACCTCCTCAAGAGAGAGTACATGTGGAGCTATTTGCCTTCCCTATGATTTTGAGCTCGCTAGATTGTGGTCTACTTCCTCGACAGTTTAGGTATACATTTCTAAACTCTTTGATCTACTTTATCGAACATTCATTGGAAATCATGCTCGCTAAAGTGGGGGAAAAATGTATAGGATCAAATTTGCACCCCTCTTGCAAATTCCCCTTTTGCATCCCCCCACCTTGGAAAATCAAACCCAAATATGAAATTCCACATCACCCATCTGCAATGCATCCACTTGGTGCTTGTCTTTTGTGTCGGTGGGGGAATTTTTGTTAGGGACACAAGTGTGGTGTGTGGACATCTATGCGACACACTATCATCCCTGAAAATTCCTTCCTCTAGAGTCTGTAAGGATATTACACTCCTCATTGGGGATGTAATGTAATGCCTCAATGTCAACTAGTTGGCCCAAAAACAACCCTTTCCCTCCCATTTTGATCTTTAAATTCCTATCTTGCTCATTCACTTCATCTCTTTTTGCAATTTGGACTCCATTCTACACCAACTTGATTTCTTGAACATATTTTGAGCATTTCAAGCCATCTTCAATACATCTTGTTACACTTTTACCACCATTGGAGCTGATAACTTAGTGTCCTGAGAGACTGCTTCTTTTGTTTGTTGTGGTAGTGTAGACCTTACCAAGATTGCAACCTCCTTTATGTGCTCGAGAGTACCTCGATTGAGAAGGTGTATTTGTGTGTGGAGCTTGTTGGCGAACTGGACTCTCCATGAGTTGGACTTCATCACCCTTGTTTTCTCTATCTCCTTCATCATCTCTATAATAATTTATTGTATCTTATTGTTTTGTTT
Organism: Sequoiadendron giganteum; assembly: GCA_007115665.2. Lineage (NCBI taxonomy): Eukaryota > Viridiplantae > Streptophyta > Pinopsida > Cupressales > Cupressaceae > Sequoiadendron > Sequoiadendron giganteum. The sequence continues at coordinate 263,084,358 of CM021106.1, forward strand.
AATTTGTTAAATCTCATTAACTAGGTCGTTAGTAGGTTTTTTTGAACTCTACATTGTAATTTTCACTTTCTGGTCGTATGAATGCTAGTGCCACAAAGAGATACCACCACATTGTGTTTTTATCCTTGACTTGTGTTATTTTCCTCAAGTAGAGATTTTTTTGAGGTATGGTTTAGATTCCAAAAACTAGCTCGTCTAGTCTCGTTCAAGATTTCAAGTTAGTAGAATGACATAAGCACTTGAGAAATCTCTTCATTCTCTATCCTTGATCTAAAACACCCACTTAGCTTGAGGTAAGTTAGGGTAGCCCTCCACTCTTGACTCTCTATGACCTAGAGCCTTGGTGTGGTTGGTCCCCCTACCTTACAATTATGAATAAAGAAAAACTAACCACATAAATTTTATTTGACTATCAAAATAAAACATTAACAAATTTTACACTCTTGCATTTTGTTTATATAATAGGCATATATAATTCAATAGACATACAATTCATACAACTCTACTAAAACTATTTTTTTATTCTTTAAAATGGATAATATTTTTATAAATGAATTGGAGTGCTAGTACAACTGTTTGGTAGATTCAAAATTTTATAAATTTCATGGTTAACATTGAGGGTAACATGTCTATAGGGTTCTTAAGGTGATATCAACCTCCAAAAATTTCTCGAGAAACCATTGATGCATTATGAAGCTAAGCCAAAATTATAGCTAGTTGAAATGTCCTTTAATTCCAATAAAACTGTGTTAAGAGATTATATTATAAATTGAGGTAATAAGTCATAATTCAACCATAAATTCTTTGAAGCTATTAATTACAAATATTTTTTTGGTTTGCTTCCTCATATCCCATTTAGGGTGATAAATTATTTTTCTCATAATTTTATAGTATTTTATATAATATTTCAAGACTTGAAACTACTTTATTTCAAATAATCTAGTTTCTATTGCCTTATTATATATTTATTTAGCCTTAAATTTTCCATTTCCTTATTACATTTGTTTATCCTACATTATTTAAAAATATAAAAAAAATTCAAATATATCCAACTCAAAACTACTTATTTAAACAATACATGAATGAATGGTCTCTATTTCAACATAATCTTATTGATTTTAGGTGCCAATGGATTTCAATTAAGGGTATCACTTTGATTTTATACAATTCTATGAGCTTAGGTTGGCACTATAATATTTTATTGTTCATGATTAGACTCACAATTTGGATGGTTTTGTACTATACTAATAGGCCAAGGTGACCCCCCTTTAGAAATAATTCATAGGGAGATTCCACGTTAGGATGGCCATTAAAGTTAATTAAAGTCTAAGTTATCTTATCCCCATGAAAATAAAATGTAACACAAAATAAAGGTGAGGTGGTGATTTTGTACCTTTGTATGTTAATCAATTGTAGGGATTAATGGTATGCAATGCTTTTCCTTGGAATTCTTTACATCAAGGCATCAAGAGGAGTATAAAGGTTCCCAATAAGTTAGCTTGACCATTGGGCTAAGACTAGAGAGAGATTGACACATAATCAACACTATTTGTGTTCATAATTCCTTAGACACTTACATAAATAAATACAATGGTCCTATTGGATGGCTACACATTAAACTTAATACCAATGAACTATGGCCACATAAACACCACATCATGTTAAAGCTATTCACTCATTCGCCAACCCACAAATACATTATTGAATTACTATAAGATTAGATGGTATGAGATTAATAGAGAAGGATTGATAGTAGAGAAAATTGAACACACAAGAAAATACATTCACTACCATGTTTTGGAATTTAGTCATGAGATAGTAATGTAAATAATGTCTGTATCCATCTAGAAGGACTATCACCTTTCTATGATTGAATTATTCACACTTAAAGCTTAAGTTTACTTTGAAATTTTAGGATTTTATCTCACTTCATAGCATTGGGACATGTGTCCTCGTCACTTGAGACACCTATTGCATGCATACTTGCTACTTGCTCACACACACTTGTCAAGTGAGCTCACAAGTGTTGCACATTTGGAGGGGTAGTCAGTTGTCTTGTCCTTCCTTCCTTCCCCATCTACCTTTCCTATATAAGCAAGGATCCTCATTCTATTTTCACACTCTTTATATCATATTGATATATATATATATATATATATATTATTGTGCTCATATTTTCACTTATGGAAGGTTATCAATTTAAGCTTTCTGATCTTGACATTCTCCAACATGGTGTTAGAGCCATGAGAGTACATTCTTCCTGCATCAAAGTGACTCCCACACATAGCCTTACCAATGGAGTGTTGTGGATCCAAACATAAACCATCATTGCATTTAGAGGGATCAAGAAATAAATAAATACCCAAGTCATTTCATTAAATTTGGTAATTCTCAATTTTTGCAATTTTTCCCATTGTATGAAAATTTATAAAAAATTAGAAAACTTAGTAGAGGACCTAATTTCCCTCTGCCCATTTTCCCTCTTGGATCCATCTTCATGTTTACAAGAGAAAATTTGGCTATTTTGACCTATTTGAAGTTTTTTTTGTTGATATTTTGTAAGGCCTCCACTTTGTGTATTAGCACCCATAGTAGACGCCTACCACCCTATGTCAAACTCTACACAGATTGATTGCAGTTTTTATTTATCCTCCAACTTCTGCTTGTCTAGACATGTCGTTGACTTCTTTTCCCATCCATGTTTAGGATTCATTCAATTCCATTCACCACTTGGCCAGTGTGAGCCTCTTCATCATATCTTTAAGGGCATCATTGGTTTGTTTGTTATTCAATCAAAGGCCACATCCTCCAAAAAATCCTTCTTTATTCATTCATCGTTCCAAGCATTGAATCTATTTATCTAGTGGCCTCTTCACCCACCTTAATGACCTCAACATTGACTCACACCTATCAACACACCATCTCTTTCCATTTTTTGCACAATAGAGAGATTCCTCTCATGGCCAGTATATCATTTGGCCTATGTAGAATATTTGGCACAAAAGAGGTACATTGTAGAGTGTTTTTTAGTGGGTAGAGTTCTTTGGCCTCCACCATAGGTGATCCTCTATAGAGGAAATTTCCAAGCTACTTGATTTGCTTCCCAACAAACCAACACTTATCAAAATGACTCATACCCACCAAATCATCATACTTGCCAAATTATCCCTTTTTGCCAAGGCTTCCATGCACGGCCTCCACCAATGAAAATTGAGTTTATTGGCTCATGTGATCATGTATCTCACACTAAATCCCTTCCATTTGAGTATTCTTTGTGATCCTCCTAATACATGGAAAATTAAATATGGATATTATGGAATGAAAAGGCATAAAATAAAAGATTGTCTTCAACATCAAAGTATAGAAATAAAGAAAATTATTCTCGATCATGGTATTGTGTTACCTAATCATCTAATTCCACCACATGTAAATACACCATCTAGTCTCACTCAAACACCTTACATGAGAAAATTATTTGGGGATGAACAATTTATTTGCATGCCTTGTATTGACATCTCATCTCCCATATCACCTATTGCTACATTTGAATCCAATATTGACTCATCCATGGGTTCCATCAATTCTTTGCATCAGGACATTGCTATCATCATTCTAGATCCACCATATTGAAATGCATATCTAATAGACATCACATCTTTGTTTGTATAATCCCACCTTGCAAATTTGGATGAAACTATTGAGGACATTTGTCTTATCTTTGATGTTAGCTTTGATGAAGTTGCATCACCATTTCCATCTTTGGATATTTATCTTGCCTTGCCTACATCAGCTTCTATCATGATAGATTGTGCAAATATTCATGATTTGACCTATCTGACTCAATCATCATCATCTGAAACAATATAAAATTCACATTGATCTAGTTGTCACCATACATCCATGATCCTTGTTTCTAAATCAAATATGGTACCTGATCCATTTTATCAACATCCATCACACATCAACAATTTCTTGGAGATATTTAAGCATCATTCAAAGGCATCATGGGTATCATATTAGTCCTTGGACCATGTGTAAAATTTAGATACATCCATCTTACTTCCTACATATTCCTATCTAGAATGGGAAGTCATCTTGGACATATTTGTGGTGTTGTTTCATCCAAAGGGGAGAAAGGTTGTTCAACGATCGTGGATAATCTTCAACATCTAGTGTCGAGAATCTACCAACTCTATAGGCATCATTTTGAGGGAGGCTATATGGTTTCTCTTCTCTTATCAATTTTTGGAGGAAGCATTTCCTCACATGGAGTTCATTTCTTCGATTTTTTTGGGGGTTCACATGACCTCTCTTTTCTCTCCTATGGGGGGAATATTTATTGTATATTGTTCTAGAAGTAGTCCTTGGGGGGTTATGATGAGTCCTTCATCTATCACTTATCTTCTTCACTTGTACATTTTATGTCATTTCATTTCTCTTTTGGAGAGGATTTTTATTTCCCATTGATTTTTCTCCTTTACTCCACTTTATGAGAAATTTATACATGAGTACCTAAGATGGCCTAGTAGTCAAGGCTCATCATCTTACATACATTAATCCCTAAGTTTCACTTAAGGGGGGGGGGGGTGTTAGTGTAAATAATGTCTTTATCCATATAGATAGAATATCACGTCTCTATGATTGAACTATTCACACTTATAATTTAAGTTTACTTGAGAATTTTAGGCTATTGTCTCAAGTTTCATAGCATTAAGATGCATCCTTAGATCACTTGAGACACCTATTGCATGCATACTTGTCACTTGCTCACACACTTGTCAACTGAGCTCACAAGTATTGCACATTTGAAGGGTAGTCAATTATCTTTTCCTACCTCATGTCTAGCTTGCCTATATAAGCAAGGCTCCTCATTTTATTTACACACTCTTCATATGATATTTGATAGATATCCTATTATTCTCATATTTTCACTTGTAGAAGGTTATCAATTCAAGCTCTCCAATCTTGGTATTCTCCAATACATTTCATTCTCATATTTCAAATCTTGGAGGGGTATGAAGCAAGGATGTAGCATTAAGGTTAAATAAACTTCTAGATATAATAGAGTTATGTGCAACCATTGATATTGTGCCATACAATGCCTTACACATAAGATCAATAATAGAAAGGCTATAAAAGGGAAGTAGAGACCAACAAAAGAGGTCCATTGATGGGATGATTTTACTTCCCTATAATCTTTGCATCAAAAGAGATTATATAAGTGATTTGAGAATAGATTATAAATATTTAACATAGAATTTTAATGAGTACACATAAGTGCATAGTTTTCTTTAAATTATTTATATGTGTGCTTTCTAAGTTTTAGATCTTGCTATTAAATATGGTTCAAAGAATTCTAATTTGATCTTCATAAGCCCATGTTCAAGTATATTTTTGGGCTCTTTATGTGCTTTTTTAGATTGGTCTTCAAAATATTTTTTATATTTATTTTTTCACATTAATATTTCTCATCTATTTACATATGCTTTGGCTTGACCTCAAACTTCATGATTGTAGTATGTCAAGAAGCCTCTACTTATATGTACATTAGGGTTTGGTCTCAAAGTATTATTTTGGTAGTTTTGTTTTGGTCATGTCAGGCTCCTTATGGTTATAGTGGATATTTCTTGAGCCCCTCCTTGTTCAATCTTGTTATTTATCTTTGTCATAATTTCCATGCTCTTTGTTATACAGATTGTCAAAGCCTTTGTACCTTATGAATCTACATTCATAGTCTTTAGTTTTATTTTACATTAAAACCTTTTGAATTATGATGCTCGAGTAGATGTGTTACTATCACAATAAAATAAGATTATAAAATACTACACATTTTATCTTTATGTTTCATTCCCATCTATTGATCTCAAAGTGCTTTACCCCATTGTCAAATTTGTTGAGAAAATGTGTCTAAACTTTCAGCTTGAAGTCCCTATTTTCATGACTTGGCAAAAATCTGGTGATTCTGTAGTTTACTGTCATACCACGCTTGGCCTCATCTCAACCTTAACCGCTTTACCACATTAGTCAATTCTTACCTTGGTGGTACCGCAGTTGAAGGGTGGTGGTTACCTCTTTACTACTCGTAGTCTTGTCCCTGACAGCGGTGACTACGGTTGCCTTCACTCAGTCGGTCTGGTTGGTCACTGCCATACCGTGGGCAGTTAAGTCCTTGAATGCGGTGGTGGTGGTGAGACCGCCTGCGGTCGCCTTGGCTACTACCGCCTTATAGGGGGCAGTGGGTCCACTCACCGCGGTGAGACCGCCAATGGTCTGGCTGACGGTCACTGCCCTACCACGGGGTGGTCTATCAACGCCCACGGTAGCACGGTTTGACCACCAGTGGTCGCCATGGATGGTTACCTCGTTGCCGTGGCTAGTGTCAACCCGGACGACAGTAGCACGATACGGTCAGCAGATGAGCTCAATGAAGTCTGTGGTTGAGCTTAGTCATGCTCACCGCATTACTACAGGCCAACTCAGCTAGTGCTCCGATAGCGCAGGTAGGTCTTGGACGAGCTCGGTTGGCTAAACCGCCATACCACGAACAGGTCGTTCCGACTCAATGGTAGAGCAAGGAAGCTTGAGGGAGCTCGATCGGGCTCACCACATTACCGCGGGTGGGTCGACTTAGCTCGATGGTGGAGCGGTATGAGCATAGGGAGCTCAGATGAGCTCAGGACTATGTTTGATCGAGTTGGACTTGGTGGCAGGAGTGATAGGTGAATGCAAATCAAACACGTGGCAGTTTGACTACTTATGGTTGGCCAAAGGCTTTTGTGGCAACAATAGTAATTGCAGTCCGACTTTGACTGGCGATCAGGACCTGATTTGGGTGGTGGCATTAATGCCTGGGTGGCTCGATGCAGGAAGATCGACATGGGATGATCAATTGCATGATTGGATCAAAGATTGATGTACCTTGTGATCAATGGTTGATTAAGAAGTTTTGAATGCAACGTATGACTTATCAAGTCAAGTACAATATTGCATGAGAGAGAGAATTTGAACTATATGTTTCAGAGAAAACATTGTAATAGTGAGATTGTTCTGGAAGTGTTGTTGTGAGCTTATCAGAGAAGACTGTATATTGTATGTAACTGGTTTTTGTTATTGTAATACAATTGTCTTGAATTTGTGTGGTGGGTTTTTTACTTCAAAAGGTTTTCCCACATATATCTTGTGTCAACTGTGATTGCTTATTTCTGATTGTCTTTTCTATGCTTATTGTATTTATCTCAAATAGTTTTGAAATCTATTAGGAACCAGTTTATGCTCTTCTCCTCTGTTGTATTAGTGTAAGGGAATGTATTCCGCACTATTGGGTCATTAGATCCTGCATATTTTTCCCTTCAAAATTATGTAATGGTTTAACAAGGCCTATATTATGCACTTTGACTTATGTTTTAGGTTGACCAAATATCTTAGGTTGCATATTTTTAAGATGTCTCCTTATAACTTTAAGGAGAATGGGTACCGCTCTACAAGACCACAAGCATTGATTTAGTTAGTATTTTTATACTTTGACCAATGGTTTGATAGCCTTATGTTCATAAACGCATGCCATTTTTAGGCTAACATTCTCTTGTTAAATGATGGTCAATAGAATGGGCGCAAAAGGGCCCACTAATCAATATAATTAATATGACCACTATTCTTTCCTTTGTGTTTTAACCTATTGGTCGAAAGGGAGATATAACCATGAATGTATCATATGGTATAATATATGTGGTAATGAAATGTTTGCATGTGTACTTGGAAAGGTTTATCAAGGTAGATTCTATTATGACTACAAATTATTTAGTTTTAAGTAACTACAAATTATTTAGTTTTAAGTAAGGAAGGTATTACCTTGAGGACATTTTCCAACACTAGGCTTAGATTTCCTTGTTAAGCTTCACATATCTTAGATTGTTAGCTCAATATGCAAACAACCATGAGAGATTCCCATAAAATCCATCTATTTAACTTAAACTAGGAAGAAATGAAGCACAAAACTTTAAACAAATGAGAGTTAATCCTAATTAAGCAAATACAATAGTGATCCCATGGGGGAATTGGTGCCAATTGAATGTTGAAATTGGCCCTTTCCCAACTCCTAAGTTGCAAATGTGAGTGATTTAGAAATGGTCAAATCTCCCAAAGAGATTTGAGCATAACCTTGTTACAAATTTTGAAGATAATGAATGCTTGAGTGGTGATGGGAAAAATTAGCTCTCAATGTGAAGAGAGTAACTTTGCATGTAATTGTGGATGAGGATGAAGTTGAGTATAGTAAGTTTACTCAAGTTGTGGATGATAGAATGAGAGGAAGAGTCTCTCATTTAAAGATTTCAAATTAGAAGAATGAATGGAATTGAGCAATGTGGGATCATTCAACATCCAATGGCCAAGTGCCACTTGTCAAGATGTGAATCATTGAAGGTATGAGCACATTTTGGTCAATGCGCATGATAAATACCATTGGATTCAAATTTGAAATTTGAATGTGACATGTGAGAGGGAAAGAGGAATGGAGTTAATGTCACTTGGCTCAATGCACAAGGAAATGTAAGAGACATTGAATGCCTTTTTGGAAGGACTAAGTCCATTTGAATTTGAATTCAAATTTGAGGAAATATTCCCTTTTTATGCCATGTGAGGGAAAATAGAGAATTAAATAAATCAAAGTAATTGATTTATTGTGCAAGTTGCATTCTCTAGAGGATTTTAGTGAGAGGGATTAACTTAATCAAGATTTTGATTAATTTAATGAAGAATTAGATGATTTGACAATTTTGACTCAAATAGATGAATTAATTTAAATCAGAATTGAGAGGAAATGATTAATTAAATAAATGACTTGATTTATTTAACTAAGGAGGATAATGTTAGATTAAATCAAACAAGGTTTAATTTAATGAGAAGGCTTTAGGGATTTGATCAAGTACGATAAATTATTTAATTAAAGAGGTATTAAGAATTAGTTAAATTAAATTGATTAATTTAATCAACAAAGGAGAAAGACCTAATTAAATAAATAATAATTTATTTAATTAAGGGATGAAAGATGTTTGATAAGTTGAGAGTATGATTCAAGACGAAACAATGTTAGTAGGATCAGGATCAGGTGCATGTATATTTTCCATGTCTACACTTATCTCATGTACTTTTACTATTTCCATTGTATCTTACAAATTTATTTTAAATTGTTAATTCTCAACAAGATTGCTAGAAGAAATAAGAGACTTGGTGATGATGAATTTTACAAGATCCCACAATATAGAAATATTCATGGGTATGTCTTGTTGTGAATTTCAAAGAGCTTTCACATAACATGAATTTAAAGAGCACTTATTATAAGCCTATAAACTATGATTTTATTTTTTAAATTACTACATGAACATGCCTATTATCATAACTTTATTTTTTAAAATTACTACGTGAACATGCCTATCATCATAACTTTGCATTGAGAGCTACAAACCCATGAGTAAAATTATGAAACTAGACTTAAGTGCAGAATATGACATGAAAATAAAAAACATGTTGTAGATCATTCAAGACATTCTTTTAGAAAGAAAAATTGGCATAATGAACATAGACAAAATAGAGAATCTTTTTTATAGGCCCTCAAGGGAATTTATTATTGATTCCAAACCATGTAGTTATAATCATATAAGCTAGGCTTTAAGACTATGAGATTGAAATGGAAAAGATTAGTAATCTCTTGATTTGGAACTTTGAATATATCGGAGTCATTTTGACTTGAATTTACATGTGTTTCCTTGGTCTTATTTTTTAGTGGGTGGAAGAATAAAGGTGTGTTCCACTTTTTGGCTTTAGTGTGACACTCGAATTAATGCTTTTAACTATTTTTTCTCTTTTTGCCATTGATAACAAGCACACCATTAAGAATTTGATAATGATGTGAACTAATAATTTTTAGATTTCGTGTTTAAATTTTAATATATTTTTTAATAACTATTCAAATAATTTTTCTTGCCTTTAAACATTTATTTATAACTTATTTTTTATAATTTATAATATTTTTGATGACTGATATTTTTCTATCTAGCATAATTTATTTTACAAATAAGATCAATTTATAATTTCTTAAATATAGGTAATTGACAATGATGTCTAGAACATGCATATTTTATTTATTCTTAATTTTTAATCTAGATTAATTATAATATAAACTAATATTTTTCCATCCACCAAGAGATAATATAATGTGGTGTAACTTTATTGGTCAAAAGAAACACAATTCAAATGCGACATAAGATTACACAATAATTCACCAATGATATTTACACACATACATTGAAAGTTGGTTGTGATAATATGTATGTGTACACCCATTTCAATAATTAATTGAAATAGATTCTATTGTAAAGTCATGTCTCATCATAAAACTAAAACACTATTATTAAACTCGAAATACTTTATCTAGTGCGTTGAAATCCTATTCTTATATTACTTGTAAAAAAAGATAATATTACATATATTTAAAAAAAAGATGGAAGAAGATATCACACTACAAAAATTTCAAATAAAATCTCAATCCAAATTCTATCAACCCATAATCTGACACTTTTAGTTTTCTTAAACATTTTTTTTTTAAAAACAAATAAAACACCTACTATGAAGGTTTCGAAAGAATTTCCTATCCCCTAAGAATCTTATCCCAGAATTTAGCCACAGAATGGTTGCATGAGGAAAGCATAACAATTAAAAAATAAATAAAATTATAATAAAATTCTATGTTTATAACCAGAACTTGGGAGTGTAAGGTACAGATTGCAATATTATGTATCAGTGATGTTATAGATGAATCACTAAACTAACGGAACAGAAAAGAAGAGAAAAAATGGCAGCCTAACCATGATCGAATAACAAATTCCTCGCTTGATCCTCTTCGGCAAAGAGACCAGACAGAAAAAAGATAGAACAGTATAATCTACAAGTCCAATCCGTCTGCTCAAAGCTTGACCTTGCATTTCTTCCTGCTAATGTTGACACTGGTGTTTTCATCCAGTCTGTCGACCACCAGATCACAGCGCAGGCGGAAAGTGATCTTCATGGTTTTCAGTTTTCCAAACTTGACCTTCACAGGAACATCCGCCTTCAAACGCAGAGGAATGTTTCCCTGCTGCCGCTGTGCAGTCAGCGAAGCAACCATCTCACTGCTAATCTGGACGTTATTTCCAGTGAGACTAACGTTTAAATTATCATTACTCTTGTGGCCCTGATAAAACACAGGCAGTTTGCCCCTGCAGAGCTCTGTTTCGGTGTAGAAAACCCCAAGATAGCTCTTTTCCAAGTAATATATGCCGATCTTTTCATTCGGATTCTTCGCTCTCACAACCATCCCAAACTGCGAAGAAACGGTAGCGTCTGCACCGAGGGCGAAACTGGTAATCTGAAAGTTGTCGACAGAGTATTTGGGTATTCTGGGCTGGAAGACGGTGTAAAGAATGGCGGCAGCTATGATAGAAGCTACAGTTAAGAGCAACAGGAGGTACAATGTCCAGACGAGGCAAAGGCAGCAGAAATTTCGGCGGCGCTTAGGAGGGCGGGAGAAAAATCTGGGGAAATCCCGTGTGGGAAACCGACCCTGCATAACCTGGTGTGGATTAGCGACAGGATCGTCACTGAGGTTCGATTTGGGAACCAGGGGGACACTGGGCGGTGGACTTTTCCACGCGGTCTTTTCCACATCTTCTTTGGCCAAATAAACCCGCTGTGCTTCTGCCATGATCAACTGTGTTATAATCCTGCTTCTGTTCTTAGCTCGGAAAGAATTGATCCCAAAATTGGGGCAGGAAGGCCTGCGGGTTGTACACGGGTGGGAGTATGCAAGGAAAGGAGTTCTTGGTCGATTGTGAAGAAAATGGTAAACGAGAACAGCATTTGATTTGCGTGGTTTCGAGAGTCGCCGTGTAAGCGCGCACCACCCGTCTCCTTGTCCATCCGTATTTCACACGATCTTCACCTACACCAGTCCGTGCTTAACTTTCCTCGATCGCTCCCGAACGTTTCATCGTTTTGACGTGTATTTGTCTGGTTTGAGAATTTTCAGACGTTTTCCTTCGTTTTTCTGCGGGGGATTTGGGTTTTCGTGTTGGATGGTCTGTGCATGTGTAGCAAGTGCTGGGATGGGACGCTAATGGGCTTTTGTTATCTTAAATTTGACTCTTGAATTCATCTCAGACAGACCTAAAACACTGATTGTTAATACGGTCATACGACGTCAAATTTAATGAGTACCCTGCCTGATTCACGAAACGAATATTTTTCCGGTCGCTGTTTCGTCGTTGTACACGGTAGTGCTGGTTTCGGTGAGCAACTTGTCGTGTAGAGAACGGACGGGTTGCCATACAAAGAATTCACAATTTTCCGGAAAAGAGATCATCGTTAGAGAAAGGTCCAGCTGCCATAGAATTTAATACTAGCAATTGCTTCGAAAGGAGGTGGAAGGATTAGGTCGATGTTGAAGTAATATATGGGAGAGTACAAATCAAAGAAGTAGGCTTTTAGAATTGATATATGGGTTTGTTTTATAGTATTATGAGTTGAAGGTGATACGGGAGAGGATCCGGTAGTTGAGCATTCTAATTTTGTGTTTCTCAAAATTCTACGTGTAAATTTCAAGTAAATTTCAAATCACTCTCGAATTTTCACAGCAGCTTACTTGGTAAGTCCCCTACTTATAACTAAGGTTTCAAGGCCACATCATCAAATATGATGTCACATCAGCATGCTTTTTGTTAAGGTGTCCAAAAAAGCCCAAAAAAAAAGTGAGACCGATAGTTGTGCACTAAGTTATGTTTTATTGGAACATTCTAGGTACTAGGTCCTCTCCCCTATTAAGCTTGCATAAATTTGTATTTTTGTTATAAAATGATGAGTTGAAGATCTCAGAACCAAACATTTTGGCCATACAAGCTTTGCAAAATTTCACCAAGCTCGGTTTGGTTATGTTGATTTAAAATGCAATTACAATTTGTATGATTGTGCCTAAAGGAGGAAATGAAACTAAAAAATTATCTACAGAGACAAAATCACCAAATATATATATATAGTAAATTCATCATTCAATTTGAAGTTGCATCATTTCATACCCCATTATGAAAATCCTAATCACAACAAAATAATTCTTGCGTAGACACTACCATTAAGTTTGCAGGAAATGTAGTGCACAAGCAACTACTAAAAGCTGCCAAAGCTTTAAAACCATATAAATTCCTTAAAATGCATTGCATGTTTCGTTAAAGAATCCCAAACCAAAAAAACACAAATCTAGCATATTGCTTGTTTATACCTTGAAATCTTGTGCAATTTATCCAATCAAACTCTAGAAAGATATATATATATATATATATATATATATATATAATTCATCATTCAATCTGAAGACACGTCAGTTCAATCCCCATTCTGAAAACCCTAATCACAATAGAAGAAATATTGCATAGGCAGTACCATTGAGTCTTTGGGAAATATTTTCACCATACAGAAATAAAATTAAGTTCATAGGCAATTGCTAAACGCTGCCAAAGTTTTAAAACCATATAAATTCCTTAAAATACATTACATGTTTTGACAAAGAGTCCCAAATCAACAATGCATAAATCTAGCATATTGCTTGTTCATACCTTGAAATCCTATGCAATCTCTCAAACCAACCTCTGGAAAGGGTGTCACTTGCAACGCCTTTCGTGTAGAGTTATTACGCTACATATAATCCACTGTATACATAACCAAACAAAATATATAATTGAGTGAATATAAGAAATATTATTCTCACCCAAAGTTTGTTTCTTCTTTGAATGTGCCAACCACTATGTCTTATCTCTTACATCTTCACAACTCTAAGGCTTATGAATCTTCATAGAAAGCTAATCATCTAATTCACAAACCCCTCACCCAAAGTCGACTGACTAATGTCACTACAACTGTTGTTTCAATCTATTAACAATATATGAAAAGCAGATCTAAAAATATTAAGGTTTTAGAGCTAGCTCGACACAAGATTTTGGTAGCTTTTAAATAAAAATATTAGCTGTGAGTCAAAATTTGTTTTCAAGCATGAGGCGAGGAATATTTCAGTAGCGCACAAAATATATTAGTTGTTGCTTAATTTAACAGTTTTCAATTTTTTATGCATTAAACCAGAGCTCAATTCCAAGATTTTGTGGCAACCTCAATTGTCATCCTTGCACTCTTATCCACAATGGACTAACCTTCTAATAGTTTTTTAAATTAAAAATCATCATTGAGGCCATATCATACTTGATGAACATCATCCAAGGAGCAATAATTGATGAGTTTCTTAGTCGTCCATTGACCCACCATCATTACTACCTCTATTCCTTCAATCAACCTTGAGCATGTTTGTTGGCATCATCATCCATTGGACTTGCGATCTCAAAAATTTGACATGCACCTTCCCCCAAAATTATTGTACAATGAAAGGCCATAACCCCAGGATGAGCTTGCAAAAGGGAAAAGTGAATCAAAGAAAAGGGGCCAAAATTGAGCAGAAATGACTAATATAGTTCTTTTCTAGCACATGACCTCTCATCTCCCATCGAGTCAACACTCAATAGCTAGAATTAAAACACAAAGAACTTGCTTCAAGAAGATTATTAGGGCAATCAAATAGAGGGGGTTTCTTAATAACACAAGGACAACAAAGAAGCATGAGCAATTACACACAAATTTGTAATGTCCCTAACAAATAATTTTAATGAAAGACTGATTTGCAAATTGTATTCAGTACACATCAACATATGAATGCAAAGATAATTATCCAATATATTAACAAAATTTAGACTCTCATTCACATATATGATATTTCTATAACATGCCAATTGTTCATCCAAGTAAATTTCCTAAGTCTTCATATTCAAGTAAATAAACTATGTTTCATAACCATTGCTGTATAATTTCTCTTTTCCAAAAAAGGATAAATGAGCATAAATGACATAACAAATTCTAAGCATTGATTTCATTTCCAATATAATACTCCACAAGTTACAAATTTTTCAAAGATTGTATACAAAGTACATACATAGGGGTGATCCCACAATAGTGATTTACAATTATTGCCAAACTAGACATTGAAATTATTATTTTTAACTAAATCTTCACATTCAGGCACCTATAGCGGCTAAACCGTAAGGAATTTGAAGATGATGCAAACTAGAGTCTCGTCACATTTTGTCTGTAGATTCTAATTTTTTTTTTTTCAAAATTTTTGGAATCAGATTGCACTTCTTTTTCCATCTCCCACGAAAACTGGTTTTTTTCAAAAAAAAAACATTTTTAAAAAGTGGCACACACCGTATAACATATAACTTTTTTTCCATGAAGGATAAAATTATAATTCTGTCGAATTTAGATTTGTAACTCTGATATCTAGTGATTCCACTTGGTTAGATAGTTTTTTATCGAATATTTTTTCTTTAATCAAGTTTCGAAGTCAAACCAATTACAACTCAGACATAGCGCGGCCGTATAATGCGTAACTTTTTTTGTATTTATCAAAATTCAAATTTTTATTTTTTGTTGGATCAAGGACTTCAATATCTGGTGCACTCATATTTTTTTATTTATTTTTGATAATCTGCTATTTTTCCACATGTGCAGAACAAAGACCTTCATTTTGGATGAAAAACCAATGTTTAATAAAACTAAAAAAACAAATACATAATAAAACCAAAACATATTAAAATTATATTCGTTGGATAGATCGTTCTGAGGACTACCTGAATCTAGTTGGGTTTGTGAATATTCCTCCATTTTCATCCTCAACCCGAGCTCCAAAGTGCCAAAATTTAGGTTTTTTTGTGTCTCAAGGGGGGGATGAGGGATAAGGGGGGTTCGTACGAACCCCTAGAGGTTCGAGCGAACCCCTTTCCCATGCATTTTTTTTTTCCTGGTGGCCAAGATTCAAAGAGGTTCGCTCATTATGGGTTCAGTCGAACCAGTAGGTTCATACGAACCCCCAAAATCATAATTTTTGCCTTGGGGTCATTTTTTGTGAGTTTTCCTTCCTCACTTGAATTGTAAACCACTATTGTGGCTTCACCCATAGCTCAACTGAGCTTAAAAGGAATAGATGTATATGGTCCAAGAATCTCCTTTCAAATATTGGTCGCCAACTAAAGAGGAGAAGTATCACTCAAGCACTTTTCCGCCAACCACAGACTCAAATGCGGTCCCCCACACATCTATCATCTGATAGATGGCCCTACCCTTTGATGAAGAGATTGGTGGAGTAACCTCGTAGTGACAACCAATCTGAGCTTAGTGTTGTGCCCTACATAACTAGAACTTGTAGACACTACAATCATGAACTAGTATGCATAAAAAGGAGCATAGTGAACTGATAGTGGAGCCAAAGATAATCACACTACTTTGGCCAAAGTATTATCACTCAGTATCTCAAGTGACAACCATCCTATTCACATACACTACTCTAGCTTGATTTGATTTTAGGCCATTATAATCTATGCATAGGTAATTTCCTTCAATAGGTAATCATTAACCTCAGGAATAACCTATTCCCCTTTTCCCATAACACAATGGTATCTCTACCAATGAATCATAAGAATAAGTTACCCCCTTCAATGGATATTCTAATCCCAAGTATAATATATGAGCTTTCTAAGTCTACAAATTAACTTTGCATAAAATAACTTAACAAGCTATTCCCATTTCATCAATCCTAGTATATAATACTATAGACGATAAACGATCACTCCTTAATATGGAATAAGTACAAACACTCATAAGGAAAACATATCAATAAGACTCTTTTCCTTTCCTATAAGCAAATAGAATATTACTCTATTTCAAGCAATCAAATGCAATTCCAAATAATACACACAAGACAATCAATCTTTCAGAAAAATAGATAAACATAAGAGATTAGAATCTCATGCTTGTTAATCACTTTAATCCAATTGACTCATTGGATCTCAAGCTTGGCCCCCTCTTAAAATTATCTTAGCAACAAAACCCTCTTAATTCCTCTCACTAAAGTTTCCTTACAAATAACTCCTAGCAAAATAAGAATCTCTCAATAAAAATGCAGTAGAATGGAATGGCGTAATATTGTGTAGTAGAAGCGTATTCAAATGAGGTAAGGGTGCCTCTATTAATACCCAAAAACTAACATCTACAGGATACAAACAAGGCTTATGAAATGACACTTCTTAGCCTAATTGCATAGACTCATCTTGATAATAAAAAGGTGGCAAATTTATATCTCAATACTCACCCAACAGGATAGCAAGTTGATTCTTTGCTTGCTAACACCAGGTTTTACTGATTCATAATGCACATGTTCTAATCTAGAAATCGACTTACAGGCTCAAGAGACTTCTAAATGAAACAAAAAATTCATAATATGGTGCCAACTATTCACCATATTCCCTATATACTAGCTTGTTGTTTTAACAAAAGAATAAGTCTAAACTCATTTGGTTATGTTTTAAATAGCTGTCTTGGTCTATGCCAAAGTATTTGACACATTTCAATGAGTCAAATTCACTCATTATAGCATTGCTTTATCATTAACTTAGCATGTCACTTTGTATAGTGCACAACCTTTACATTTTTCTTTATTCATTAAGTATGAACTATGTGCAACAAATTAAAACTTATGTATTTTCCATCACTTTTATCAATGATGATATATGCAATTTAAATACTTAGCATTCCGCTATTATATGAAGTGCTATAATTACATTATATCTTTCATTCCATATATTCAATAAATCAGCCAAAGTATATATTTATAATATATATATAACATTAATAAATAGCATTTGATGCTATATATATATATATGTATCTATATATTCAAATATATATTTATTTATATATATATATATTCTGACAAATAAGTTTGTCTAAATAATCAACTTGATCTTCGAATGAATGAGATCAAGTTAACATTTCCTATATAGTATCGTATGTGTATACATATCTATATTCATGTATATGTACATATACATATATTGACATATTCGTATGGACATTCCCATTTGTCAACACATATGCGTATATCAACATATGTATATATGTATAAATGCATATATCTCATATATATACATTCGATTATATACAATCAATCACACAAAAAATTGCTATCTTATTGATAGGTATATATACATGTGATGTATATATATATATACATACATGTCTTATTGTCCTTTCGATATCACCATGCCCGTGATAAATCCATCCATGAGTGTGCATAGGTACGTCTACCTATGTATTCTCATGTACGTATCATCTCACATGTATGGATTATTTTTGACATGCACATGTATACATATATGCATTCTATGTATATATATCTTATCAATCAAGTTAAGCAATACAAAGAAATCACATGCACCAATTACTAGACACAATCCAAGAATGCTCTTAACAGAAATCAAGATCCTTCCTAATGTAAACACATCATACTAAAGGATGACTTACCAATTCCCAAAACTATGACTTGACTCAACCATTCTATAAGTGTGTGTGTGTAAGCTCAGTTAGGTTTCATTACAGGTTACCTGACCAAGTTCTTCTCCCGAGTGATATTTCCCCTCGCTTTCGAAGGATTGAAATTGAATCTACATCCAACTTAACACATTTTCATAGTAGTTAGTCGTTCATCAAAACAAACATTTATACATTTCATAGTTAGAATATTAAATTCAATAACCATTCATTCCAAATATCCATTCCATTATATAACATCAAATGAAATAAACATTCATTCATAAATTTCCAATTATTTAGATAAACAAAGTGCAACCATATATATATTTTCCAATCAGAGTTCCAAATACATTCATATATGCAATAATTTACCCTAACATAGTAATAGTAAATAGGTAAATTCACAATAGGGTGTAACATACTCCCCCCTTGTGAATCATCATCCTCGATGATTTTATGTAGCAACATAAACTAGACAAAGAAAATAAAACATTGTTTTTCAAGCACTTTCAAAAGCACATAAGACATGTGGAAACTTTTTCTCTATTTCAGTATAATCTTATCATGTGGCAGAATCTTTTGCATACTGGTCTCATTGGACTTTGCACTACAAAACCTCTCTATTATGCAAGTGAAACTTACATGTTCCAAGCACCTTGATAGGCTCGATTGTTACCACTTCGAGGTCCTATACCTGTAAATCATTCCAATCAATTACATGATTATCTCCCAATATATACTTCTTTAGGTAAGAAATGTGAAAGACATTATGCATCTAGGCAAGAGTTGATGGCAATGCAATTCGATAAGCTAAAAAAATCACTTCCTTAAGAATCTCAAAAGGATCTACATAGCGCAAAGCTAGTTTGGATGAATTTCCAAACTTGATGGAACTCTTATGAGGTTTAACCCTTAACAACACCTTATCACCCACTACAAAATTTCTAGGTACTCGCTTTGTATCTGCATATCTTTTTTGTCTATCATTGGCTTCAACTAGCCTTTGCTTAACAATTCTAACTTGTTCCTCCATTTCAGCCAACATCTCTGGCCCAAGACTCAACCTGTCCTCAATTTTATCCCAACTTATAGGGGTTTGACACTTTCAACCATATAATTCTTCAAAAGGAGCCATCTTAATTGTAGAATTATAGGAATTTTTATAAGCAAATTCCACTAATGGAAATTAATCTTCCCACTTGTATTGTCGATCCATGCAATAAATTCTTAGTAGGTCTTCAAGTACTTGGTTCACCCTTTCTATTTTTCCACTTGTTTCTAGATGATATACTGAACTTATATTTAATTGAGTCCCAAGTGTAGAAAATAAGGTTGCCAAAACCTTGAGGTCACACATGCATCTCTATCTAAGATAATCTTCTCAGGAATTCCATGCATTTTAAACAATTCTTGAATGAATATTTGAGCTATGATAGGAGCTCCATCAGTTATATTACTTGGTATGAGATGTGGTACCTTAGTAAGCTTGTCCATAACCACTATAATGGCATCGTGCTTATTTCTTGACATAGGTAATCCTTGCACAAAGTCCATACTAATGAATTGCCACTTACTCTATGGAATATCATGTGGATATAATAAGCCTGCAAGATGATGATGTTCAACTTTCACCCTTTGAAATTATAATCATCTAGCCACAAATATAGCACTATCCCCTTTCATCCCTTTCCAAAAATATAATGGCTTCAGATCAGCCAACATTTTTGTCACACCAAGATGTCCAAAGTATGGTGCTTCATAAAATTCTTTCAACACAAGATTTCTTAACTCTTTAGAGTCAGGCACATACATTCTTCCTTTATACCTTAGCAATCCATTAGGCTCAAAGTGAAATCCCTCATATCTTGCATCTTGTGGATTGCTTGTGAGTGCTTTCTTAACTTGCATATAGTACTCATCCCCCTTGCATTTTCGCAACACTTGGCTTTTAAAGTTGGTTTGAATTGTCACAATTGAGGCAATATGTCTCCTATGACTTAAGGCATTGGCAACCTAATTTTCTTTTCCCTTGATGTAGCTAATATTGAAGTCATAATCAAATATCAACTCCAACCATCTTCTTTTTCATGCATTCAAATTAGGCTAGGTAAATAGATATCTTAAACCGCAATGATCGATTTTCATCTCAAAGGGATTTCCCAACAAGTAATGCCTCCACATCTGCAATGTATGAACCACTGTTGCTAGCTATAAATCATGAGAAGCATAATTTTGTTCATAGGGTTTCAACTTCCTCGATTCATAAGCAATTACTTGTGCTTCTTGCATTAAGACTCCACCTAAGCCTTCTCCCGATGCATCTATGATAAAAGTGAAGTCACCATCAAGATCTGGTGCTTTCATAATTGGAGCAGTAGTCAACCTCTCTTTGAGTAGATTAAATGTTGCTTGGCATTTTTATATCCACTCAAACTTCTTTCCTTTCCTCTACAAATAAGTAATAGGAAAGGCTATTCTAGAAAATTTTACAACAAAATTCCGATAATATCCTGCCAAACCCATAAAAATTCTTACCTTAGAGAAATTTTTATGCACTGACCATTCTAGCATTGCCTTGATCTTGGATAGATCAATAGAAATACCATTAGCTAAGATCGCGTGACCAAGGTACTGGACTTTCTTTTGAAAGAATGTACATTTAGTGAGCTTCCCAAACAACTTATGTTCTCTCAGTCATTGTAGAACTATCTCCAAATGCTTGCAATGATCCTCCTCATTCTTGGAATAAATTAGGATATCATCCAAGAAAACCAAAACACACTTATCTAGGCAATCCCTAAACATGTTGTTCATTAGGTTCATAAATGTTGTCGATGCATTAGTAAGTCTGAATGGTAGGACTATAAAATCTTAATGCCCATATCTAGTTTTGAAGGTAGTCTTCAAAATATCTTCATATTTGATCCTTAATTAGTGGTATCCAGATCGTAGATCAATCTTAGAAAACATAGTATCTCCTCACATTTGATCAAAAAGATCACCAATGTGTGGCAATGGATACTTGCTATTTACTGTATCTTTGTTAAGCATTCGATAATCTACACATAAGAACAGTGTACCATCCTTCTTCTTCACAAAGATTACTAGCGCTCCCCAAGGTGAAACATTGGGTCTTATCAATCCCTTAGATAAGAATTCATCTAATTGTTCCTTAAGCTCCATTAACTTAGTTTTCATCATCCTATAAAGCACTTTGGAAATAGGTTCTGATCCTAGCACTATCAATGGAGAAATTGAATATCCTTTTAGGTGGTAGTCCAAGTAGTTCCTCTAGAAACACATCCGCAAACTTTCTTAAGATAGGATATTTTTCCATATCCATCTCTCCAGTTTCCATCATTTCACCTTCTTCTACCTCTTGGTGATCTTGTGGCCCATAGTTGTCAATGCCATCTTGAGAAATAAATTTCTTATATTCTTCAAGATTTTCCATCTTTATTGCAAAGAGCTTGCATCCTTTCTTATTATCCCTAAGCAATTGCATGGCAGAGATTTGACACAACTTGAATTCCCTAGGTATCCCTTGCAACATTACCTGGTTACCTAAAGCATCCATGCACTCTATTGTTTTGGCATGTCAGTCTACCTTGGCTCTATACTTCCAAAGCGAGTTCATTCCAAGGATAACATCATAGGATCCTAAGGGTGCTACATTTAGGTTTACCTCCATAGAGAAACAAGGAAGTTCAATCCTAGCTTCAAAAAAACATTGTTTCACCATTTCTCTTGTTTGGTTTGCATATTCAACCCATGACTTTGTCATATAACCAAATTTCCTAGATATTTGATTTGCTATTCTAGGTGAAACAAAATTTTCAGTAGCTCCTATATCTATAAGTATGGAAATAGGAAAACCAAATAAAATACTTAGAGTCTCCACTTGATTAATTTGATACTCCACTTGATGATCGTCCAAGGAAACATGAATCTTCTGTTGGAATGTCATTTGCTAGGAAGGAATTTGGTTTCCATAAGGTCATGACCCAAAAGGCTTATTGGGACAATTTATAGCAAAGTGGTATCCACCACATGTGAAGCATCCCATTGATGCTCCTTTCTTCCTTGTAGGTTCACTAGGTCTACTAGCATTACCTCCAACATTTTTAACATTACTGCCATTGAAATGATTCCTCTTTCATTCTCTCCTTGATCCTCTTTCATTATTTTAGGGTCCCTTATCCCCTTGCTTCTGAAAATATTATGCTCCATCAAACTTTCTTGGAGTCGATTTATCTTGGGCTCCTCCGAACTTCTTATGGTTCCTATTCTCTTGGTGGATGGAGATGGCTTTGAGATTCTTCTTTTGCTTAACAACCTTCTCATAAACTAGGTCCATAGTTGTTGGACCATGAACATCTACTTCACCACCAATTTGGCTATTAAGCCCCATAATAAATTTCCTTATGTGGAAATGTTCATTCTTCTAATACATTGGTACATAACATAACAGATGAGTGAAATTTTCCTAGTACTCATTTACTGACACCTCTCCCTATTTCAAATTTTGAAAATCAGTGAGTTTCTAGTCGTAAAAGAGTTGGGGGAGCAATATTTTCCAAAATATTTCTAAAAACTCGTTCCATGTAAGTTTCAAATAACTAAGCCCGAGTTCCATTTTCTTGTTCATCCACCAGTTAGAGGCTTCTCCCGCTAACTGATAGGCTCCCCATACTGCTTTCATGACCTCAAAATAGTTTCAGATCTCTAAATATTTTTCCATCTGAATCAACCATGTCTTAGCTTCTTCCTCATTGGTGCTACCTTCAAATTTTGGTAGGGTTATTTTCCTCATGTCCCTAGAAAGTTCAATAGCCAAATGCTTCCTACTAGTTCCTTCAGATTGAGAGTGTGATTTCTCATTCTCATGTTCGTGGGTCTGAATATGATTGTGAGAATTCTCTCCATCTTCAATGATAGGGATTTCTTCATTAATCAAAACTTCTTGTTCTACTCTATCTTTTTCCCTTACTTCTTGCTCAAGATTTCCCAACCTTGCATTGGTTTCATGAATGATAGCCAAAATTTGATCCAATTTGGCTTCAGCACCCTTCGGACCTTGTTCAAATTCCTGACTTCCTCCAGAATTAGTCATTGTTCTCACCATCCTTTGCAATAAAAGGGTTATACCCAAAGATTCATCTTTATTAGATTCAATCATGTTCTTACTATCTTATGGATAACATTTAAATGAGCATTCATTCACACATAAAAGAAATCTCACATAAGATTTTGAGCACAAGCTTTTGGTAAACACATGATTTTTACTATTCACAAGTATCTCAATATCCTTTCAATTTACAAAGAGTGACTATTCAAATAGTAAAGTGGAGAGTATCCCTCAGATTCACTCTCAGACACATAACTCAATAGAGTATACCCCTCAAATTTTTGTTCATCTCTTATTTGGTCATATTTATCTCAAAAGGGGTGGTATCCTTCAGATTTATCATCCAATACATATTTACAAGGGACATAACCCTCTGATTCATTACTTGAGGAAATGATAATCACTTCCAACATAGGAAGGACTCTAGGGTCTCTAAATATGAATGTTGTACTAAAACTCCCTTTCGAGGGCATATCCCTGAAAAGTGACAAGGAATTAGACTTTTTTGGTGAAATTGGAGGTAAATAGTTGAAATTGGCCTCCTCCTTCACCCTTCTCTTTACTTCACTAATCCGAGAAAGTGTGATTGAAATCTTCAATATCACTTAATCAGACACCATTATCATACTTGGTTCCCTCTATCATATGAACAATGGCCTCTTTTTTCTTCTTGGCTTTTAGGTAGCGCTCATTCCTGATTACTGACTTTGTTGCAATTAACCTGAGACGCACCATCCTAGCACAAGAACTTCCAAAAATTAGTCTCATTCAATGTTGGATGGAAAGTAAGGTGAGCACATAGGTTCCAGAGCTGAACCTAGTAGCTATGATACCACGTGTAACATGCCAATAGTTCATGCAAGTAAATTTCCTAAGTTTTCACATTCAAGTAAATAAAATATGTTTCATAACCATTGCTATAAAATATCTCTTTTCCAAAAGAGAATAAATGAGCATAAATGGCATAACAAATTCCAAGAATTGATTTCATTTCCAATATAATATTCCACAAATTAAAAAATTTCCAAAGATTGTATACAAAGTACATACATAGCTTAAATGAGCTTCAAAGCAATAGATATAGATGGTCTAGGAATCTCCTTTCAAATATTGGTTGCCAGCTAAGGAGGAGAAGCATCAGTCAAGTGATTTTTCACAAACCACAAACTCAAATGTGGTCCCCAACACATCTATCATCTAATAGATGGCCCTACCCTTCGACGAAGAGATTGGTGGAGTAACCTTGTAATGACAACCACTTTGAGCTTAGTGTTGTGCCCTACATAACTAGAACTTGTAGAAACTACAATCCTGAACTAGTATGCATAAAAAGAAACATGATGAACTGACAATGGAGCCAAAGGAAATCACATTACTTTGGCCAAAGTATTCTCAATTAGTATCTTGAGTGACAATCATCCTATTCACATACACTACTCTAGCTTGATTTGACTTTAGGCCATTATAATCTATGCATAGGTAATTTCCTTCAATAGGTAATCATTAACCTCAGAAATAACCCATTCCCCTTTTCCCATAACACAATGGTATCTCTGCCGATAAATAATAAGCATAAGTTACCCCCTTCAATGGATATTCTAATCCCAGGTATAACATATGAGCTTTCTAAGTCTACAAATTAAATTTGCATAAAATAACTTAACAAGCTATTCCCATTTCATCAATCCTAGTATATAATACTATAGATGATAAATAATCACTCCTTGATATGGAGTAAGTACAAACACTCATAAGGAAAACATATCAATAAGACTCTTTTCCTTTCCTATAAGCAAATAAAATATTACTCTATTTCAAATAATCAAATGCAATTTCAAATAATACACACAAGACAATCAATCTTTCAAAAAAATAGATAAACATAAGAGATTAGAATTGCATGCCTGTTAATCGCTTTAATCCAATTGACTCACTGGATCTCAAGCTTGGCCGCCTCTTAAAATCAGCTTAGCAAAAAAACCCTCTCAATTCCTCTCACTAAAGTTTCCTCACAAATAACTCTTAGCAAAATAAGAATCTCTTAATAAAAATGCAACAAAATGGAGCATTGTAATATTATGTAGTAGAAGTGTATTCAAATGAGGTAAGGGTGCCTCTATTTATAACCAAAAACCAACATCTACATGCTACAAACAAGGATTATGAAATGGCACTTCTTAGCCTAATTCCATCGACTCAACTTGATAATAAAAAGGTGGTGAATTTCTATCTCAATACTCATCCAATAGCAGATCGATTCTTTGCTTACCAATAACAAGTTTGATTGATTCATAATGCACATGTTCTAATTTGTAAATCAAATTATAGGCTCAAGAGACTTCTAAATGAAACACAAAATTCATAATATGGCGCCAGCTATTCACCATATTACCTATTTACCAGCTTGTTGTTTTAATAGAATAATAAGTTTAAACTTATTTGGTTGCATTTTAAATAGCTGACTTGGTCTATGTCAAAGTATTCGACACATTTCAATGAGTCAACTTCACTCATTATAGTTTTGCTTTATCATTAACTTAACACGTCACTTTGTATAGTGCGTAGCCTTTACATTTTCCTTTATTCATTAAGTATGAACTATGCGCAACAGATTAAAACATGTATTTTCCATCACTTTTATCAATGATGATATATGTGGTTTAGATACTTAGCATTGTTCTATTATATGAAGCGTTGTAATCACATTATATTGGCCATGCCATATATTCAATAAATCAGAAAAAGTATATATTTATGTATATATATATATATATATATAACATTAATAAATAAAATTTAATGCTATTTATATATATATGTATATATATTCAAATATATATTTATTTGTATATATATTCTGACAAATAAGTTTGTCTAAATAATCCACTTGATATTTGAATGAATGAAATTAAGTTAACATTTCTTATATAGTATCATATTTGTATACATATCTATATTCATGTATACACACATATACATATATCGACATATTCATATGGACATTCCCATATGTTAACACATACGTGTATATCAAAATATGTATATATGCATCTATCTCATATATATACATTCAATTATATAATCAATCACATAAATAATTGCTATCTTATTGATAGGTATATATACATGTGATGTATATATATACATACATGTCTTATTTTCCTTTCGATATCACCATGCTCATGATAAATCCATCCATGAGCATGCGTAGGTACGTCTACCTACGTATTCTCATGTATGTATCATCTCACGTGTATGGGTTATCATAGACATGCACATGTATACATATATATACATTCTATGTATATATATCTTATCAATCAAGTTAAGAAATATGAAGAACTCACATGCACCAAGTACTAAACACAATCCAAGAATTCTCTTAACAGAAATCAAGATCCTTCCTAATGTAAACACATCATACTAAAGGATGACTTACCAATTCCCAAAACTGAGTTGACTCAACCATTCTATGAGTTTGTGTAAGCTCAGTTAGGTTTCATTACAGGTTACCTAACCAAGTTCTTCTCTTGAGTGATACTTCCCCTCGCTTCTAGAGGATTGAATCTGAATCTGCATCCAACTTAACACATTTTCATAGTAACCAGTTGTTCATCAAAACAAGCATTTATACATTTCATAGTTAGAATATAAAATTCCATAACCATTCATTCCAGATATCCATTCCATTATATAACATCAAATGAAATAAACATGCATTCATAATTTTCCAATGATTCAGATAAACAAAGTGCAACCATATATATATTTTCCAATCAAAACTCCAAATACATTGATATATGCAATAATTTATCCTAACAAAGTAATAGTAAATAGGTAAACACAAAGTAGGGAGTAACAATTTCAATTACAATGGAATGATATACAAGGTTCCCACAAATCAGAAAAATTATCACTAAATTCCTTACAGAGTCCTTGAAACTCATATACAATCCCTAAATGAGAATGCCCTTAGGAACCAAAGGGGTTTTTTCCTCTAATCCTAGTGGTCCTTAGGTTTCATCCAATGATCACAAACTCTTATGGGTTTTTGTCCATAGAAGGGGTTTGAAGACAAGTGTCCCAAAAATATAGAAAAATAACATAATAATTTGATGCCCCTTGAGCTAAAATGGCACCAAAGCCTAGAATTTGAATTTCACATGCTACACTAGGTCAGCGTTAAGGCCAAAGTCAATTATTTCAAAGTTAACATGCTACTCTATGGACCTATCCACATGATTCCTAGGCCTCTTCCTCCTTGAAACTTTGCAATTGATGTTGCATGATCCAAAGGTGTCTTATCCATTCTGTCTACTGAAGTAGGTGCCATTTTCCTGGTACAATCATCTTTTGATAATAATATATTTTCAGTACCTGATCCATTTCCTTTGAGATTAGGATGTGATGTGAAAGTGTCATTGTGGATGCTATGTTCCAAAATGTAATCCAAAATATTCTCCCATGGAGGAATGCAAAGGGATTCCTGGAAGTGATTCAATTTCGGTACAACGAGCCTGGATTTGCAATTTTTTGATGGTGATATCTTCTCAGTATATGAAATTTTTCCCAGGGCTCTAGATATGATGTGTTGTTTTTATTGCATATGTTAAGTTCCAAACCATAAGCCAAGATGTGCTCCTGTGAAGGAATGTGGTAGGATTCCTGAATTCCACTCTGCAATTGTATTTTTGGAAAAAGGGATGTGACAAATCCTCCCTTCCCAAAATTTCTTGTCCTTAAGCAATGCAAATTTGGATGCTCTATAATTTCAAGCCCCTCCCAGGTAGCATATTCAATTGGAAAATCCTTCCAACGAACAAGATACTCAGTTATATTTTGGTTTCTTAGTTTTTTTACCCTAGTATCAGCTACAACTTCTGGAATAAGGATTATTTTCTCCTCATCACTAAGTGGCGGTAACTCACTAGTAGAAGATAGATTCAATCCCAAAACCTTCTTCAGACATGAAACAAGGAAGACATTATGGTTTTTGTTGTCTATTGGAAGCTCCACATCATAAACAACTTCTCCCACCTTCCAGATTATCTTGTATGATCTATAGAACTTAGGATTGAGCTTCTCAACTCCACCTTTCTTGGTGGAAGTCTGTCTATAGGGCTACAAACTTATAAATACCATGTATCCCATCTCAAATGACCTTTATGTGTGCTTCCTATCTACATACATCTTTTGTTGACTCTAGGAAACTTGCAGATGATCTTTGAGAGTTCTCAAAAAATCTTGACTTTGATTTACCAAATTACTCAATGTCATAACTTTAATGTATGTGAGGACTAACTCTATAAAGGTTAATGCATCATATCCATAAATTTATCTGAATGGATACATGCAAATGTATATGTGATGAGTTGTGTTGTTGCGATAATCTCCCAAATGCAACCATTTGATCTAGGCCACCTGCTAAATGGTAGGACAATTCCTCAAGTATCCTTCTAGCCACTTGTTTATAATTTCAATTTTCCCATCAATTTGTGGATGATAGCTTGTGCTAGAGGTGAGCTTGGTGCCTATCAGATGGAATAAATCCTTCCAAAAATTATTGAGGAACTGGTTGTCTTTGTCACTAATAATGTTCTTGGGTAGTCCATGCAACCAAAAAACTTCCTTGAAGAATAGTTTTGCAACTTTTGGAGTTTTATAGTCACTAGAGATGACAAATAAATGAGCATACTTAGTCAATCTATCCACTAAAACATAGATGTAGTCTTTGACTTGATCTTTGAGTAATTTGATGATGAAATCCATGGAGATATTATCCCATTTATGTTCTAGAATGGGAAGAGGCTGCAATAATCCAGCTAAAAGTTTTTGTTCCCCCTTGTTCTGCTCACATGTGACACATTCTTTGATGTGTGAGATAACATCCTCCTTGAGGCCCTTCCAAGAGAATATTTATCTGGTCTATCAATAATTTTTGTAGAACCTTGGATGCCCTACCATAGGTGCATTATGATAGGCCTCCAATATCTTCTCTTTCACCTTGGATTTGGAAACTAGGAACACTCTATTCTTGAATAGAATCAAACCTTTCGACACCACATACCGATCATCCTTTTTGGAACCTTCCAGAATTCCAATGGTAGAAGGATCCTTGGCATATTCCTCCATGATTGACTCCTTCCAATCTGTTTATGTGATGGATACATGACATAGAGTAGACCTCCTAGAGAGTGCATCCGCCATAATATTCTTTTTCCCTTTGAAATATTCAATATCAAAATTATATGGGTGAAATTACTTACCCATTTCTACTACCTATCATTCATATTTTGTTGAATCAAGAAGAACTTCAAGCTTTTATGATTTGATTTGACCATAAATCTTTTGCACACCAGGTATTGTCAAAACATCTCCAAGGAATGAATTATGGATATAATCTCTTTGTTCTATATGGAATATCCTATTTCATGTGCCCTCAAATTCCTACTTTCAAAAGCTATGGGGTGACCTATCTAAGAAAGTACCACTCCACATCCTTCACTAGAAGCATCACATTCTACAACAAATGAAAGTGAGAAATTAGGAATTGCAAGAATCAGACAAGAGATCATTACCTCTTTTAGCTTCTCAAAGGTCCCTTGTTCTTATGTTGTCCATTCAAAGGCTCCTACTTTAGTCAAATTGGTGAGAGATGTCACAAACTAAGAAAAACATCTAAAAAACCTCCAGTAATAGCTACACAGTCCAAAGAAACCTCTTAGTTGAGACAAGTTTGTAGGAGGTGGCCAATCTAGAATGGTTTGGATCTTTTGTTGCTCAACCTGAAATCGTTTAGCACTTATGACATGTCCCAAATACAATATCTTTGTTGACCCAAACTCACATTTGGACATCTTTGCAAAGCGAGACTATTGTTTGAGAATTCCCAAGACTATATCCAAATGCTTCAAATGTTCTTCCCATGTTTTTCTATAGATTATAATATCATCAGAGAAAACCAACACAAACTTCCTTGAGCTCTTACCAAAAACATGATTCATGCATGATTGGAAATTTTTCGGAGCATTAGTGAGACCAAAGGGCATAACCAAGAACTCAAAATGCCCATATTGACACTGGAAATAAATATTTTGTATATCTTCTTCCCTCATGTGGATCTAGTGGTATCGAGACCTCAAATCAATATTTGAGAAGTACACCGCACCATGTATCTCATCAATCAACTCATCTATCTATGGTATGGGGTACTAGTTCTCAATAGTCTTCTTATTCAATGCCTGGTAATCTATGCACATCTGCAAAGTGCCATCCTTCTTCTTTACTAGCACCATAAAATATGTGAAAGGACTAGAGCTTGGTCTAATGTAGCCCATATCCAATAACCCCTTTATTGCTTTCTCTATCTCCTCCTTATACATCCGAGGATGGTGGTAAGGAGTGGTCATAATAGGCTTTGATCACGATTCATGCTCTATGATATGATGGAAACCTCTATCCAACGGAAATCCAAGATGCATGCCACTGAAAACCAAATTATACTTATCCAAAATATTTTGTATATACATATGAACTTGACCATTTCTACCTTCAAAAGAGTCTTTTGAAATCACCAAACAACTAGTAGTCCAAGCAACTTGGCTCTTTTGGAAGGTCCTCTCCATTCTCTTGGTTGATACTTCTCGTGGACCTCAATTACCCATTCCCTTTAGAACCACATCCTTCCCAATGGATTAGAACTTGAGTTTCAACATTTGGTAGTTTTTAGTGTACTCACCCAATGAATGTAGCCATGGCACACCCAAAATTACGTCAATTTGACCCAAACCAATAACATAGAAATCATCACAAACCTTATGACCTCCAAATGTTATGTCCAACTTTTGAACATTTTCCTTGTAGGGTAAGTTATACCCATCCACAACAATGACAATGAAGCCTTCAAAATTCTCCACATCTAGCCTTCCTCTCCTTGCAAGTCCCTCATAAATGAAGTTGTGGGTAGCTCCTCCATCAATCAAAATAGTCACTCTTTGTTCCGTAAGGACTCCTTGAACTTTGAAAGAATAGTACCTATGTGCACTAGATAGTGATTTCAACGTACCACCATTGTCTTTCTCCTTATCTTCTTCCACTGGAGGGGTGTCTTTTGGATCATGAAATTCATCAAACTCTTTTGATTCTGACTCTTTGTTAGAAACAACTTCTATATAGTGAACTTGCCCCTTTCCAAGACACCTATGTCTTGGAACCCATGGCTCTCAAAAAGAGAAATAAAGTTTCTTCCTTCTGAGATCATTTTTTGTTTCATCATAATTCTTCTTAGGTGTGGTAGGGGGAGATGGTTTCTGAGTAGTCCAAAACTTCTTTAGGAAAATTCCATTTTTTTTATTCCATATTCAAGGTTTTTATTTTTGTTGGGGAACCAAATTCTCCAGATCAAAAGCTTTCTGGATAGTCTCCTGAAGTGTTGGGGGGTGGGATTCCTTCACCAATCCCCTGAGTTATTCCACAAATCCTTCAATGAAGAGGATTATGAGCCTCTTCTTTGAGATGTTAGTTACCATGACTGATAGCCTTTGGAACTCTACAACATATTCTTCCACACTTCCCTTTGTTTGAGGTGAGCCAAATCTCTAAAATATTCTTTCAGATCTCTCTTATCAAATCTCTCAACTAGTTTGATACAAAACTCATCATAAGATTTGATCAATTTATAGCCTTGAGTAATCAAACCATGGTACCACCAATAATGAACAATCCCTTCCAAATGTAGGGTGGAAAATTTGATGGCATCTTCCTCAGAAATAAGTTTGAGTTCCAAGTATGTATCAAGTTTTTGCAACCATGCCCTAGTAGTGCTCTTCTCAAATCCATCAAAAGGGAAAATAGACAACTTCCCCAATAAATGATCCAAATATTTTGACTTAGGGGTCATAATTTCCTTTCTTATTCTTCTTCATTTCTATGAAATCTCTCAAAGATAATATCTCCTTGATCTGAGGGTGCAAATACCTATACTCTTCATAAGCTCTTGAGATGTTATCTCGGAGGGCAGTTTCTTCCCCTAGAACTTCTTCTACTCTCTAAATGAATTTAGGCTTGAGAGGCCTATTACTGAAGTTAGTTTTAGAGCTTTGTGTAGCAACCATCTTCTCCTTCTCCTTTCCACCATTGGTTTCACTGGTAGCACCATTAATAATATCACTCTCCTTCCTAGCATTGGTTTGCATCCACTGAAACATTTAGCCAAACATGTTGGCAAGACAATTATTCCCTTGTATCATTTCCTCAAATATTTCTTTTGCTTCTTTTGATTCATCATCCATGGTTTCTTCTTGACCTATTTTCTTCAATTATCTCCTCTAGAGCCTAATATCCCTTTCACTTTGAAACATTAATCATTAGAAAGCCCTACAGGATGGAAAAATCATGCTTTGATACAATTGTAATGTCCATAACAAATAATTTTAATGAACGTTTGATTTGCCAATTGTATTAAATACACATCAACATACAAACCCAAAGATAATTCTCTAATATATTGACAAACTTCAAAATATCATTCACATATATGATATTTCAATTACAATGGAATGATATACAAGGTTCCCATAGATCAACAACACTATTACTAACTTTTTATAGAGTCCTTGAAGCTCAAATCCAATCCCTGAATGGGAATTCCCTTAGGAACCAAATGGGTTTCGTCCTTTGATCCTAGTGATACTTGGTTTTTTGTCCAATGATCATAAACTCCTATGGGTTTTCTTCCACAAAAGGGTTAGAACATAAGTGTCCTAAAAATATAGTAAAATGACATAATAATTTGATGCCCCTTACATGAATTCACTCCCTACATTTTTATGCTAACAATTTCCCTTAAGGAACAGGTCAACCTTGAGCCAAACTGGTGCCAAAGCCCATAATTTGAATTTCACATGCTACACAAGGTCGGCCTTAAGGCCAAAGTCAATTCTTTTAGAGTTAGCGTGCTACCCTGTGGACCTATCCACATGCTTCTTGAGCCTCTTCCTTCTTCCTAAGACTTCACAATTAATGTCGCAGGATCCAGAGGTGTCTTATCCATTATGTCTGTTGAAGTAGGTGACATTTGCTTGGCACAACCATCTTCTAATAACAATATCGTTTTGGTACCTAATCCACTTCCTTTGAGATTTGGATGTGATGTGAAGGTTTCATCATGGATGATGTGTTCCAAACAACAAGCTAGAATATGTTCTTGCGGAGGAATGCAAAGGGATTCTTGGAAGCGATTCAGCTTCGGTACAACGAGCTTGCATTGGCAATTTTTTGAAGGTGATATCTTCCTGGTATATGACCTCTTTCCCATGTGCTCTAGATATGATGTGTGGTTTTTATGTAGATTTCAAGTTCCAAACCACAAGCCGAGATGTACTCCTATAAAGGAATGTGGTAGGATTCCCAGATTCCACTTTGCAATTGTCTTTTTGAAAAAAGGGACATGAAAAAATCACTAAGGGAAAAATGGAGGGGCAAGATATAAGCTTTTCAAATCTTAGAGAAGCTCAAGTAGGTGGAGTCGAACCTAACTAATTTTCCAACCATCCTCTTCCCATAATTTTTTGAACTAAAGGTAACTACCCACAAACCAAATGGAGTAGATAGAGGAAGAAATTTTTTTCTCTTGGAATTGACATATCATACTTCTTGCAATAGTCTATCCCTTCTAATTTTTCTCTTTTCTAGAAACTAGTCTACACTAATAAAATCACAAGAAAAATCCCATAATGTGATACAATTCACCTAAATATAGCACTAACAGTTGTCTAAAGTAACAAGAATCCCTAGTAGAATGTCATTCCAATACTAATATGGAGGTGGCAGTGCAATAGGAATATCTTGTGAGAGTGGCATTCCCCATTAATGAGGACAAGTGGAGGGAAATTAAATCCAAGAGGATCTTAATATTTTATCAATATCTGAACTCTACAATATCATCGAAAATTAATTTTGACAAAATGGGTTTGCCCAAAAAGGGTCTCTTCTATCATAAAGATGGCCCCTTAGGTTCCCCAACTTCAATCCCTAGGTTTACCAAGTAATTTTCTATTTTATTACCTACCACTCATATGTATGCAACTCAGTTGATATGGAATGGTTGATCTATGAAGGTGTAGCTCTAGAATATTTTTTTATTTTTCCAATATTTACTTTACTTCTTTATAGATGGATTGATCATTATTTAAGAATTACCTTTAACAAAAAATTTTGATCATCTTTCTTGGAAATAGTTAGTCCCCTCCATAATGCTATTACTTCTTATGAATTATTTATTAAAATTTTTTGTGTCTGATAACCTTAGCTTTCCTCTAAAAGCACCATCAAAGCTTAGCTTGAAAGAGTTTCTTGCTCATGTTGTCCAAATTGGGTTGATTCTCATTCTACTACTTTTCCAAATCTGTTATTAATAAGTACATTGCAAAAATATTACGAAGATAAAAAATTATTTATGAATAGTTCATGTATGAATTTGTCTCACCAAAGTAGGGAATCCTTTGAAATAGTAGAGTTATTTTCCTTCTAGATAGTTAATGTTGAAGATTCTAGAGACATGCAATCTACGGCTTTCCTGCTTCTTGCGATCACTCTTAACATTGAGATTAAGCTTTTTGTACGAATGAAATAAATTTAAAATATAATATTCAAAATAGAAAATAACAATGTGAGATTTAAAGATTCTGGAAACATGCAATATATGGCATAATAGCTTCTTCCAACCACTCTCAACATAGTGATTAGGCTTTTGTAGGGCATTGAGAATGCAAAATAACAATGTGGGATTTAAATATTTTAGAGGCATGCAATATACGACCTACCTACTTCTTGCAATCATTGTTAACATCATGATTAAGCTTTTATTGGAATGAAATAAATTAGGCTTCTTCCAATCACTCTCAACATTGATATTAGGCTTTTGCAGGGAATTTAGAATGCAAAATAACAATGTGGGATTTAAATATTCTGGAGGTATGCAATGTACGACTTGCATGATTCTTGCAACCATTGTTAACATCATGATTAAGCTTTTAATAGAATGAAAGAAATTTAAAATATGGCATTTAGAATGCAAAATAATGTGGGATGATTGAATATCATTAAATAGGTTTTCTTGGATGAAGTTCTTAGCATTTTCTAGACTTAATCTACTCATTTCTTTGATCCATTTCTCTAAATTTTGCATATTTATTTGCATTTTTATGTGCCACTCATTTGGGCATAGAATCTATTTTATCCATATGGAAATATGTTCCTGGATCCTAGTGACCTATTTTATTTTAAGGTGAGCATCAATATAATTCATTGTTTGTCTATTCTCCACTGGTTACAGTACACAATAAAGGCAGTAGAGTAAAATATATAGTAATGATCATACCTCTATATTGCAGCTTCTCTCCTCTTTACCCTAGATAGAGATATTATGAAACCCTAACATAGTATAAATTTAAAAAAATGAGATGAACCAAAACCAATATCCCTACAGTTGTTGCTTCAATCTATTCACAATGAACGAAAATTAGATCTAAAAACATTGTATCTGAATTCATTTTTTAGTTCTAAGTAGATTTGATACATATTTTACAAGTGTAAGATTTGATGTTAAATTTGATTTAATTTAATTAGAAGATTTGATTTGATTTGAAGATGTGATATATTCTAATTTGATGGTCAATTGAAAACAAGTGCAATTTGATGGCAACCAAGCACAATTTGAGAATGTGAGACATGTTTTCCAAGGATTTATGGAGTGGAAAGTCCACAAGGGAAGCCTATCGTCTATCATAGAAAGAAATTATAGTTAGATAACAATCAATTTTTTATTTAAAAAAATTCCATTGTTGGAGAAAGAGATCGTAGTAGAGAATGGTCGAGCTACTATACAAAGAACTCATTGTTGGAGAAAGAGTTCATAATTAGAGAATGGTTGGGCTGCCATATAGAGAATTCACCATTATCAAAGAAAGAGGTCATAGTTTTTGAATGGTTGGGATACCATATAGAGAATTCACCATTGTTGAAGAAAGAGGTCATGGTTGGAGTTTGTACAATCTAACAAGTTTTAATATAACTTAATAAAAAATTAATTAATTAAATTTTAATTTAAAAAACAAATTACTTTATTGCTTTAAATCACGTGTAATAATACACTTTCTATAAGTATTATGATAAATAAAAAATTAATAATAAATTTTATATTTTTATAAATATTATATATTAAGATTTTTTAAGTAATCGTGCCTACAAATATATCTTAAATGTTGATAGATATTTATGTTTGTTTTTTTATTCATCAAGTTGCATTAAGCTTATTATTATTGTATATTTTTGTAAAGGACAAATGTGTAATATTTATACCTTTTTCTTGTTTTAATTTTTTTTATTTAATGTATTTGATGCATCCTTTTAACATGCAACTTAGTTATTTTGGTGAGTTCAATAAATTCAATCCTGAATTCAACATTAAATGTTATTCTAATTTATTATGTTCAAAAAAATTCTAATCCAATTTCCACCAATCTATTATTTTCTTAGATAAGATCGGAACTACAATTATATCCCCTAGATGAGATCATAGATACATTCACACCTCTTTGTTTCCAAAATTCAAAATCTTGCATTCCAAGGCCAATAATCTTAGGATCTAACCATTATCCATCATGGGTGCCAAAATTTTGAATTGTGCACATAAGGTTGTGTGAATAGGGGAAATAATGTTAATGAATTCAATAAAGGAAATGAATCAATAACAAGTCCAATTCAATAGTCAAATCACCTAATCTCAATGAAGCCCGTGCACAAACATGAAAGAAAATGAAATCAAACTAAACTAATTACTTTACCTCCACCAAAATGCATAGCCTTGATCCATTGTAAAATGTGATTATGCTACTTTGAATGTATGTGGATTTCTCAAATATGTTCGCATAATCTTCTTAGCAAAAATGATATAAAATTGAGTATAGTATGGATGCAAAATTTATGGAGAGATTGAATGGCTAAAATATGGATGTTGTATAGCTTTCAGTGATGTTAGATCAATGATGTAAGATGTGAGGTGAGATCAACAAATGAGGATGTTTAAGAGATCATGAGGAATGTGCATGCAACATGTGTCAAAATGAGAGGTTGTGATGAGGAGTTAAGTGACTATTTGAATTAGAGGATTGACTGCATGAGAGGATGAAGTGGAAGTGAGTGAGAGTGAAATGAGGTTATTTTTAGTCAACTCACTAAATTTAGAGGCAGTCACTAAATTTAGAGTTGGAGGAATAAAGATAGAGTGATAAATTTAGCAAATAAATAAAATAATAATTTTATTTATTTTTAGAGGAATGTGCAAATTCAACTAAATAAATTAAATAATTAAAAATTATTTAATCAATGTGGATAGAGGAAACAGTTAAAAATTTAATTAAATAATTAAAATTATTTAATTAATGTGAATGAGGAAAAACTAGAAATAATCAAATAATTTAAAATTATTTAATTAAAATGGTTGGAAGACTTTGCAAAATTTATTAAATGATTAAAATTATTCAATTAAAGTCGACGAGAGGGAAATTGGAATTAATTAAATAATTTAAAATTATTTAATTAAAGTGGATTAGAAAATTTTGAAGAATTAATGTTTGGTGATGAAAGTGATGTGGGTGATGTTAGCTTAATTAAACAAGTGATGCAATGCATCGAGTTCCTGTCAGCAAGTAAGGTGTTTTTAGGTTGGTAGGGGAAAGGAAAATATGGTAGAACTATATCATGTGAAACGCAAAATATAGAGGGTGGAGTATGTTATTGATAATGTGAAATTCATTTATGGATTTTGTGTAGTAAAAGTTCTCAAAATGAGTGTATATTAAAATTCTTTTTTTTTTGCTTGTTAAAAAATATTAATATTTTTTTTCTATAAAGTAATTAAGGAATTTAAATTGGTTTAGAATGAAGGTGGTGTGTTTATTTGTCAAGGTAGTATTAGGGCAATGGGAAAAGTGAAGGTCATATTGTTAGAAACAAAGAAGGCCCTATTTGGAAAAATATTTACAAAAAATAGTTATTTGTTAACATATAATTTGTTTTGAACTTCCTGCATGCATGGTGGATTATGCTCGGGGGGTACCCCACGGTCCCCCTCTGTCCCACCCTGACCTGAGCACCTCACATGAGGTCCCATGTCCCTCAGGATTCACTCCTGTTGGGACAAATATTTTGCCTTCAGGTCTTTCGAAGACCATTGCAATTCTAGTCGAATCTTCTGACTTTGTGCCGACGGTGGAGATTCTTCCAGAAATTGGTTGGAAGGATGTGTTGACCAATGGAAAACAAAACTCTACTCCGGCTCCTCCTTTTTCTAAGGTTGTCACTGCTTTTGGGATGGAATTTTCCATTCTTGATTCGGTCTATGATAGGATCCTCTCCTCCATGGAGAACGTAGTTGTGGGTAGGTTTCTTTCCTTTTGTCCAACTGTGGATATGGTTCGGAAGTGGGCTATTGTGAAATGGCATCTCAAGGGGAGTGTGGAGATCTATGTTATGGCTGGTGGTCTCTTCCTTTCAGGTTTACGACTGCAGAGGAAATGGTGGTGATTCTTTCCACGGGTCCTTGGGTGTATGGGAAACACAGCTTGGCTATGTGTCGTTGGAGGCTAGGGTTTGACCCTATCATGGACCTAAACAAGTCAGCTCCAATATGGGTTCGGTTGCCTGGCTTACCTCTAGAGTATTGGGACGAAGCCATTTTCAAAATTATTGGGGATTCTTTGGGTCAGTTTATCACCACTGATTCTATCACCAAATCGAAATCTAGGTTAGTTTTTGCAATATTTTGTGTTAACATTTGTGTTGATAAAACTCTTCCTAACACAGTCAAGTTGTGCTCCAAGTTTGGTAATTGGACCCAACCAGAGTGTTATGAAAATGTTGTAGTCTACTGTCAAAAGTGTGCTAAAGTTGGCCACCTTATCTCTGACTGCAAATCTTCTTTCAATCGGGAACCTAAGGTGGATAGTACCTTGAAGAACCCTACACCTCCTATGGAGAATGTTTCACCTTCGAAGGAGGCCACTGTGGTCAAACCTCTGGTTGCTTCACCTACTTATGATGACCCACCATCTGGTCTGGTCGACTCTAGTGTTAGTCTAGTGACTCTATCTTTAAATGAGACTGTTGTCAAACTCCAGGATGTCTAGTTGGCCCAGGTCCTTGGTTCTTTGGTTGCTGCTCCTCTGCTTGTTGTGAGCTCTATGGGGACATGTGAAATAATGGGTGAGAAAGGTGAGACATGGGAAGAAGAGAGTATCAGAGTAGTTGATGAATATGTAGAGAATACGGAGGGCCTGAAGCTTGAGAAAACTGCAGAAGAAGAGATCTGGACAACTCCAAAGAAAAAAGGGATAAAGAAGAAGGCAGATGTGGGTGGAGATTCAAAACCAGGAAGACCCAGCCAGAGACTCACTAGGACGAGAGAAACTACAAATGAGATTTCCTTGGGTAAACATAGGACATTGGATGTGTCCTCTAAGAAAGGTCAGAAATGGGAGTTATGTCATGGAATGTTCGTGGGCTTAATAGCTCCCACAAACAACTTGCTTTGAAGAACTATGTTTTGGAACATAAGATTGATGTGTGCCTACTACAAGAAACCAAAATGATTAAGACAAATTTTGATAAGATTGCTAAATTTATTTGGCCAAATTCTTCCTACTTCTATAGTGATGTTGAGGGTGTTTCGGGTGGTCTAGCTATGCTCTAGAACCCCTCTAGATTTTTGGGTTCAGAATTTTTTCACTATAAAAATTGTGTGGGGGCCTCTTTTTCTTACCTAGGTGATTCTTGGTCTATAATCAATATTTATGCTCCTAACCAGAGGAATGCGAGGAGCACCCTGTGGCAGGATCTTGCTATTAAAATTAATCATAATAAGGGAACCCGTTGGTTGGTTGTCGGGGACTTCAACTATCCTCTCTTCCCTTCAGAGAAAAGTGGTGGCTTGTCGGATTACTTTGACAACATGTCTGACCTAGCAAATTTTTTGAACTCTTCAAGATTGATAGATATTGATCTTACAAGCCAAAAGTTTACTTGGTCTAACAAACGCTTTGGCAAAAATCTGATCCAGGTACAGTTAGATCATTTTCTCTACTCCCCCCATTGGACTAACATCTTAAATGCCAATCTAATAACCCTACCTAGAATGGTGGCTGACCACAATCCCCTATTGTTGACCTCAAATATTCAACCTGTTGTGGGCCCTATTCCGTTCTGTTTTAAGATAATGTGGAATTCCCACCTTGACTTCAAAAAAAAATTTGTAGAATGGTGGAA
This sequence comes from Sequoiadendron giganteum, assembly GCA_007115665.2. Lineage (NCBI taxonomy): Eukaryota > Viridiplantae > Streptophyta > Pinopsida > Cupressales > Cupressaceae > Sequoiadendron > Sequoiadendron giganteum. The sequence goes on from CM021106.1 coordinate 263,125,297, forward strand.
CATCCCTGTTCGTGGCTCCCCCATGTTATAGATTTTTTCAAACTCAAACATATTAAAAACATGGTAAAAGGATGGAACAAGAGTATGTTTGGCGATGTGTTTCAAAAAAAAAAAATTCTAGAGGAGGAATTGAGAACTTTACAAAAGAAAATGGAGGAAGGGGATGATAGTTAGTAGACTCACATCCAGGAAATGGGAACCAGGAAGGAATGGGAACGAATCCTCAAAAATGAGGAAATATTTTGGAAGCAAAAATCCAGAGTCCAATGGCTGAAAGAGGGTGATAGGAATACCTCCTTCTTTCATGTGTCTGCCATCAAACATAGGAAAAGGAATCAAATTTCTAAATTGACTGATACTTTTGGTGTGGTGATGTCGACTCTTGCCCAGATTGGCCTTCTAGCTGCTAATTACTTTCAGGAGGCTTACTCAGCCCCGACTGAGGTGCCCAACCCGGATTTGGATAACCTGCTACTCAACCACCTTCCAACCATCATCTCCCAGGAAGATAATTTGGGGATTCTCAGTGTTGTTTCTCTGGAAGAAGTTCAGATGGCTACCTTTAGTATGGGGGCTTTCAAAGCCCTAGGCCTTGATGGATTTCCTCCTACTTTCTTTCAGATATTCTGGGATATTGTGGGTGGGGACCTTGTGCTAGTTGTTCATGATTTATTCAAAACTGGTAAAATCCTTAAACAACTGAACCACGCCTTTATTTATCTAATTCCTAAGATTGGCAATCCTCAATCCATGACTGATTTCCATCCTATTAGCCTGTGCAACACCTTTTACAAAATCCTTTTCAAGATCCTAGTGAACCGTATCAAGCCCCTTCTTCATAAACTCATTAGTCCAACCCAAAAAGGTTTTATCCCTGGGCGCCATATTCTTGATGCTACTCTGACCACTCATGAGCTCCTCCATTATATGGATAGATGTAATTATGCTGGGATGGCTCTCAAATTAGACATTTCTAAAGCTTATGATAAATTTATATGGGACTTCATTCGTAAGGTTTTGGCCAAGTTTGGTTTCAACAATTCAGTTGTTAAACTCTTAATGGAGTGTGTAAAACTGTCAAGTATTTTGTTTTGGTCAATGGGACCCCCTTTGGGTTTTTCTCTGCTAGTAGAGGGATCAAGCAATGTGACCCCCTATCTCCCTACCTCATTATCATGATAGCTAATGTGTTGAGCAGGAACTTTACTGGATTGTTATCAGAGGGCTCTATTAGGGGAATCAGAGCAGCTTCCTCCCTAGACCCGATTGTGGTACAACAATTTGTGGATGACACTTTTCTCTTTGGGAAAGCCTCTGTGGTGGAAGCCAGGAAATGGAAAACCTATCTAAACAATTATGTTTCCTACTCTGGTCAAAGCATCAACTACAATAAAAGCATGATTTATTTATGTAACAACACACCTAACCTACAAGCCAAGGTGACTGTGGTCCTGGGCTATTTATGTGGGACCCTCCCCTCGGTTTACCTTGGGCTCCCTCTCATAGTTAAGGAGGTCTCCCTTGACTTTTGGAATTCGGTGCTTGAAAGGATTCAAAGGAAACTTGTTGGGTGGAAAGGCTCCATCCTAAGCCATGCTGGTAAGCTCCAACTTCTCACTGCTGCCCTTCAAGGAATACCAATTTACTTCCTCTCTATTTTTAAGATACCTAGGTACATTGCTGATAAATTTGAAAAAATCCAAAGGAACTTTCTCTAGTCTGGGACTAAGGATAAGAAGAAATTTGCTCTGGTCAAATGGGAAATTTTTTGCCAGCCCAAATATTGTGGTGGACTAGGGATCAGGAATATAGTCAACACTAACAAGGCCTTGATGGCCAAGGTGGGTTGGAATCAGATAAGGAATAATCAGGATTGGTGCAAAATAATGAACTCCAAATATCTTCAGAATAGGCTTTTGGTCAACTACCTCTTGGAGGTTCACCCCCAAGGCTCCCTGGCCTGGAGGAGCATCTGCAGCACACAAAGCCTACTAAGGAATGAGATTAAATGGAAAATGGGAAATGGAAATTGGATCAGATTCTGGGAATACCAGTGGTTAATTGATATCCCACTGGAATATTCTGATTTCAGGAATCTCAAGAGGATGGCCCAGAGGTTCTTCGAACTCCATATCAAGGACTATGTTTTCGGTCCTCCTAGGGCTAGGGTGTGGAAGGATCTAATTCTTTGTTGTCCTCTGTCACAAGACCTTTGTTGCCTGGATAGGTCTCTCCAGTACTTACTCTCTCTTACCAAGCTTCCCTCCTATGACAGGGGAGATGAGTTTTTTTGGACCTTTAACAAACAGGGGGATCTATTTGTTAGGTCGGCATATAATCTGCTGACAAACTAGGGTATTGCAGTGGACCCTTGGAAGAAGATATGGAACCACCATATGATCCCTAAAATAAATTTCTTTTGGTGGATTGCCTGCCATAATAGGATTCTTAATCAGGACAATTTGAGAAAACGGGGATTCTATATCCCCAACAGATGCTTACTTTGTAAATGCAGTGAGGAAATTGTTAATCATTTATTGTTACACTATTTGTTTGTTGCTAAATTCTAGGGGTTGGCTTTTGAAAAACTGGGCGTTTCTTGGGTCATGTGTAAGGATATCATATCCTTCATCCTGGGTTGGCTTGGTCCCTATATCCACCCCTTGGCTATAGAAATTTAGAACTAGGTCCCTCCTATTATTGGTTGGTGTTTGTGGAAGGAAAGAAATAATAGGGTCTTCAAAACTATTGAGAGGAATCCTAGGGAAGTTTTTAGTATCGATGTCCAGTTGGTTGAGGAAATTTTTTTTCTCTTCAATGGGAAACCCTTGGAGATGGGACCTTTTGATTATGAAATAAGAATGGCTAAGGCCTGGCACCAGAATTTAGATGCTAGCTCGTTTGACAATTCTAAATCCCTAGCCAGGAAAAATACCAAATGGGAGCCTCCGAACAGAGGCTGGTTCAAAATCAATTTTGATGGGGCTGCTAAGGGCAACCTAGGCAAGGCTAGCATTGGAGGAGTGATTAGAGGCCCCGGGGGGGTTCTGGTTGCTGGGTTTGTGGGACGTATTAGTTTCCAATCTTCTATTGTGGCGGAAGTTCATGCGCTACTCAAGGGCCTCCAAATTTTTGTCTCTCAAGGGATTGTGAACCTCCACATTGAAGGGGACTCTAAGTCCATCGTTGATGCTATGAATATGGGTAGACTAATTGGGTGGAGTATGAAGGATATTTTGTTGGATACTAGGTTCCTTATATCCAAGCCAAGAGCAAAAAAAGTGACACACATTTTTAGGGAGGGTAACCAAGTGGCGTATGCTTTGGATAATTATGGTACCTATTAGGGTCACTCTAAATGTTGGAGGAATATGGGGAATTTACCGCCAAAGATTCAAGATCTCATCTTGAAAGAACAAAACACCCATTTTTTATGATGATTTCAAATCTTCGGTCGATGGGTGTCATTTGGGGGGTCCACTTGGTTGTTCTTTGGGCCTAGTGGATGAGTTCAAATACTATGGTGGCCTACATGTGGCGGAATTCAAAATTAAATGTTAGTCATGTGGTTAAAGAAGGCGGCTCTACGAAGGGATTAGGAAAGTATGCGACGTTTATTAATTTGAGAGGTCATATCATGTGATATCTTCTCTATGGGATTGTTGTAATCCATCATGCCCTCCATAAGACTATGGTTATGAATGTTGATATGAAATTTCATAATGAGGAAATGCTACCTTCTATCTCCTTCGACCCTGCTAGTTTAGCATTGGCTTCTAATTATGCTTTCATTGACATTTCTAATTTTGGCCAAGTGGCCACCATGCCTAGTTGTTTGCGCAATTGCATCATGGCCAAGAAACCATACACTCCAACCATTTCCCACTTATCTTACCACAATCATCTTAAGATTCACATTAATGACACCGTTAAGTCTTCTTTTGGTGATCTTTCCTTTCGTGCGTGTGATCTGCACATTGGCGTCATTATCCAACATTGCAATCCTTGCCTTAATATCCACAATGCGAAAGCCTATTGCTTTGCCAGTGTTTCTAACATTCTTGTTTTGCAAACTCTCTGGTTCCATGTACAGGTAAACATCATGGGTGGTGACCGCGTTCGAACTGAGCCTAATAATTAAGGAGAGTTCTATAAGAATCCTTTGGTCTTGTATATCTACGCTGAGGGTGGCCTTGCTCCTCTCATGGATATTTTGGTGGGCCATGACCCTATCTTGCTTGGACAATTCACTATTTCCTGGAAGGACCCAAGGGTTACATTGGGTGGTATTTCCTTTGAATTCAACAAAGAAGTGATAGCGCAAGCTACCGAAATGCAGTGCACTGGGAAGAAATATCCTAAGCATACTTAGACTCTGGACAATGCCAATTTGAAAGCCTTTTTCATGGGGAATGAGGAACCGGTCCGCAACCAGTTGAGCTTTGAATGTGAAGCCCTTCTGTAGCCCTGGGACTAGGTGTGTTTAGCCCTTATGAAGTACATCACGCTTGAAGGTAGGTTTAAAACCTACTTTTTCTATCATTTTCCCCTTCGGAATCATCTAAGGCATAAAATTATGCTTAGTTTTCCTTTCTTTTTGCTCATGGACCTGGAAAATTTGATTGAAAAATACAAAGAAATAGCTAGTCTTAACCCATTCTGCCTCTTCCTCTCCATCAGGGGCTTATCTTGAGACTATACCATTTTCATTTGGCCTTATGTCCCCCTAGAGCCATTTCTATTGTCTGTATTGAAGAGATTGAACCCCTGGCTATTGCAAATATCTCCCTTGGTGAATCTAAAAGCCCTTTCAGAAAAACCCATCTAGGTACTACTGAAAACCCCAAAACCAAATAGGCTGCTAAAAAACTTAAAGGCAGTGGGGATAATGCAAATACTAGTGTCACGACCAACCTTTGTGAACTCAAGGCCACCCCAGCTAAGTTTTCTTACAGAACCACCACAATGAAAAAAGGCAAGGATGATAAAAAAGTTGTGTCAAAGCCGATGGTGAAGGAGGGTAAAGGGAAGAATATTATAGGGAAAGATTCTAAAGGTGATATAGTCATGGGGACCATGGTCATGACTGAAGGGGAGACTACCATCCAAAGATCTGGGAGATTGGCGAAAAACAATAGGAAAAGATAGATTATTGAGGACTTGGAGGAAGAGCAGACAAACAACAAGGATTATAAGGAGGAGGAGACCGAGGAGGAAGAGGAAGTAAATGTGGAAGGGCCCCTTTCTACCCCAAACAACAACAAAATCCCGAAAGAGGCTTCAGCTTCTCACTCTTCACACCCCCTAGTGGCTGAGCCTAGCGAGGTCTCGGGAACCATGGTTGATGGTGAGGAGCTTCGTGCTCTGGAAAAGAAGATGGACACGCTTGATAAAAGATTCAGAGGCCTAACCCACTTCACGATGAAGTTGGGTCATTTCATGACTAGCACTCTGTCCACTATAGTCAAAGAGGAGATGGAGGGCAAGAATTCCCAAGAGAATTAAGACTGGGTCAGGGATGACGTTGTGGACCTCCTATTCAAAAACCGAGACAATGCCAGTTAGCTGCTATCTGGGCCTGTGTTTTGTGTCTTTGCGGCCTGTCTGTGGTCATTGTACTGTTATGTGTTGTTCCTGTTCTTTTTCATGAACTGTTAGTGTTTTGGTCTTGATCCTTTTTGGCCCTTGTGGCTCGTTGTGTAGGGTACAACACCCTGTAAATGCTGCTTACTTTTTCAAAAACATATAATTCATTTTGAGTAGATATATAAGACATATTTTATTTTATTTTATATAGAAGACATATGAAATATAAATATTAGTAATAAGTTAAAAATTTAAGAGTATTTTATCTTCTTTGATGTCACATTATTGTGTTCAAATAATAGTAGTATTTGTGAATGTCCATATAGATGTTGATTGTATAATTGGTGGATACAGTACAATAGAATATACTCATTGAGTACAAGGTACAATAGAATAAATTCCTACTCCATATAATTATATATTTTAACCATTTTTATATATTTTATATTAAATACTATTTGTAAATTTAATTCATTCAGTTAAATAATCTAATTATAATTAATTTTATTTACCCTAAATTTAGAAAAGAACATATTCCCATGAAAAATAGCCCATAAAAAGTAATGTCAATAGGAATCAGAGCTTCATAGATAGATTGGAGGTTTAAATACTAATCAATTTCCTTTCAAATATTAATCCACTTACATCATTGAAAAGTCCTGCCAAAAACAATTGTTATCAAATAGTTAAAGTGATGCATTAAGGAAGGGAAATGACATAGAAAAGTGCCTTGAGAAACACAATATTTCAAGGCTAGTGGTATCGAGCAATCCCAATACCTCGTAGTGTGTTAATGGTGAACAGATGCAAATGAGAATGCTTGTCTATGCTTCATTGTGCTGCATATCTTACAAATGTCAATTGTATTCATGGATACTGAGAATGGCAAGGGTGTTACATGTAAACATGTGAGAATATAGACTTGAGAGAAAATTTTCGCTTGATAAATGCATTAGAATATGATCTAAATTTTTTGTGAATAACGTAGAGGCAGAGAGAAGTGTATTATTGTTTCGAAGGCAAAGGACATATGCAGAAGAAGAACCAAATATTGTAGAATGCCATATAAGTAAGTTGTTATTATTTTGTAGAGTATGAAAGAGTCAAAGTACAAGAACTTTCAGTATTTTGTAAAAAAATTGGAGATGGATATTAATGTATTGTTTAGAAAACCTAACCTAGAAATCCTACCAAAATAACAGTACACAACATATGCTATGTATGTCATAAACATGAAACAGCAAAAGTTGAGAACCAGGCTACATATGGAAAAGTAGATGCTCTGAGAAAGGTCTTGTTAACTATGAATGCATGAAATACATCGATTATGGATTGATTCAACCTAACTTAGAAGTCCTTGCAAACCAATAGTAGATGACATATCTTGTGTATGTCATACACATGAAACAGTATGAAGTTCAAATTGTCCTTGTAACATGAGCCATTTTTTAGAATTGGAGTGGAGAGAAAGACCTGCACAGGTGCAAATATACTTGATTCTTGAAGAGAATACTGCGAGGTCAGAGTTTTAGATGTATTTTCTCTTTTTTTTGCAATGAAGTTTTATTCTTCAAATGCTTGTAGAAATTATGCCAATTGTTTGAATTTGTTTAATTTATGTCAATAAGAAAGTTGCAATACCATGTGATCTGCAATTGACATGTGCAATGTTTTTCTTAGTACATTAATTAGATTATACATTAGTTATTCCCTGGAGTGGCTATAATTATGAATTTGTTTCAAGCAAATCTGCAAAATATAAATACATGAGAATTTCTTGGCAAATATGAAGGCATTATAACAGTAAGCAATGCTTGTAGTTGAAGGAGGGAAAAAGTATTGCTTTGAGGACAAGGACGACTAGTTAATTGAGTTTGTAGAATGAATACAGTTGCACTAATAGGGTCATGTTCGATGTGCTTGAACTAGAAACACTCACTGCTACTTGAAAGTTTGATTAGGAAACTGGGGAGAACTTTTTTGTGTTTTTAAAAATAGGCAACAAAAATATCGGAAAGAAGCTCCACTAGTTAATAAAAAATTTATTGTAAGGGTTGTGATCCTATTTAATAACAGACTAGAAATTTTAGTGAGCCATAATAGTTGATTGCATCAAACAACGAACAAATTTGTTTCAAGAAAATGTAGTCAGGAGGAAGCTTTCCTGTTTACACATATGTAGCATTGTGACCTAAGTCTAGAAAAGTATTGCTTTACTTGGGAATTTGGACAATGGATTTACTACTATAGAATGCTTTATCCTAAGGAGAAAGGCTACACAATTTGCATTTAACCTACTGCTTGGCTTCAACTATTCCATTTTTATTGGTTACACCACATATGTCATGTACTGTACCCATTTCCACGGCGGGGAAAAGTCGAGTCAATATTGTCACACATTTACATGTAAAAAATTTACTATTCTCACCATTTATGCACTTGGCCTGCTTGTACGATGTATGGAGGACTTTTGAGCATAGACAATCCTTCCTATTTAGGATTGGTCCCTTTGAGTAACACCAACATATCATGTTTTTGAAGGAACTTTTGGGTGTTGTTGGTCTGCTCAAAAATTTCATTGCATTCGCTATGTTTTGTTATAAAGTGGATGTTGTTGCTTAGTGATTTACCCATAGAAACCAAGTTAGTGGGAAAATAGCTCAAACAAAACTCAATCAAGTATCAAGTTAATCTTTGTACAATTTACATTTAATGGTTAAATATTTGACAAAATTTATAATGTGTTTCTATTTTTCTTATTTACTTAAACAAAGAAGAGTAGGACACCTACTCCATGTGATAAGAAAAGAGATAAATAATAAATTAGAGACATGAAAAATACATGCTTAAATTTGGAACTGTAGGAAAGTAGAAAAATATTTTAAACTATTGAATTTTATTGGCCAACCAAGTGTCTGAAATTCAAATTCAATAATTGCAGTAGTAACTTGCCCATTAAAAACATGCATGTTTTATATTTCTGACATATAGCATATTAAAAAGTTGTAATAGTGGATTTTAATCTATTTTAAGGGGAACATGAGAAAATTAAGTATTGTCTAACATATAAAGAAAAAAGATGTCGATTGTAAAATGAGAGTGGAAAGAAGTTTTAATCCATAAAACATGAAATGAAGTGATATAGGCCAAACAACTAGGAACATAAGCATAAGAAAAAGGTAAGTGCAGGTTGATGCAATGGCAGGTAGCTTTGCACTTGCTTGTGTTTCTTCATCACCTGTGATGCCATTAGATATGATTAGTATAAGAGCAATATTTTTATATAATTTTAAACATACTTTGGAAATTGAAGAGAGAAAATTATTTGTATCAGTATTGTTTTGTACCTTATTGTAGCATATGATGTTCATTCATTAAGGAAAATAGCATCTGTAATGACATTGTTTTGATTGAGGCCAAAATGGCCTTTGGTGACAAAGTCTCATAGTGCAAATATAAATGATGATTTTTCCTTGATGTAGTCTTCATATAGTCTTCATATTTCATGTTTCGAAGAGCAGGCAAGAGTTGTCAGATGACATGGTTTTGAACTAAACAATGGATTGTTTGCTTGTCATTTGTTATGATGATAGTTTTAGGATGAAGTGAGTATATGTAACTCACTTCCTTGTCACATTGGCTACAATGAAAGCTTTCATGTTGGAGCATGTCATAAGTGTTGAATCTATAATTACAAATTGGGAAAAAAGCTTCGAATGGATTTGAAAGTGTGTTTGTTGCTTTTAATGTGCCTGAAACTTGAAACATGCGAACGCAGATTGTTAAAAGGGGCAATTTAGAAAATTTTAAATGAGAGAGCAATAAGATATTTAAAAGTCACCGTAAATGTTGATTGCATCAAAGCAGATAGCTTGCCCATTATTCTTTTATTATTCAATTTGAAAATAAATGTTGATCAGCCCATGTGGAACATGTTCTTTTGATCTACGCTTTTTAGGATATTCTTGAAAAGAAATGCTGGAGTTTTGTTCCTTTGTAGTTGTTCCTTTATTTTCAGGTATTTTTGTTCATGAGACACATGCAATTACAGTTGTGTGGCAATGAGGATGCTAGTTTTCGTTAAAAAAAAATTAAGTAGAGACCACAATGTTATAGAAAAGGGTTAAAATAGATTGGTGGTGTATTCTAGGAAGACATTTGTACCTGTGCTCTATCATATTATGCTCTGCCATCTTTTATATCAATTGCATATTGGCTTCCTACTTTCTTAGTGCCAACAACCAAAGCACCTATTGTTCCAATTGGATACTGATTTGTGGCTGCTAGTAGCTAGTTGATAGTTGTATCTGGAATGAAGTAGTAGTCTTCAGAAAAGTGAGGAATGCTCCCAACTGTGCTTGTGTCTGTCAATATCAATATGCATTCACATTCCCCTATGTCATAATCTATTCTATGTGCAATTTGGAAGCCTGATATTGAAACTCCCAATCCTAGAATTATTTTGTGTTGATGTTCTTGCACAAGGTTTCCATTGATATTCAATGTAATTGTCATTTCTTCTTTGAGGTCTGTCAGATCTGCACGTAGTACCTCATGTGTTTTGTTGATCTTGTCCAATTTTTCTTTATAGACAACAAGGACGTCTCCTTGGAATGTGTCACCAAATTTTTTTGCATTTAAGTCATCAATTGATATAGTATTTTTGACTTTTGTTCTAGAAGAACAAAGGAAAATGTAAAACTTATATCTGGACAATGCAGAAATGCATATGATAGGGAAATAGAATAAGTTGTTTACCATTTTCTTGTTTCTTCTTCCATGTCTTTCATTTGTTGTGTTGGTATTTTTACTTGATTCATCATTTTTCTGCAAAGTAGTGATATAGTATTGGAGAATGCATTGGAGAATGTATTTCTGATATATGCTTATCTATAACTATAGTACTATACAAAGGGTTCAAATTTCCTTTTCTGAGGGCTTGCATCATGGAACAATATAGAATATGCTAGAAAATTGGATAGTTTGTTAAAGTGCAATTACGGTCTCCTTACTGTCATTTTCCAAACACATATTTGTATATTCATGCATTTGGATAGTCATCGAATACAAAACATGTCTTCTCATAAGCTGATTTCATAATTGCTTGTGATTAGCTTCACGGAAAAGAACATTCTTGTAGATATGTATCAGGATCATGCACTTTGTGCAGTCTATACAGGGTTTCAGGGTCTAGCTCAATGTTGCATGATTTAATTGCATCTTTATCTACTTTTGCAAGGCAACTTATAAAATAATCTACTTTTCCATTTCATAGTTTGATCAATGTATACTAATTGCTCAGTAGTACTTGTAATGAATCAAACAAAAAATATCCAACATTGTACTTAAATGCACCTACTCTACAAAGCCCCTTATTTTTAAGTGCATGGTCTATGTTGCAAAATTGTGAGCACCTTGCATATTCATACTTATCAACGTCTATCATTTCTATACTTTGATATCTTGTCTCCATTGAGATTGCATAAAACAATAGATTATTCAAAATGCTAATTGGCCTTAATATGTATACATGCTTAATATTTAGTACTATGCACATAAGTGCATCACAACAGAGGTGATATTTTGTGTAGACATTAAATTTTTTGATTGCAGACAAAGAAGAACAATGATCCAAGAATATCACCTTGCATTTTCTTGTTCAATAATCAACTATATTTGTGCCAATGTAGATGTTTGTCTTCCACTGAAATTGTAAACAATGGATCCTATTATAGGGACATATTAGACAAATGAGCATAGTGGATGACACGTTATATGTTATTCATAAACATAAAGCAATCAATTCTCAATGAATGCAGTAAATGCTAGACCAATACTATTGCAATCATTTTCTTTGCACTTGATAGGTTTATATGGCCGATCAAATTCAATAATTTAAATGAAGGGGAATATATATGATTTTATTAATATAGTTTGAATTAAAGGATAGATAAAATAAAATCAAAACAATAAAAATAGATAATAAAGTTTGGAAAATATTTAGGCATCGAATGCAAATTGAACAAAGATTTAGTTGATACTTGATTGAGTTTTGTTTGAGCAATTTTTCTAGTAGCTTAGTTTTTGTGTGTAAATCACTAAGTAGTAGCATCCACTTTATAAAAAAACCTGGGAGATGTATTTAACATTTTTAGCAAAGAAATGTTTTGTTTGTTATTTTTCAATTGCAAATAAGAAGATTGTAATAGTAACCCACTTTCGTAGGATTTCCAAGTTAGGTTTAGTGGTTAGGACATTTTCTCATTGAATATACATGTGCATATATTGTCTATAATGTTAACTCAATATCTTAAACTACAATGACATCCAAAAGTTCCTTGAGGAACATGATATGCTTATGTTAGTGAAAGGGAGCAATGCCAATAGTTGATAAAGCAATACTCTTTTAGAATAAGGTTACTGTGAACCCCAATCCTAAACCTGCACAAACATGGCAAACAAGCACAATATTAGATCAATATGAAAGTTAGAATAAGAATTCCCCATGAAATCCATCCACAAATATTCAAAGTAGGAAATGAATGAAGAAAAATACAAACAACTAAGTTAAATCCTAATTTAAACAATGCAAACACTTGATCCCATGGGGGAATTGGTGTCAATTATGTGTATAAATTGGCCCTTTCCCAACTCCTATGATGCAATGTTGATAAGTGATCCACTTTGATGCAAATTCAATCAAGCTTCCATGATGAAAAACCTGCATAGCCTAGCTAAGAACTTGATAAAATGGATGAAAGTATATATGCTTGAGGATGAAGTTGAGTATAGTAAGTTTACTCAATTTATGGATGATATTGCAATAGAGGAGGCCTTTATTTTTAGATTTGAAGAATGGGAGATTGAAGGATTTGGGTGAATGTGGGACAAAAGACCAACCAATGAGAGAATGCCACTTGTCCACATGTGATTGGAGAAGGAATGAGCACATTTTGGTCAATGTGCATGATAAATGCTATGAGATTCAAATTTGAAATTTGAAAGTGACATGTTTAGAGGGAAGGGAAATGGAGTTAATGTCACTTGGCTCAAGGCCAAGGACATGTAAGAGGCATTAAATGCCTTGTTGGAAGTACCCATCCCCTTTTGGAGGGATTTTTGAAATGGAAGAATATTCCACAAAAGATGCCCTTTTGAATGGAAATTGATGATTTAATAAATCAAATAAATTTATTCATTGTGCAAGTTGCAAAATTTAGAGGATTGAAGTGATTAGGATTAGATTTAATCATGATTTGATCAATTTAATGAGATATTAGGTGATTTGACAATTTTGACTTAGATTTTAGGATTTAAATAAATCAAAGTTGAGAGGAATAATGATTTTAGATTTAATTAAATAAAGATTGATTTATTTAGTTAAAGGAGGTGGTGTTAGATTAAATCAAATAAAGATTAATTTATTTAATTTAAATGATGTGACTTTAGAGATTAATTAAATAAAATGGATTATTTAATTAAAAGGGGGACTAGGATTAATTAAACAAATTGATTTATTTAATTAATGGAAGAGAATGACTTAATCAAATAAGAGAGGAATTGTGATGAATTTAATCAAATAAGGATTATTTAATTACATTGATTAGAAAAAGGGATGATTTAGGAAGAAACGATGTTAGTAAGATCAGGATCAGGTGTGTAGGATCGAATTGTATATTTTCCATGTCTACAGTTACAATGCTAAACAAATGTAAATGAGAATGCTTGTCTATGCTTCCATGTCCTACACATCTTGTACAACTAGACACGTTACATGTATGCATATAAAAATATTTACTTGAAACAAGTTTGTCCATTGGTTGATGCATTAGAGTATGATATGCAAATCCTGGGAAAAACATTTTGTAAATCAATTATTATAGCTCACTAAACTTTGTAGTCTATTATTAAATAGGTTGCCAACCCTTGGAATAAAGTTTTTATTAACTAGTGGAGCTTATTCTTGCTTTTATGTTGCTTTTTTTTAGGAAAGAGGGAAAATTGTTCTCAGTTTTCAAATAAGACCTTGTAAAAGTAGTAAATGCTTTCTTCCCTTGTCTTCATATCAATGCCTCTATGCCACTGGAACTAGAAGTATTGCTTGCTAAAAGCAAGTTACTATTGCAATCGTTGAATTTTCTTTTCAAATAGTTGCTTGGCCAATGAAATTGTATTGTTTAAAATATTTTTGTCTTTTTTCTATAGTTGGGATTTAAGGACATATTTTTTGTGTTTGAAAATTATGAGTTATCTCTTTTTCTATTGGTTGGAGTAGGTCTATTTTTTATTTTCTTTTAAGTAAATTAGGAAAATAGGGGGTCATTATATATTGTGGGAAATATTTAATTAGCAGATACTAATTGTGCAAGCTTTGGTAGTGGGTTGGTGGGTAGTGAAGCAGTGAATGCATGTTTAATGCATTAAATGCAAACTTTGTGAGATGAGTTGGATAACTGGTGGGTACAAAAGTAGTGAATGCATAGTTAATTAATGAAATCTTAAGTGAGTGTTGGGTTTTATTTGTGCTTATTCTTGTTTGTTTATTTTTTTAGAAGCTTGTGTGTTTTTTAGCTTTGGGTTCCCCTCTTCCATGTTCTTTATACTAGGAATAGTGCATTACTAGTGAGTAGCTCATCTACTTGTTTATGATACTTGATAACTAGAAGTATTGTTTTTTTTTACAAGGGATAAGGGGGAAAATGGGTATAGTAGATGACATATGCTATGCAACTCATAAACATGGAACAATGAAAGTGAAGGAGTAGGTGAGTATTGCAATAAAAAGAATTATCACAAGGAAAACTGAATGCTTTAAGCAAGGTCTTGTCAACTGTGGAGGCATTCAATGCATTAACTATGTATTCATTGCTTGAGTAGCAAGGAGCCTATCAGTAAATCTCATAAAATTTGTATTTAATGTCTGAATGTTTGAAAAAAATTATTGCACTGGTCTATTTTTTTGCAAAATTTATCATGTGCTTATGTGTTTCATGTTTATGAATAACATATTATCTTACATAATCTGCATTTAATAGACTATTTTTCCTGATCCACCAATCATATTATTTAATGTATTAAACATGCATTGATTGCTTTAGTAATAGTGTCCTCCTATTCTCCTAATTTACTTTAACAAAAATGAATAGAAGGCCTACTCCAACCAATAGAAAAAGAGATAAATTGTTTATTATCTCTCAATTGCAAATGAAACCATTGCAATAGTAACCTACTCCTTGGCTTTAACTGTTCCACGTATCTTGGTTACACAACATATGTCATCCACTATACCCATTTGTACAATTAGGCCTTACAACAACAAAAAATACTTTTAGTCACAACAAGACAAAAGGTGTCATACATATTATGCAATTGTTTCCTTTTGGTTTCAGGCATAGTGGACAGATGAGAATTACGAAAGGGAAAACTAAATACCTTGGCTGGAGTAGGTCCACTATTCATTTTTGTTCAAGTAAATTAGGAAAATAGGTCATTATATATTTTGGAAAATATTTAATCACTGGATGCAAATTGCACAAGCTTTGGCAGTGGGTTGGTTGGCACTACAACAGTGAATGCATGATTAATGCACTAGGTCCATTATTGATTTTCATTTTAGTAAATTATGCATATCCCATTATTGCAGTTATGCACATGCCTCTGATTGCAAAAGTAACATGCTTTTGGGCAAATAATAGTTTCATGTTTATGAATTACATGGCATGACATTCACTTTGCTCATTTGTCTATTTGGGAAGTCAGATTCTTGAACCAACATTCTCCTTTATTGTTCACAATTCTTCCAATACATAATTCTTAGATACATTGGAAGAATTAAAATTAATTGGAAACAAAAGAGGAGAATGATACAAGAATATGACCTTGTAGCTTCTT
This sequence comes from Sequoiadendron giganteum, assembly GCA_007115665.2. Taxonomy (NCBI): domain Eukaryota; kingdom Viridiplantae; phylum Streptophyta; class Pinopsida; order Cupressales; family Cupressaceae; genus Sequoiadendron; species Sequoiadendron giganteum. Next base: position 263,140,774 of record CM021106.1, read on the forward strand.
GTTGAAGAACTAAGTCTATGTGCAACAATGTAGATCTTTGTCTCTTACTTCAATTGCAAGAAATGGTTCTTGTTATAGGAACCGTTTAGGAAAATGAGCATAGTCTATGACATATAGCATGTTATTCATAAACATGACACACACAAGAACATAATAAAATCTGCAAAATATTAAAGAATTTAATGCAAACTGTGTGAGCTTTGTTGCTGAAATGTGCTTGATGCACTTGATACACAAGCTTTGCTAGTGAATCAAATTCTATAATCTATATATAATGTCCTCCTATTTTCCTAATTTACTTGAATGAAAATGAATAATGGATGTACTCCGACCAATAGGAAAAGAAATAAAACATAGTTTTCAAACACCAATATTATTTCCTTAAATTCCAAGCATAGGAAAAAGACAAAAATATTTTAAACAATACAATTTGATTGGAAAAGCAAATATTTGAAAAGAAAATTCAACAATTGCAATAGCAACTTGATTTTGGACAAAAAATAGTTTCATGTTCATGGATTACATGGCATGCCATTCACTATGCCCATCTATCTATTCAGTGAGTTAGATTCTTGAGTTCCATGCTTTTGCTTTGTTTTTCACAACTTTTCCAAGGCATAATGTTTAGGCACATTGGAAAGCTTAAAATTCATTGGAAAGAAAGGGGAACAATGATACAAGAATCTCACCTTCCAATTGTTTGTTAAACAATCAAGTATATTTGCATCCATATAGATGTTTGTCTCTGACTCCAATTGCAGGAAATGGTTCTTGTTAGAGGGAGAAATTAGACAAATGAGTACAGTCCATGAAATATAGTATGTTTGTCATAAACATGAAACACAGAAGGACACAATTTCACAAAAAAAAAAGTGACTAACATGATAAATTTTTGCAAACATCCAGACATTAAATATAAGTTTTTGTGAGCTTTTCTGATAGGTTGATGATCACTCAAGCAATGAACACATAGTTAATGCATCAAATGCCTCGATAATCATTTTCCTTTCAGAAAATAAGCCAAATAGAGTGACACAATAATTTTTTACAAACATCTAGACATTAAATCCAAATTTTATAAGCTTTACTAGTAGGATAGTGCCTATCTAAGCAATGAATCCAGAGGTAATGCATTGTATGCCTCTACAACGAACAAGTCCTTGCTCAAAGTTCTAAAAGATTTTTTCTTTACGTAGCAACAACAGTCTACCAAATATCAAGATTGGTCCCTATCACTAACACCAGTGTATCATGTTCCTTAAGGCACTTTTCGTTGTCATTTATCTGCTAAAAATGTTTAATGCATTTCCTATGTTTTGTTATAAAGTGAATGCTAATGGTTATTTATTTAGCCAGAAAAACTAAGTTATTGGGGAAATTGCTCAAACAAAACTCTATGGCCCCTTCACCATTTAAGGGCTCAATAGACTTAACAAACATGGAAGAGGGGGATCCAGAGCTAGAAACGCACAATTTTCTCAATAGACAATAAACAAATGACAATTAACACAAATGAACCTGACCAATTCTCTGAAATCTAATGCATTACCTATGCATTCATAGCTTGTTTACCGACAAGCCCATGTAAAAATCTCGCACAATTTTCATTTAGTAGAGTATTGTTTCTGATGTGCCACTCATACCATTTAAAACATTAAACATGCATTTGTTGCTTCAGTACCTACCACCCCGCTGCCAAAATTCAATAATTAAATAATTACAAAATATATAATGTTCTATTTTCCTAATTTAGTTTAACAAAATTGAAAAATAGGCCTACTCCAACCAATAGAAAAAGAGATAAATTGTTTGTTGTCTCTCAATTACAAGTGAAACTATTGCAATAGTAACCTGCTCCTTGGGTTTAACTGTTCCATGTATCTTGGTTCCATAGCATATGCCATCCACTATACTCACTTGTACAATCAGACCTTATAACAACAAACAATACTTCTAACAGGACATAAGTATTGATATCAGGACAAGGGAATTCACTTAAGTGACTTTGTACAATGAACACAGTTGCATTGATACAGTCCTCTTGACCTTGTTTAAATTAGAAGCATTTGCAGGCCATAAATTTTGTTGAGCTACAACAATTGATTTACAAAATGTTTTTTAAAAAATTTGCAGTTCAAGATTTATAAAATAAATAGTAAAACTTAAATGTAAGTTTCTAGTATATGTTAAATAATTTTAGTTGAAATTTAGAGTTTTGTATTGAATGCAGAAAAGCAGAACAAATGAAACAAAGCTCACGCAATTTAAATCCGCTGATTAAATATTTGCCACAATATATAATGTCCCCCTATTTTCCTAATTTACTTAAATGAAAATGACTAATAGACCTACTCCAACCAATAGAAAAAGAGATAACTCATAATTTTCAAACACAAAAAATTTGTCCTTAAATCCCAACTATAGGAAAAAGACAAAAATATTTTAAACAGTATAATTTCATTGGCCAAGCAACTATTTGAAAAGAAAACTCAATGAATGCAATAGTATACCTACCCATCAGCAGGAACTAATAAAGGACTATATCATGTGAAAAGAAAAATATAGAGGGTGGAGTTTGTTATTGATATTGTAAAATTTGTTTATTGTTTTTGTGCACACAAAATTCTTGGAACAAATTTATATTAAAATCCATATTTTTTGTGTGCCTCGTAAATAAAATTAAGAATTTTTTTTTTATAAAAGTAATTCAGGAATTTAAATTGGTTTAGTATGAATGTGGAGAGTTTATTTGTCAAGATGGTAATATGAAAATGGGAAAAGTGAATGTCATATTGAGAGAAACAAAGAAGGATATATTTAAAAAAGATTTACTAAAGTTGACACAATTTGCATTCAATTCTTAATTTTATCATTTTCATTTGTAATACTTGCTTGGCCAATCAAATTTGATTATCTTGCAGTAGGTCTACTATTCATTTTAGTTTAAGTAAATTAGGAAAATATGGAAACATTATATACTTGGGATTTATGGACATATTTTTCATGTTTGAAAACCATGATTTATCTCTTTTTCTATTGGTATAGCTAGATCGAAGGTTTAAATATTAATTAATTTCCTTTCAAGTGTTAATCCACTTACATCATTGAAAATTCCCATAAAAAAAAATTGGCATCAAACCGTTAAAGTGACGCATTAAGGAAGGGAAACGACATCAAAAAGTGCCTTGAGAAACATAATATGTTGAGGCTAGTGGTATGGAGCAATCCCAATACCTCGTAGTGTGTCAATTGTGAATAGGTGTAAACGAGAATTCTTGTCTATGCTTTTTTGTGTTGCATACCTTCTAGATGTCAACAAAGTGCATGGATAGTGAGAATGGAAAGGGTGTTACATGTGAATGTGTGAAAATATAGACTTGAAACATATTTGTCCCTTGATTGATACATTAGAATAGTAGTTTTTTGTTGCTACATAAAGCAATATTGTTTTATATCTTTGAGCAAGGTCTTGTTCGATGTGGAGCCATACAATGCATTTACTATGGATTGATTGCTTTGATAGGCACTATCCTACCAACAAAGCTTGTAAAATTTGGATTTAATGACTACATGTTTGCAAAAATTTATCGCGGCATTATATTTGGCTTATTTTCTTAAAGTAAAATGAATGATAGAGCCACTTGAAAGAATAAAGAAATATATAAATGATAATTTTCAAACAAAAAAATATGTTTTTAAGTGTTGTCTATAGAAATGAAAGCATAAATGTTTAGATTATAGAACTTGATTCGTTAGAAAGGGTTGTGTATCAAGTGCAATGAGTGAATTTTCAGTGACAAAACTCATACAATTTGGATTTAATTCTTAAATATTTGGAAAATACAAGACATGTAAAATATAAATATTAGTAATAAGTCAAAAATTCAAAAGTATTTTATCTTCTTCAGTGCCATATTATTTTTGAATATTTTAACCATCTATATATTTTATATAATATATTTAAATACTATTTCTAAATTCGACTTACTCAAATAAACTAATTATAATTAAAAAAAATTACCCTAATTTTAGAAAAGAACATATGCCCATGAAAATAGGCCATAAAAAGTAAAGTCAATAGGAATAACAACTTTATAGCTAGACTGGGGATTTAAATATTAATTAATTTCCTTTCAAATATTAATGGACTTACATCATTGAAAAGTCCTACCAAAAACCATATGGAGAGGCTAGTGGTATGGAGCAATCCCAATATCTCGTAGTGTGTTAATGGTGAATAGGTGTAAATGGGAATGCTTATCTATGCCTTGCTGCGCTACACACCTTCCAAACATTGACTGAGTGCATGGATAGTGAAAATGGCAAGGGTGTTATATGTAAACATGTGACAATATAGACTTGAAACAAATTTTCCCTTTGATTGATGCATTAGAATATGATCTGCAAATTCTGTGAAGAATGTTGGGGCACAAAGACGTGTTTTGTTGTTTCTAAGGCAAAGGACATTTGCAAAAGAACAATCAAATATTTTAGAATTCCATAGAGATGAGTTGTTATTGCCTTGTAGAGTATCAAAAATTCAATTTTATTACTATATTCTCTAGAAAACCAAATTTAGAAATCATACCAAAGCAAGAGTGTGTGAAATATGCTATGTATGTCATAAACATGAAATAGTAAAGTCGTGAAGCAGACCACATATGGAAAACTAAATGCTCTAGGAAAGGTCTTGTTAACTGTGAATGCATTAAATGCATTGTTTTACATGTAACAACCCTACCATTCTTACCCTCCATGTAACTAGTCCACATGTACCAAGTATGTAGAATGCCAAAGCATACACAGGCCTTACCATTTACACCTATTTAGCATTCCAACCTTTGGGCTAAAAAAGCATTGCTTTATGGGTAAAATTTCTCAAAAAAAACTCACAATAAAAATAAAATTACACATATTTAGATTATTGAATTTGTCGCACCAATTGACCATATCAAAGGCAAATCCAGCAAGTATGCTTGTATTGGCATAGTATTTAATGCATCAACTATGCATTTGTTGCTTTGTGATGCATTATAGATATTTTCCAAAATTTATCATGTGCTTCAATCTTGCTAATTTTCTTGCAAGCAAATAAATATTAAAGCCACTACAATGAATAGTAAAATAGATACAAGAAAATATACTTAAATTATATAATCTGATTGGTGTTCAAAGAAAAATATTGAATATGGAAATTGCATATCACATGTTTGCAATTATGCATAACTTTGATTGCAAAAGTAACTTATTTTTGGCTAAAAAATAGTTTCATGTTTATGAATTACATGGTATGCCATTCATTATACTCATTTTGTCTATTCAGTAAGTTAGATTCTTGAACCAAGTCTCCTCTTTATTGTTCACAACTCTTCCAAGGAATAATTTTTAGATGCATTGGAATGCTTAAAATTCATTGGAAACAAAGGAGAAGAATGATACAAGAATCTGAACTCCTAGTTTCTTGCTTAACAACCAAAAATATTCACAGTCATATAGATATTTGCCTCTAATTCCAATTAGAAGTAATGGTGCTTGTCATAGGGAAAAATTAGACAAATGAGCATAGTCTATGACATATATAATATGTTATTCATAAACATGAAACACAGAAGCACATGATAAAATTTGCAAAAAAAAAGACAAACACTATAAATTTTTGCAAACATTCAGATGTTAAATATAAATTTTACAAGCTTTACTGATAGAATGATGGCTATCCAAGCAATGAATATGTATTTAATGCATTGTAGGCCTCAAAATTCAACAAAATGACATATAATATATTATTCATAAACATGAAACACAAAAGTATATGATAAAATTTGCAAAAAAATAGACCGTGATAATTTTTTGCAAATATTCAGACATTAAATACAAATTTGCAAGCTTTTTTGATAGTTTGGTGGCTACTCAAGCAATTAATACATATTTAATGCATTAAATACCTCCACACTCAACGAAACCTTGCTCAAAGTATTCTGTTTTCCCTATGATAATTCTTGTTTGTTGAAATAGTCACCTAATCCTTCGCTTTAATTGTTCCATGTTTGTAGGTTACATAGCATATGCCACTTATTGTACCCATTTGTCCCCTTTTCCCTTCCAACAAAAATCAATACTTCTAGTTATCAAGTATCATAAACATAAAGACAAGTTGCTCACCAGTAGTGCATTGTTCCTAGAATAAAGAACATGGAAGACGGGAACCCATAGCTAAAAACACACAAGATGTAACGCCCCGCCACGCAACCCTAGAGGAAGTTGCAACAACTACTTAAACGGACTAATTTTTTTATTTTTTTTGTTTAAGTACAATTAATAAGTAACTTCACTAACTAATGCCAACAACCTCTAAGGTTACGAGATAGAGGTTATATAGAACCTCAAAACTAACATAAATAAAACCCATGACAATTATTTAAATAATGAATTAACACATTCATTCCAAGTAAGATAATTTTACAACAAGCATAATAAATAAATTTCAAATGCATTATTCCATTCATTAAACAATAAGGTTACAACACTCATTCCCCAAATGAGGCAAGTCCAATCAATAGGATTACAATTACAAATTCCACCTCGATAACAAGAGGGGTAATAATTACAAGGGTAATTGAAATGAAAACAAGAAAGAACTGCAACTAAAACCACGAGCTCTCCAACTGGAAGTCTCGTCCACACGTACAAGGAGAAAGCCCAATGGAGAAGGTGCACGTTTCACCCAACCAAGTGGAACCCAAAGGCCCACCCCTCGTGCTAGGAGATAGTAACAAGAATTCTACCCAAGGCCATCTACCTCTAGACATAGGCTAACATAACCATACTGAAATAAATACAGTGACATCACTAACACAAGGTTAAAATTACATAATCAATTGAAAACTGATACGAACATACTGTCGACCTAGGAGAAGTGTCATCACATTGTTACATAGGTTATCCTGGTGAGTCTTCCTAGCTCTCGGCCCTCGTCTCGGGTTATCCTGGTAACCTCTAATGACTTTCGGCCCCTCATGTAAACCAATGCGGAATCAGTTCTCTTTCGTAGAGACAAGATAACGATCATGCCATTCCAGGCCTTCTTGTCTCGACCCAAGTCTGTACAAGCCCTTGTGTTCATGAGCAAGGCATAATTATCTTATTAAGTGTTTGATACTACATGATACTCTAATCAGTTAATTAAGTTATCACTGGATTAACTAACTTACAACAAGTTATCTTCGCACCACTTCGTGTGCCATCCCCCGTTACAAGCCACTTCTCTAAGACGACACGTGGAACAACTCCACAACCCAAGGGTACACAAGTGCGACATAAGGATACCACATCCCTAACCATGACATATAGTCAACACACACTCGTTCGTGATAACCAAGGAACAAACTGGTTACGCACTACCCAAGGTAATCCAAAGGTTGACTACACAGTACGACAACCCACAAGCTTGAAAACCCAACTGGAAGACTTGCTAAATATTAAAACCCGCATTTCTCAAATGACCATACCAACAACTCAAAAACAAGGAAGGAATCAACCTACTTTGGGTTTACTAAACCCATCTCCACACTAGCATTCAATAATCAATGTGTTAAATGAACTGATAAAATACGCCATTTAAACAAATCATTTTATTTCCACGTAGCATTTAAATACATGAAACATTAACCCATATCTCAATAATTCAGATAAAAGCAAAATCCCATTTTTAAATTAAATATTTATCCCATATTCAATAAAACTCATTTTTTTAAATACAACATCCCCATTTAAATAATGTAATAATAAAATGAAATACTCATTTTCAAAATGCTAATATTAAAACATCAATAAGATTACTATTAATTAAATCTCACATAATATTATATAAAACATAATATTAAACTATTGAAGGCATTTAATATTATATTAAATCATAATATTAAACTATTGAAGGCATTTAATATTATATTAACTCATAATATTAAAATCATTTAATATTATCCTAAATCATAACATTAGCATATAATATTATATCATGATAATAAAATATTATAATAATATAATATTTAAAATATTATAAAAATTATAATATTAAATTATAATAAAATATAATATTATATATATATATATATATATTTTTAAAGTTTAAAAAGACCAAAAGCATGGCCTCGGTTCACGTGCCAACCCTACAGTTGGGTCGCACGAACCATGGGCTTCGTGCTAAAGTTCTTGGGAGGAAGGTTCAACGCCGGCCGTAGTTGTACCAAGCGGTGGCGCCTTCGGTTGTGGCAGCCGTAGGAGGCGATGCCACCAAGGAAAGGGAGGTGCAACGGAGAGGGAGGCACCGCGGTTACCGCACAAGCCACGAACAGAGGAAACTGGCGCGGCTCCCCCACTCCGCCCCCATGGGAGCGGCAGTGGGGTGAGCCCCCAACACCCCCCCCTCAGCCTCCTCCCTCCTTCAAAGTTTAAAAACTTTTTTATATATATAATAATGACTTTCATTTTTAATTTAAAAAAACCAGAACCTATTTATTTACAAGAAACCTTTCTGTTGGCTTTTTTTCTTTTTTTTCTTTTTAAAAAAAGAAATGGTCAGCATAACTCCACTATGGGAAAAAAATTAAAATAATAAACCTAGGTATAGATATATATATACATACATTTCAGTCTCCAAAAAGAGATTTCCAACAAATTGAAGAACACATAGATGAAGAAAAAACTAATTTTATAAACAAGATTTCATTTTAATTTGGGAACCAATCTTTCGAAGGTGTGGTGTTCTACAAGTTTTGAAAGCTATAATTTGAATGGCTTTTTTTTTGTTTGCACACAATCAACATGCTACAACTGTTTTCCCTACAACACATGTGCCTTTGAATCAAGCAAAATTCAATTAAAACAAGATGAGAACCTAATTTTTTTTGAAGTGTGATGAAGAACCTGATGGTGCAATGAAACCCTCTTAATCTCTACATATTATTTGAGCCTTTTTCTCCAAACCCACAAAATTTAGCAATCCTTCCCCTTCTCTTCTCAATTTTTCTCCAAAAACTCCATTTTTGATTTTGTGAAGAAATTCAAAGATATGCAAAATTCCTTTCAAAAATCCTACAACCACCCTCATAAATTCCAGAAAACAAAAATAGGAAATAACTCTTTTTTTGAATTTTTGAATTTTCAAATTTCTAAATTGACTTTTAATTCATTTTCCTAATTTCCAATTCCAACTTAAATATGCATGTATTTCCAAAATGAATAATGTAAATCATTTCAACATAATAACTTAATCAATTAATAAAATAAATCTACCATAAGATTAAATTATTTATTAATTAAATTAAATTTCACAATAATTTAAATCACATTTTCAACATTATTCTAACTTCCTAAATAAACTGAAACCAGACAAAAAGAACAAAATAGAACCACTGGACCATACTAGGACCGACGACACACTACGACCAGGGTGACGACTTGGCACGAAAATCCTAGCTACTATCTCTCAATCGAACGTCGTTGGCCTTGCACACACTCAAACCTGTGAAACCAGGTGGAGTCAATGTCTTGTACCTGTCAACCTGCGAACAAAGAATATATCCACATGCAATAATATGTCATAAATAAGGCACACTGTGAAGAGGAAATCACGAAATCGCAAGGCACTCACAAGCGAGTGATGCGATACCATCCTCTTCACCAATACAGTAGTACTAATTGACGCATCTAACATAGCAGCATAATCAAAAGTATGAAACATCATAAATTTAAATATCCACTTATGCTAATTCCAAACATGCCATAATAATCACATCAAAATATAGTATCATCACATCAAGATACATCATGATAAAACGGTGATCAACTGTAACCAAGTACATAGTCAAAGTATAACACAATACTAAAGCATAAAGGAGAAACAACATAGTTCGGACAATAGAGCAAAACGGAGGGGTATTACATCCTCCCCCCCTAGGGTCAGGCTTACTCCCAGAAGCCTGCAAACAGTAGGGATATAGCTCCCTCAGCTAGACTGCATACAAATCAAAACCTCGACCCCTGTGGATGAGCATCTAGCACAGGACGACCAACCCCAAAAGTCTCAACAACAGCTCCCTGATACCCAGGTTGGCGGTTATCAACCGCAGCATAAGATCGATGAGATCTACTAGTATCACCAACTGTCGGCTCTAAAAAAGTTGGGCCTTGAACAAAACCAGAAGTATTCCGATGCGGACAGTTCCTAGCAAGGTGGCCCTATTGGCCACAAGAGTAACACCCAGTGTCACGGCCAAACCCTATACCACCTAAAGGTGTAGTAAATTGTTGCACACTACCCCAACTAGTCATAGACTGTGAAATATAGGTTGGCTACTCTTGCTGATTACGCTTGCTATGCCACCAGTTCTGACTCCTCCTAGGTGAAGAACCTCCATCATCCTGACATGGCTGAGAGTCCTTACACTTCCCAAGTGCACTCTCCTGCTACTGACCACCCTGAGATGGCCCCTATTGAGACCTAGGAGGTAAACCTCCCTGAGACTGCCCTCCTCTAACACTAGATCCTACCACTGCACTACCGCCAATTGGAACACTCATGTGTCCTCCAAGTGCCATACTCAGATTCTCCTCAACCAGACGTGCTTTCTCTACTACCACTTCCATGGTCTTGGGTTCGAAAACCCTCACACCACCGCTGAGATGGGCATTTAAGCCCCTGAAAAAATGGTGTACCAACATACTCTCGTTGTCACCAATCCCTGAATATTGTTTGAGCTCGTAAAAATTTCGCTCATACTGCTCAACAGATAATGCCATCTAACACAAAGCATGGAACTCGTCGCCTTGATGCTGATTCCAATGCTCAAATAAGAATCGAGCTCTGAATCTCTCTAAGAAGATCTCCCAAGATGCAATGTGAATATCAATATGGAGCTTCTGCTCCTCTAGTCTCCACCAAGTGGATGCAAATCCTCTCAACTACATGATGGCATAATGAGCTCTGGTGTTACTTCCATACGGATGCATGGCGAAACACCTATCCAATTCTATGAGCCAAGTCTCGGCCTCTAACCCCGTACCTAATCCATCGTATAATAGAGGATGCCCCCTGAGCAAGTCCCTCATGTGAGCCTCAGACCAGGGTGGAGCTTCTCTCACCACAGGGTTAACCTGAACCTCTATTTGCCTAGGTCCAAGGAGTGCCAAACCTCCTCTAGCGCTCTACGCATTGCCTCGATCTCTATTGGATCCTACTGATGATTACCAACCCCAGGGGCATTCTGAGATGCCTGTTGTTCCTCCTAATCTGGAATAAGAGGAACTAAAGGAGGAGAGTCATGTTGACTCTCATCATGACTGCCTACATGGCCATGAACATACCCTCTACCTCTTCCGCGTCTGGGCGGCATAATCCTGCACAAACACGTCAAGGTATTAGGTAAGATAAACAACTAAAAGCTTAATGGTTCCATCATAATCCCAAAGTACCCAGTGTTTAAACCTAGGCTCTGATACCATGTGTAACACCCCGCCACACAACCCTAGAGGAAGTTGTAACAACTACTTAAACAGACTAATTTTTTTTTTTTTTTTGTTTAAGTACAATTAATAAGTAACTTCACTAACTAATGCCAACAACCTCTAAGGTTACGAGATAGAGGTTATATAGAACCTCAACACTAACATAAATAAAACCCATGACAATTATTTAAATAATGAATTAACACATTCATTCCAAGTAAGATAATTTTACAACAAGCATAATAAATAACTTTCAAATGCATTACTCCATTCATTAAACAATAAGGTTACAACACTCATTCCCTGAATGAGGCAAGTCCAATCAATAGGATTACAATTACAAATTCCACCTCGATAACAAGAGGGGTAATAATTACAAGGGTAACTAAAATGAAAACAAGCAAGAACTACAACTGAAACCATGAGCTCTCCAACTAGAAGTCTCATCCACACGTACAAGGAAAAATCCCAACAAAGAAGGTGCACGTTCCACCTAACCAAGTGGAACCCAAAGGCCCACCCCCCGTGCTAGGAGATAGTAACAAGAATTCTATCCAAGGCCGTCTACCTCTAGACATAGGCTAACATAACCATACTGAAATAAATACAGTGACATTACTAACACAAGGTTAAAATTACATAATCAATTGCATCACTGATGCGAACATACTGTCGACCTAGGGGAAGTGTCATCACATTGTTACATAGGTTATCCTGGTGAGTCTTCTTAGGTCCCGGCCCTCATCTCGGGTTATCCTGGTAACCTCTAACGACTTCCAACCCCTCATGTAAACCAATGCGGAATCAATTATCTTTCGTAGAGACAAGATAGCGATCTTGCCATTCCAGGCCTTCTCATCTCGACCCAAGTCTTTACAAGCCCTTGTGTTCATGAGCGAGGCATAATTATCTTATTAAGTGTTTGATACTACATGATACTCTAATCAGTTAATTAAGTTATCACTGGATTAACTAACTTACAACAAGTTATCTTCGCACCACTTCGTGTGTCGGCTCCCGTTACAAGCCACTTCTCTAAGATGACACGTGGAACAACTCCACAACCCAAGGGTGCACAAGTGCGACATAAGGATACCACATCCCTAACCATGCCATACAGTCAACACACTCTCGTTTGTGATAATAGGGGAACAAACTGGTTACACACTACCCAAGGTAATCCAAAGGTTGACTACACAATACAACAACCCACAAGCTTGAAAACCCAACCGGAAGACTTGCTAAATATTAAAACCCGTATTTCCCGAATGACCATACGAACAGCTCAAAAACAAGGAAGGAATCAACCTACTTTGGGTTTACTAAACCCATCTCCACACTAGCATTCAGTAATCAATGCGTTAAATGAATTGATTAAATACGTCATTTTAAAAAAATCATTTTATTTCCACGTAGCATTTAAATACATGAAACATTATCCCATATCTCAATAATTCAGATAAAAGCAAAATCCCATTTTTAAATTAAATATTTATCCCATATTCAATAAAACTCATTTTTTTAAATACAACATCCTCATTTAAATAATGTAATAATAAAAAGAAATACTCATTTTCAAAATGCTAATATTAAAACATTAATAAGATTACTATTAATTAAATCTCACATAATATTATATAAAACTTAATATTAAACTATTGAAGGCATTTAATATTATATTAAATCATAATATTAAACTATTGAAGGCATTTAATATTATATTAACTCATAATATTAAAATCATTTAATATTATCCTAAATCATAACATTAACATATAATATTATATCATGATAATAAAATATTATAATAATATAATATTTAAAATATTATAAAAATTATAATATTAAATTATAATAAAATATAATATTATATATTTTTTTTAAAGTTTAAAAATACCAAAAGCATGGCCTCGGTGCATGCGCCAACCCTACGGTTGTGTCGCATGAACCACGGGCTTCGTGCTAAAGTTGTTGGGAGGGAAGGTTCGACGTCGGTCGCAGTTTTACCAGGCAGTAGCAGCGGCTTCAGTTGTGGCGGCCACAGGAGGCGGCACCACCGGGGAAAGGGAGGCGTCACGGTTACCACACGGGTGGTGTTGGCCGCAACGCTGCCACCAACGGTGGTGGCCGTTGCCTGTGCGGGCCGTGGACAGAGGAGACTGGCGCGGCTCCCCCACTCCGCCCCCATGGGAGCAGCGGTGGGGTGAGCCCCCAACACCCCCCTCTCCCCCCCCTTTTCAAAGTTTAAAAACTTTTTTTTTTTAATCAAACCTTTTTTTATATATATATAATAATGTCCATTTTTTATTTTTCAAAAAACCAGAACCTATTTATTTACAAGAAACCTTTTTGTTGGCTTCTTTTTTTTTTGTTTTTTAAAAAAGAAATGACCAGCATAACTCCACTATGGGAAAAAAATTAAAATAATAAACCTAGGTATAGATATATATATATACATACATTTCAGTCTCCAAAAAGAGATTTCCAACAAATTGAAGAACACATAGATGAAGAAAAAACTAATTTTATAAAAAAGATTTCATTTTAATTTGGCAACCAATCTTTCCAAGGTGTGGTGTTCTACAAGTTTGAAAGCTAGAATTTGAATGGTTTTTTTTTTGTTTGCACACAATCAACATGCTACAACTGTTTTCCCTACAACATATGTGCCTTTGAATCAAGAAAAATTGAATTAAAACAAGATGAGAACCTGATTTTTCTTGAAGTGTGATGAAGAACCTGATGGTGCAATGAAACCCTTTTAAGCTCTACAGATTCTTTGAGCCTTTTCTCCAAATCCACAAAATTTTGCAATCCTTCCCCTTCTCTTCTTAATTTTTCTCCAAAAACTCCATTTTTGATTTTGTGAAGAAATTCAAAGATATGCAAAATTTCTTCCAAAAATCCTACAACCACCCTCATAAATTCCAGAAAACAAAAATAGGAAATAACTCTTTTTTTGAATTTTTGAATTTTCAAATTTCTAAATTGACTTTTAATTCATTTTCCTAATTTCCAATTCCAACTTAAATATACATGTATTTCCAAAATGAATAATGTAAATCATTTCAACATAATAACTTAATCAATTAATAAAATAAATCTACCATAAGATTAAATTATTTATTAATTAAATTAAATTTCACAATAATTTAAATCACATTTTCAACATTATTCTAACTTCCTAAATAAACTGAAACCAGACAAAAAGAACAAAATAGAACCATTGGACCATACTAGGACCGACGACACACTACGACCAGGGTGAAAACTTGGCATGGAAATCCTATCTACTATCTCCCAATCGAACACCATTGGCCTTGGACACGCTCAAACCTGTGAAACCAGGTGGAGTCCATGTCCTATACCTGTCAACCTGTGAACAAAGAATATATCCACATGCAATAATATGTCATAAATAAGGCACACTATGAAGGGGAAATCACGAAATCATAGGGCACTCGCAAGCGAGTAATGCGATACCGTCCTCTTCACCAATATAGTAGTACTAACTGACGCATCTAACATAGCAGCATAATCAAAAGCATGAAACATCATAAATTTAAATATCCACTTATGCTAATTCCAAACATGCCATAATAATCACATCAAAATATAGTATCATCACATCAAGATACATCACGATAAAACGATGATCAACTATAACCATGTACATAGTCAAAGTACAACACAATACTAAAGCATAAAGGAGAAACAACATAGTTCGCACAATAGATCAAAACAGAGGGGTATTACACAAGATTTTCAAAAAAAATTCAAACAATACAATCTGATTGGACACGCAACTATTTCAAAGGCGGATTCAATATTTGCAATAGTAATTTGCTGCAATTTTATTCATTCTACAAAGTCACTTAAGTTGGAGCTCTTGTCCTAATATGAGTACTTCTGCCCTGTTGCAACTAGAAGTATTATTTTTTGTTATAAGGCCTAATTGTACAAATGAGTATAGTCAATGATATATGACATGCAGCAGTTGAAGCCAAGGAGTAGGTTACTATTGAAATGGTTTCATTTGTAATTGAGAGATGATAAACAATTTCTCTTTTTCTATTGGTTTGAGTAGGCCTATTATTCATTTTTGTTAAAGTAAATTAGGAAAATAGGAGGACATTATATATTTTGCAAACATTTAATCATTAGGTGAAAATTGTGCTAGCTTTGGCGGCAGGCTGATAGGTACTAAAGTAGTCAATGCATGTTTTATGCATTAAATGATATGACTGGCGAATCCGAAAAAATAGTATACTAAGTGCAAATAGTGCGAGATAATATGGTATTCATAAGCATGTAACACAGAAGAACACGAGAAACTTTGCAAAAAAAATACCAAAGCGATAAGTTTTTGCAAACATCTTGACACTAAATACAAATTTTACAAGCTTTGTTGATAGGTTGGCAGCTATTCAAGCAATGAATACATAGTTAATGCATTGAATGCCTCCATAGTTAACAAGACCTTGCTTGGAAAAATTTATTGTGTGCTTCTATGTTTCATGTTTATGAATAGCATTTTGTATGTCATGGAATATGCTCATTTGTCTAATTGAAGTGGGGAACAAAGATCTATATCACTGCAAATAGACTTTGTTCTTCAACAACAAGCTGTAAGGTTAGATTCTTGTATCATTATCCCACTTTGTTTGTGATGAAATTTAATTCTTCTAATGTGTCTAAGAATTATTTATTGGAAGATTTGTGAACAATAAAGGAGAACATTGGTTCAAGAATCCGACTTTCCAAATAGATAGATGGGCATAGTGAATGACATTCCATGTAATTCATAAACATGGAACTATTTTTTGCCCAAAAGCATGTTGCTTTTACAATCAAGAATATGCATAATTGTAATCAATTCATTGGTTAAATATTTTCCACAATTTATAATATCTTCCTACTCTCTTAATTTTCTTAAACATAAATCAATAATAGACCTAGTGCATTAATCATGCATTCACTACTGTAGTTCCGACCAACCCACTGACAAACCTTGTGCAATTTGCATTCAGTAATTAGATATTTTCCACAATATATAATGTCCTATTTTCCTAATTTACTTAAACAAAAATGAATAGTATACCTACTACAAGACAACCAAATTTGATTGCCCAAGTAAGTATTACAAATGCAAATGAGAAAATTAAGAATTGAATGCAAATTCTAACAACTTTGGCAGTGGGTTGGTAGGTACTGAAGGAGTCAATGCATTTTTAATGCATTGAATGGTATGACTGGTGGATCAAAAACAATAGTCTATTAAATTCAAATTGTGCAAGATGATATGTTATTCATAAACATGAAACACAGAAGCACATGATAAAATTTGTAAAAAAATAGACCAACGCAATATTTTTTGCAAACATCTAGACATCAAATACAAATTTTACGAGATTTTTTGATAGGCTCATGGCTACTCAAGCAATGTATACTTATTCAATGCATTGAATGCATCCACATTCGACAAGACCTTGCTCAAAGCATTCAGTTTCTCCAATGATAGTTCTCGTTTGTTGTAATAGTCGCCTATTCCTTGGCTTTAACTGTTCCACTTTTATCAGTTACGTAGTATACTTACTTCATCTACTGCACCCATTTTTCCCCTTAGCCCTTGTAACAACAAGAAATAATTCTAGTTATAAAGTATCACAAACAGACAGACAAGCCACTTACCAGTAGTGCACTTTTTGTAGAATAAAGAACACATAGAGCTAAAAACGCACAATCTTTTCAACAAACAATAAAAAAATGAGAATTAGCACAAATAAAACCTAGCATTCCCCTCATATATCATGAATTAATTATGCATTCACTTCTTGCATACCCACTAGCTCTCCAACACATCTCACACAATTTACATTTAACGGATTAAACATGCATTCACTACTTCAAGATTAAATATTTTCTAGAATATATAATCTCCCCCTATTTTCCTACTTTACTTAAACAAAAATGAATAATAGACCTACTCCAACCGATAGGAAAAGAGATAAAAAATAATTTTTAAACACAAAAAGTTTGTCCTTAAATCCCAACTATATGAAAAACACAAAACTATTTTAAACAATACAATTTGATTGGCCAAGCAACTATTTCAAAAGAGAATTCAACAATTGCAATGGTAACTTTATTTTGTACAAAAAATAATTTCATGTTTATGAATTACATGGCACACCATTCACTATGCTCATTTGTCTATTTGGAAAGTCAAATTCTTGAACCAGGCTTCTCCCTTATTGTTCACAACTCTTCCAAGGCATAATTTTTAGGCACATTGGAAGACTTAAAATTCATTGCAAGCAAAATGGAAGAATGATACAAGAATCTGACCTTTCAATTCCTTGTTCAACAACCAAGTATATTTGAAGTCATATAGATGTTTGCCTTTGACTCCAATCACAAGCAAAGGTTCCTATTACAGGGACAAAATTAGACAAATGAGCACAGTTCATGACATATAATATGTTACTCATAAACATGAAACACATAAACACATGATAAAATTTGCAAAAAAATAGACAAATGTGATAATTTTTTCCAAAAATTTAAACATTAAATTAAAATTTTGTGAGCTTTTCTCATAGGCTAGTGGTCGCTCAAGAAATCAACACATAGTTAATGCATTCAATGCCTCCATAATCGACAAGACCTTGCTCAAAGCATTTAGTTTTTCCTACTAGTCACCTACTCCTTTGCTTCAACTATTCCATGTTTATGGATTACATAGCATATATCATCTACTGTACCCATTTGTCTTGTTTTCCCTTGTAATAACAAGCAATACTTCTAGTTGTCAAGTATCATAAACAGACAGACAAGCCACTCACTAGTAGTGCATTATTCCTACAACTCCTCCTACATTTAATCACTGCAAAGAATAATGAACATGGAAAAGAGAAACATAGAACTAAAAATATACAAGCTTTTCAACAAAAAATAAACAAACGAGATTAAGCACAAATAAAATCCAACACACACCTGAGATTTCATGAATTATTTATGCATTCACTGCTTGTGTACCCACTAGCCCTCCAACACATCTCACCACAATTTTCATTTAATACATTAAACATGCATTCAACGTAACATGTATAATAATTTTTCATGTGCAAATATACTTGATTCTTGAAGAAGAGACTACAAGGTGAGAATTTCAAATGATTTATCTCTTTTCTTTCCAATGAAGTTCAATTCTTCAAATGTCTATAAAAATTATGCCAATTGTTTGAATCTATCTAATTTATGTTGATAATAAAGTGACCTTTGCAAACATTTGATTACAATAATGTTGTTGTCATAGATGTGCATGATTACAATCATGTGATATGCACTTCATATGCAATGTTTCACATAGTAGATTAATCAGATTTTCTTACAAGCAAATGAATATTAGGGTTGCTACGCTAAATAGCAAAAAATAAATGGGAAAATATACTTAAATTATACAATCTAGTTGGTGCACAAAGTGAAACATTGCATATGGATTCCATATCATATGCTTGTAATTATGCATAACTCTGATTGCAAAAGTAACTTGCTTTTGGCCAAAAACTAGTTTCATGTTTATGAATTACATGGCATGCCATTCACTATACTCATCTGTCCATTTGGTAACTCAAATTATTGAACCAGGCTTCTCCTTT
This sequence comes from Sequoiadendron giganteum, assembly GCA_007115665.2. Classification (NCBI taxonomy): domain Eukaryota; kingdom Viridiplantae; phylum Streptophyta; class Pinopsida; order Cupressales; family Cupressaceae; genus Sequoiadendron; species Sequoiadendron giganteum. The sequence continues at coordinate 263,159,940 of CM021106.1, forward strand.
ATTTCTCACAACTCTTCCAAGGTATAATTTTACCACACATTGAAAGGCTTAAAATTTATTGGAAAGAAAGGAGACAAATGATGCAAGAATCTGACCATCCAGTTTATTGTTCACTAACCAAGAATATTTGTAGTCATATAGATCTTTGCCTCTGACTCTAATTGCAAGCAATGGTCCCTGTCATAGGAAAAATTTAGGCAAATCATCACATTCCATGACATATGATATGTTATTCGTAAACATGAAATATACAATTGCATATGTATGAGAACGTTTGTCCTGTTGCAACCAAAGGTATTTTTTGTTGTTGTAAGGCCCAATTGTACATATGTTATGTAACCAAGATGCATGGAACAATCAAAGCCAAGCAGTAGGTTACTATTACAATGGTTTCATTTGCAATTGAGAGATAATAAAAAAATTATCTTTTTCAATTGGTTGGAGTAGGCCTTTTATTCATTTTTGTTAAAGTAGATTAGAAGAATAGGAGGACACTATTACTAAAGCAGTCACAATCAATGTATTAAATGATATGACTGACGGATCAGAAATAATAGTCTTTTAAATGCAGATTGTGCAAGATAATATGTTATTCATAAACATGATATGCCATTGAAAAATAGGCCATAAAAAGTAAATTCAATAGGAATAACAACTTTATAGCTAGACTGGAGGCTTAACTATTAATTAATTTCCTTTCAAATATTAATGCACTTACATCATTGAGAAGTCTCGCACAAAACAATATGTTGAGGCTAGTTGTATGGAGCAATCCCAATACCTTGTAGTGTGTTAATTGTATTTTAAACAATACAATTTTATTGGACAAGCAACTATTTCAAAAGCGAATTCAATGATTGCAATAGTAGCTTGTTGAAACTGTATTCATTCTACAAAGTTACTTAAGTGGTTGCCCTTGTCCTGATATCAATATTTTTGTCCTACTGCGAGTAGAAGTATTCTTTGTTGTTATAAGGGTTGATTGTGCAAATGGGTATAGTAAATGACAATTGACATCAAATAGTTGAAACCAACAAGCAAGTTACTATTTCAATGGTTTCATTTGCAATTGAGAGATAATAAATAATTGATCTTTTTTTATATTGGTTGGAGTAGGCCTATTATTCTTTTTTTGTTAAATTAAATTACAAAAATATGAGAACATTATATATTTTGTAATATTTAATCATTAGATACAAATTATCCCAACTTTGACAGCGGGGTTGTACGTACTAAAGCAATCAATGCATTAAATGGTATGACTATCAAATCAAAAACAATAGTCTATTAAATGAAAATTGTGCAAGATAAGTTTTTGCAAACATGCAGAAATTAAATACAAATTCTGATATCTAACCTCCTTCTCCACTTCTATTGTTTCACTTTTATGACATACATAGCATATTTCATCTACTGTTAGTTTGCTAGGACTTCTAAGTTAGGTTGAATCAATCCATAATTAATGCATTTCATGCATTCATAGTTAACAAGACCTTGCCCAGAGCATCTACTTTTCCAAATGTAGCCTGGTTGTTGGATTTTATTATTTCATGTTTATGACATATATAGCATATTTCGTGTACTATTATTTTGGTAGGATTTCTAGTTTAGGTTTTCTAAACAATACAATAATAGCCATCTCTAATTTTTTTACCAAATACTGAAAGTTCTTGTACATTGACTCTTTCATACTCTACAAAACAATAACAACTTACTTTTATGACATTCTACAATATTTGGTTCTACTTCTGCAGATGTCCTCTACCTTTGAAACAATAATACACTTATCTTTGCCTCCACGTTCTTCACAGAATTTGTAGATCATATTCAAATGCATTAATCAAGAGACAAATTTCTCTCTAGTCTATATTCTCACATGTTTAATGCATTAAATGATATGATAGGAGGATTAGAAATAATAGTCTATTAAATGAAAATAATATAGGAAATGCATTAAACATTTCTAGCAAAGAAATGAAATTGACAAGTGCATTAAGAAACATGATATGTTGGTATTAGTGATAGGAACCAATCCCAATATCTTGTAATCTATTGTTGCTAAAGAAAGCAATACTCTTTTATATCTTTGAGTAAGGTCGTGTTCCTTGTAGAGGCATACAATGAATTAACTCTAAATTCATTGCTTTGATAGGCACTAGCCTATCAGCAAAGTATTTTAAACAATACAATTTTATACATAGTCAATGCATTGAATGCCTCTGCAGTCAACAAGACCTTGCTCAAAGCATTCAGTTTTTCCTATGATAATTCTTGTTTTTTGCAATAGTCACTTGCTCCTTGGCTTCAATTGTTCCACATTTATTATTTACATGGCATATGTCATCTATTGTACCCATTTATCCCCTTAGCCCTTCTAACAACAAGCAATACTTCTAGTTAACAAGTATCATAAATAGAAAGACAAATCGCTCACCAGTAGTGCACTATTCCTAGAATTAAGAACATGGAGAGATAAAAACACAAGCTTTTCAACAAACAATAAAAAAATGAGAACTAGCACAAATAAAACCCAACACTCGCCTCAAATTTCATGAATTAACTATGCACTCACTGCTTGCATACCCACCATCTCTCCAACACATCTCACACAATTTGCATTTAATGGATTAAACATGCATTCACTGCTTTAGGATTAAATATTTTCCAAAATATAATGTCCTCCTTTTTTTCCTAATGTACTTAAATGAAAATGAATAATAGACCTCCAACCAATAGAAAAAGAGATAAAACATAATTTTCAAACACCAAAAATATGTCCTTAAACCTCAACTATAGAAGAAACACAAAAATATTTTAAACAATACAATTTGATTGGCCAAGCAACTATTTCAAAAGCAAATTCAACAATTGCAATAGTAACTTGCTTTTCGACAAAAAAAAGTTTCATGTTTATGAATTACATGGCATGCCATTCACTATGCTAATATGTCTAATCAATAAGTCAAATTATTGAACCAAGATTCTCCTTTATTGTTCACAACTCTTCGAAAGCATAATTTTTAGGCACGTTGGAAGACTTAAAATTCATTGGAAATAAAGGGGAAGAATGATACAAGAATCTAACCTTTCAGTTCCTTGTTCAACAACCAGGTATATATGTAGTCATATAGATGTTTGCCTCCAACTCTAATTGCAAGCAATGGTTCCTGTTATAGGGAAAAATTAAACAAATGAGCAATCCATGACATATAATATGTTATTCATAAAAATGAACCACATAAACAATGATAAAATCTGCAAAAAAATAGACCAACGTGATAATTTTTTACAATCATTCAGACATTAAATAAAAAAATTATGAGTTTTTTTGATAGTCTATTGGCTAGTCAACCAATGAACACATAGTTAATGCATTCAATTCTGCCACAATTGACAAGTCCTTGCTCAAATCATTTAGTTTTTCCTGTGATAATTCTCCTTAGCTTCAATGGTTGTATGTTTATGGGTTGCATAGCATATATCATCTAATACACCCACATGCCCCATTAGCCCTTGTAACAACAAGCAATACTTCAAGTTATCAAGTATCATAAACACACAGACAAGCCACTCATGAGTAGTGCACTGTTACAAAATAATGAACATGGAAGAGTAGAAACAAGAGCTAAAAACACAAGATTTTCAACAAACAATAAACAAATGAGAATAAGCACAAATAAAACTCAGCACTCGTTTGAGATTTCATGAATTATCTATGCATTCACTGCTTGTGTACCCACCAGCCTGCCAACAAATCTCGCACAATTTTCTTTGTGAGCTTTGTTGATAGACTAGTGGCCACTCAAGCAATGAACACGTAGTTAATGCATTCAATGTCTCCACAGTTGGCAAGACCTTGCTCAAAGTATTCAATTTTTCCTATGATAATTCTCCTTCACTTCAACTATTGCATGTTTATGGGTTACATAGAATATGTCATCTACTATACCCACTTGCCCTATTAGCCCTTGTAAGAACAAGCAATACTTCTAGTTTTCAAGTTTCATAAACACATAAACAAGCCACTCACCAGTAGTGCATTGTTACAAAATAATGAACATGGAAGAGTGGAACCAAGAGCTAAAAACACAAAAGATTTTCAACAAACAATAAAGAAACGAGAATAAGCACAAATAAAACCCAACACTCATAAGACTTTGCTCAAACTATCCAGTTTTTCTTGTGATAATTCTCCTTCACTTCAACTGTTGCATGTTTATGGGTTACATAGCATATTTCATCTACTATACCCACTTTCCCCGCTAGCCCTTGTAATAGCAAGCAATACTTCTAGTTATCAAGTACCATAAACACAAACAAGCCACTCACTAGTAGTGCACTGTTAGAGAATAATGAACATGGAAGAGACTAACCAAGAGCTAAAAACACACAAGATTTTTAATGAACAATAAAAAAATGAGAATAAGCACAAATAAAACCCACCACTTGCCTAAGATTTCATGAATTAACTATGCATTCATTGCTTGTGTACCCACCAGCCCTCCAACACATCTCACACAATTTTATTTGCGAACTTTTCAAATTGACTAGTAGCCACTCAAGTAATGAACACATAGTTAATGCATTCAATGCCTCCACAGTTAACAAGACCTTTTTTAAACCATTCATTTTTTCCTATAACAACGGGCAATACATATAGTTATCAAGTATCACAAATAGATAGATGAGCCACTCACCAGTAACACACCATTCCTACAACTCCTCTCATGTTCAAACGTTGCACAAAATAACAAACATCGAAGACGGCAACCTAGAGCTAAAAAATACACAAGCTTCTCAAAAAACAATAAACAAATGAGAATAAGAACAAATAAAACCCAACACTCACTTGAGATTTCATGAATTAACTATGCATTCGCTGCTTGTGTACCCACCAGTTGTTCAACACATCTCCCAAATTTTGCATTTAATGCATTAAACATGAATTCACTGCTTCAATACCCACCAACCCACCACTAAAGCTCACATAATTTGCATCCGCTGATTAAATATTTGCCACAATATATAATTTCTCCCTATTTTCCTAATTTACTTAAATGAAAAATGAAAAATAGACCTACTCCAACCAATAGAAAAAGAGATAACTCATAATTTTTAAACACAAAAAATATGTCCTTAAATCCCAACTATAGGAAAACAACAAAAATATTTTAAACAATACAATTTCATTGGCCAAGCAACTAATTGAAAATCAAATTCAAAGAATGCAATAGTAAACCTACCTATCGACAAGAACTAATAATAAAAAATAATAATTAATATTAGTGGATAGATTGATGAGAAATGATAACGATAGATGATAATGATTTAGATGAAATGTGTTAGTCATGTTTAGGTGTCTACATTTTTTCCCTCTTTGAGATAATGTACCATGTTGTGGTATTTCAAAGGCATGTTGCTAGTATGAAAATTGTAGGTGATGGTGTGCCCCAATGTGCCCCAATGGAACAAGGGATGAATTTTGGATAGATGATAGATTTCCCCCTCAAGATATTGGCTAGAAAAGTTAGATTTTGGGTCAAGCTCATGACATGTAAACATGATAGGCTTAGTGAAGAAGAGAGTGAAAAAAGGGGTCAAGTTGGGTAATGAACGGGTTCGAGGGAGATAGGTTATGATGAAAATATATTGTGAGAGGGTAAGTGCGCGGAAATCAGGGTTTGGATGACTATATATACGCATTGGAAGGTCACTTTCAAGTCACTTTGCACCCTCCTAGGTTAGATATTCAGAGCCTCCAGTGAGATTAGAGTGCGAAGTAGTTGTAGAGATGGTGGGGATTTCAATAGCTCTACATCACACAAAGAGAGTCCCTCATCACCAATCGCTAGATGGAGCACCTCGACGGTATGTATCTAACCCTTAGGTTCCTCACAATAGTTATAGGTGTCATAAATGCTAGGTATAAGTAGGTAATTAGATGCACCAAAAGGTAGAATTATGTAATTGAAACCTATTATTATGTATTTGATATGTGTAATAGTGCATTTTATGTTAATGTTACATAACTAAAAGTGGTTTGGCACATTTGCAAAAAGGACTCACATATGATTGAATTGGTTTCGCATCTAATTGGTGTATTTGATGACCAATTGACATTTTTAAAAATTAGATTGCAAATGATTCTTGGAATGATGTATATGACATAATGGGCCCTATATGATTGTAGTTTGGCACTTTTAATTTTAGGGTTAGTTGACTTAGTTTTTTTTTTCTAATTTTGGATATGATTGGCGTGTGTGTACTATTTTTGTAGGTTTTACTAGATCTAATTATGTTGAGAGTGTCACATCTTATTATGCTACAACTGACTGTTGGACTGGATGAGTTGAATCATGTATTTTTAGAAGTTCTTGGATTGTGGCACATCACATAAATGCCAGATATTCAGGCCCATAGGGCTATGATGACAACCCTGGTCAAGAGGTGGCATAATGTGAGGTCATATTTCATTCTACCTACTAGAGATATTATCATCACCTTGGAGGACTTCTAGAGGATCCTTGGGATCCCCATCCATGGTGCGAGGGTGGTATATGATACAAACAATGGAGAGGACACATTAGAGAAAGTATTCTTGTATGATGATCTTGACATCAAGGATAGCGAGATGGATTTGTTGAGATCTATGTGGAGATTTGATGCACTCTCACTTGTATTGGTTGGAATGATTGGAGGGGTTCTATTCTTGAATCAAAGATCAAGGGGATTTTCCATTGGATGGGGCCAAGTCTTAGATAGGATGCTTACTAACGACATCATTTTTGCATGGGGTTATTGTGTACTATCCCACTTATATCATGATATGCATTAGGTTTTTAATAGACAATGCTAACTTATCATGTGGTGTTACATTTCTATATGTTGGGGCATGGGAGCATATTGCGGTTACCTATCTTATATTTTGGAGACCATGCGACAATAGTATAACATATAATAAGGGTGCCTTGACACACCGATTGGGAAATCTTGATCAGTAGAGGAGATATTTAGATGAGTTGGATAACATTATTTAGAGGCCTTGGAGATTGTGTGATACATAGATCGATGATGCCATACATTTAGTATTTTTTCGATAACCCATATGATTGATTGGGTATGCTACTCACATTATAGAGAGATATCTACCAAAGAGTTAGATGACAGTTTGGAGAGATCCAGGTCTACCTAATGAGGAGGTCATTTTTTCTTGTACACAACCAAAGATTGGGAGTGAGGGTCGATGATATCCTCAAACATAACTATAGAATTTTTGAGTCATTGGTGCTCGTTCAGTGGGTGTAGGGTGCAATTTTTAGTGATACAAGGAATTTTCTTGATTTTGATAGATGGTGGGTAATATTTCAATTAATTTGATTGACACACCTAGGTGGAGGAGCAATCAAGAGACAACAACCAGGCACAAAGCTAGCTAGGACCCGTCGGCTTATGTAGAGAGTGGAGGAGGGGGTGATGTAAGTGGGGGTGATGGTGGTGACACAGGTGGAGATGGAGCCCAGGGTGGAGGTAGAGTTTTCTTTGTGTAGGTGTTGGGAGAGGTGAGGAGACATATACATGAGGCCATTTATTACAAAACCCTTTATGAGAGGGATATATCGATGGACATGAGGGCTCCTAGTTTCTCATTAAGGAGTTTATCACGGGCCTCAGGATTGGCTAGATCAAAGGGTATATTAGAGATGGGGGAATTCGTAGGGATACCACCACCAGAACTATTGTAACTAGGATAGGGTCTTGGAGGACAAGTGATTTTGTATCCAACAATGTAGGTTGTACAACCAAGAGTAGGTATTCCTCCTCATCTACCCTCAAATATACATTTAGAGGGTGGGAGCTCATTATAGAGGAGTAATCTGTATATTTATGTATATGATGTAGACACATTTTTTACCATGGTTGCAATATCATGTATATATGTATATTCATGGCTCTTTTGTAGCCCTTTGTATAAACATTGTATATATTTATGATGTATCATTACACAATTATTTATATATGAGATGATATTTTGTTGTATAGATGATGTTCATAATGTGATGTTTTTCTATATGCATGTGATGGTTATCTAGATGTGATTTGATGTATGCATTTACTTGATGACTCCTATTTGATTCTTTTATATGACGGATATATGTATGCAATGATGATTCTTATTTGATACTAATATTGATGATTCACTAGATGATGATATGATGTGATGTTATGATTTTCTCTTTTTTATTATGATTTAATGTCATATATGATAATTGTACCATGATTTTATATCCTAATGATGTTGGGTGATCCCACAATAGTGGTTTACAATTTTTGGCTAAACTGGACACTGAAATTGTTATTTTTAACTAAATCTTCACATTCGGGCACCTATACTGACTAAATCATGAGGAATTTGAAGATGATGCAAACTAGAGTCTCATCAAATTTTTTCTGTAAATTCTAAAAAAAAAATTCAAAAATTTTGGAATCAGATTGCACTTCTTTTTCCATCTCCCACGAAAATTGTTTTTTTTTTCAGAAAATAATATTTAAAAAGTGACGCACACTGTATAATGCATAACTTTTTTTCCATGAAGGATAAAATTATAATTCTTTCAAATTTAGATTTGTAACTCTGATATCTAGTGCTTACACTTGGTTAGATATTTTTTTATTGAATATTTTTTCTTTAATCAAGTTTCGAAGTCAAACCAATGACAATTCAGACATAGCGTGACCGTATAACACGTAACGCCTTTTGTATATATTGAAATTCATTTTTTTTGTTGGATCGAGGACTTCAATATCTGGTGCACTCATATTTTTCAATATTTATTTTTGATAATCTGCTATTTTTCCACATGTGTAGAATAGAGACCTTCACTTTCGATGAAAAACCTATGTTTAATAAAACTAAAAAAATAGATACATAATAAAACCAAAACATATTAAAATTATGTGTTGGATAGCTTGTTCTAAGGACTACCTGATTCCAATTGGGTTTGTGAAGATTCCTCAATTTTCATCCTCAACCCGAGCTCCGAAGTGCCAAAATTTAGGTTTTTTTTTGTGTCTCAGATGGGGGATGAGGGATAAGGGGGGTTCATACGAACCCCTAGGGGTTCGAGCAAACCCCTTCAAAGAGGTTCGCTTGAACCCCTTTCCTAAGATTTTTTTTGTTTTTTTTGGTGGCCAAGATTCAAAGGGGTTCGCTCAAACCCTAGTTCGAGCGAACCCCTTATTGGTTTGATCGAACCAGTAGGTTCGTATGAACCCCCAAAATCACTTTTTTTGCCTTGGGGTCATTTTTTGTGAGTTTTCCTTCCTCACCTGAATTGTAAACCACTATTGTGGCCTCACCCTGTTATGATTATGGATACATGATATAAATGATGGTATGATGATACTAATGATTGTGTATGTAGGGATGATATGGATTTTTTATTTGTGTCATGATACATGGATAGAATGGTTAGTATGATTAGTAGGATGATGATGGATAGATGAATCATGTTGATCAAATATCAATAAAATCTATAGTGATTGGAAATTATAATTCAATAATCAAATGACCTGATCTCAATGAATCATGTACACAAACATGAAAGCAAATTAAATAAAACTAAACTAACTACATTACCTCCACCAAAATGCCTAGCCTTCAAGGATAACTTTAAGAACCCCCCCCCCCCCCTCGGCGAAGGTGTAAAATCCTGGCGAATCTTGACTAAGTGCTATAATTTTCCTAGTGAATCTTTCATTTTTATTTTTTAATTATTAATTTTCTTGGCGAATCTATGCACATTATTGAAAAAATTATAAAATCTTAGTGAATCTTAATGAAAAATTGGTAAAAATAATAATCACAGTGGCAAATCCTAGCGAATAATCACTAAAAATATTAATTACAATGGCGAATCTCTCCTTTAAAAATTTGCATAGTTGGTCGACGTAGTTCCCCCATATTTTTTTTGTTTTTTATAATATTGAAGTAGGGGCTTGAGCGTGGTAGCCACTAGGGCTCAAGGGGCAGCACCCCTTCCAGGGGTCAAGGGGGTAGAGCCCCCTTGTGGGGGTTGACGGGGCAATGCCCCCTCGCGGGGTCCAAGGACAGTGGCCCCGACGTGCTCCTACATGAAATTGTTACCATTAGTCACTTTAAAAAAAAGACAATGAAAAATAAAATTATTACCATTGACTACCTTTTTAATCAAATGGTTGTAGGTTGATTCCGCAACCTTTATGCATGTTCCTTGGGTAGGTGCATGGAAATGGGTAGCAATTCCGTGGACACCCTCAAAAAAAAAAGTTGAAAACCATAACGCGCTCGCATTATGTCTTCCGTTAAACCTAGGCAAGGTCCCAATGGCTACAACTACAAAGCAATAATGTGAGCGCATTATAACGTGCTTGTGTTATTGACTGTTAAAAGAAAAAAAACAAATGCAAATCTCTCATTTGCATTTCAATTGGTTTTTTGTGCACCTGCGGCCAAAAACCCCAAAATATCGCGCTCGCGTTCTAGGAGAAGAATTTCTTTGCCAAGAATCTGAATTTCTTCGCAACGATGGTGCCACGACGACAAGGAGTTGTAAGAGGTAAGGATTCTATGCTTTTTGTTTTGAATTTGTTAGTTTTAGGTTGAATTTGATATCTATTTGTTTGAATTTTTAGGAGATGCAAATCAACCTGCAAACCCTCAAAATCCTCAACAAGAGGACCAACCAAATCCTCAAGATCAAAATCAACCACAACATGAACCTCCTCCACCAATCACTCAACCCCCTCCTGGCACTCAACAAAATTTAATGAGTGAAATTGAGAACAACAAAAAACAAATTGAGGATTTGATCAACAGGTTGAGTGATCCAAATGGTTCAACCACAGAAAGAATGACCCTAGCAAATTCCTTGAAAGATATGTTAACAAACGTAGATTCAATTAGCAAACAAATAACTGGATGGGAAGATAGGAGGCAGGCGGCTAGGGAGTATTATGCAAATAAACTATCATACAAAGATGTGAAAGATTTAAAAATAACAAAAGGTGATTTGTGCTCATTATTCACCAACCCACGCACAAATCAAAATCTTACCCTCAATGCGAAGAGGTTTCCTATCCATTGGTGCCACCACCAACAAATGAAGGAGCGGTTTTATGATAGGTGGTACATGGTCTTCGATTACCCACCATGCAACAATTGCGAGGTCCCACAATATTTCCTTAGGAAACTATACAGTGAGTTCATATTGAATAAAATCCCAAATTATTTTGATATGAGGGATTTCTAGGGGAGAGGTGGGGGGTCAGCTCAGGATAGACCTGGTGCACAGCCAGATCCTATGCGAAAAGGTAGATGAGCTCTCGCTAGGCCACCTCATGAGCACATTGTTATGCCTTCCGTCATGAAGGAAAGTGCTGACATAGAGACATTGTAGGCAATCGAAACTTTGACTCAGAGTGTCATCCATCATAATAGCCCTATTCTATAGCGCCATCCAAGGGAGTCTTCTAGTGGTGGTCTTCGAACACATGTGTGTAAATCTTGCGGGGCTACTTGTTCACATGACCCCACCGACCCTCAGGAGACTGGTACGTAGGATCCGTCTGCAGCTATGGAGATGGAGAGGGCAGCTGACATTTTGCATGAGGCATATGGTATTGATAGTCAAGTAAAATTTAGTGCATGTGTTCATTGAATTTAATTTATTAAATTTCAATTTAGAAATGCAATATTAACTAAAAATGTTTTATGATTTTAATAAAATTGCAAGGTCATAGTGTTGAGACTGGATACACCGGCCCCCCACCAACCCATTTTTGCAGTACACCTATCGCTAGGGTATGTAGCTAGTAAACAATTATAAGTTTATTGCATATTAATGGCATTGTTTTATGAATGGTAATTTAATATGCAATTTTGGATGTTGAACAGACTAATATTGGAGGTTTTGATGGAACACTTCCTAGTGGCGGTGGATTTACTCAAACCTTCACGTAGGTAATAGAATAAAGAGTTTAACTAATGAATCAAGTACTTAATATATTTGTGTAGTTTATACATGCACATCGTTGATTATGTTGAATAATTTGTTGTTTTATTTTCAGTTGTTGTGAGATGATACACCTCTGAATGTGACGAGGGCAATGGATATTGGTGTGACATCTGCTATACAATCCTCGATGGCTCTGACAGAAGAGATATGAGGCAAATTAGTAAATTTTAATTTACATTTGTTGTTATAGATGTTAGTTAGTGAGAAATCAAACCATTATTGATTCACGTAGTTTTTGTCTATTTGTATGGTTTATACATGGCTTGAGCATGCCTGAGCATGGGCGTGAGGATCTTTCCCTCATGGAGAGAGATCGTGAGATGGCTCTAAGTGATTATTTTGTCAAATATATCATTTTTTATAATGTAATTTCTATATATTCATGTCTTTACTTCTTATTGTAACAGTTAAAACTTCACCATGAACTAAACCCTAGGAGGAATAGCAGGAGCACTCCACGAGTGCAACAAAAATGAGTGACAGACCTATCGCCATCCGAGCAAAAAGGAAAGGGAAATATTTTATTTCCTGGGCATGGAGAGCAATGACTTTTGATTCTAGAGTCCTTTATTGTATGCCTGCATGGCAGTTTTGTACATACTTTTTATTGGACATATTTGACATTGTATGCCTAGATGGCATTCTCGTAAACCTATATGGCTATTTTGTACATATATTTCATACTTATATCGACATATTTTTATGTATGCCTACATGGCTATTTGGTTAATACAAATATCTTTTTTCGATGCCTATCCATATTTGCATTCTAAATTGATGGTTCAATAGATATGAGTTACGTATATTCAAGTGTATACTTTGTGAATTATCTGCATTCGAGTGTATACTTTGTGGCTTACATGTTTTCATGCATATACCTTGTATTCGTGCATATACTTTGTTTTAATTTGTGTATACTATGTATTCGTGTGTATACTTTTTGAGGCTTACGTGTTTATGAGTACTTGTAGTTCCTTTATTGACATGTACATGTTTGACTTATTCACGTGTATAATTATTAATTGGTTAGCCCTAACATTGATCTATGTTTGTAGATCAAATATTACAACCCTAAGTCCACAAGAAGGTTACTTGTCCTGATTTCCGCAAATGTCTTTAAGATGTTCATCCTTCTTGAGTAATGTGAACTATTGATGTTATCTAGATCTTTGAAACTATCTACAATCATTTTCAATACTGTAGAAGCTAGAGCTATATCTAATACTACAAATGACTGTTCATTGGAATCTTGATAGCATATCACAATTTGACACATTGTAGAAAATACCTCCTACTTATCAATTGATGAACTAAAGAGATGGGGAGTCCTATCCCTCAAGAGCACTCTTGCTCTTCCCAAAACCTATTCTTTGGTCTTCCTAGGGTATTCCTCTCTACCCTAATCATGGATCACTCCTAAACCCCTCTCACCATGTAAGACTCTCCACCAATTTCAAATTCTTCTCCATCACTCCCAATCCACCACTAAGCTTCTTTGGACTCCACACTGACCCAAAGTGTCCTAACCACTCCAGGGCTAGGGCAGGGTATCCTAGTTGTCCCTTTGTTGATTTTTCTCCTCACTGATCCATCTTATTGTATTCTTTCACCTTTTACCCATTGCTTTCTTGAAAAACTCAATTTTAGGCCTTATAGCCTTCTACCCCAATTTGGCCTCCTAGAACCCATTTTCTTGACTTTTCTCACAATCAATCTTAACAACACCCAAATTTTTTTTTAGATTCTTTCTTTTGACCATCAAGGCTCCAATATTTACCAAGCCTTAGGTCCTGCAAGTGTTCGTACATATGATTATCCTCAAACCCCCTATTTTTAAGGGTTCCTAGGGTTTTTGGCTCTTTTTCCTTCTTTGAGGGCTTCAACGACCTCCTCATCTCTCCTCCTAGCACACACATGACTGAGATACATGTTCCTACACTCCCATACTCTTTTTTGGCACAAACCAATCCATTTAGCAACTCTCCTTGTTGCTGTCCTCTCCAAGCTTCTAGCCAAAATGCACTTGCACTCGCCTAGTGCTTGATGATTTCATCACCTTCCCTACAAAACAAGACCCAAAAACCTATATCTAAACTATTTAAATAGTCCCCAACTTTATTCCAAGTGGCCTTGAGAGGAAAGCCATGGGAAGTCAAGTGGGACTCATTATTCACAAAACTGACCTGAATCGACAATGAGACCAAGAACACCAAAAACTTGCAAAAAGATAACCAGTCGATCTAGATGACTAATATAATGCTACAAAATGTAATCAAGTGACACAAATGGAAGACTCAAAGCATCAAATAAGTCCTTTCAATCCATTCTTGACTGGATGAAGGCTCAAACATAGAAATTCAATGAAAACTTGCTCTCTTCCAATCACAAAAATGTACTCTCCAAGTCTCAATTCATGAAAAAAATCCTCCAACCCAGGTATTAGGGTTTTTCTGACCTTATATACCTTTCTCCCACATTCTAGGACCCTTGGGTCGGGCTTAGAGCATCATTAATGCTATTTTCCAACTTTTAGGACAAATAGCCAAGGCAACATTGCTCAAAATGCTCACAGTGTCCAAGACTTACCCAAACCGCAAACCCCTAACAAACCTATTTCCAATTCACTCATCAAAAAAACTCTTGGGACTTTACATCATAGTCCTTATTCCCTTGGTGGTTGGCTAGAACCACCTACAAGCCAAAATTGCAAAGATCTCTCCAAAAGACCTTAAGGTGCTCCTGCACCATTCTCCCCCCTGCAACAAAGAAGTTAAGGAACCTGTGGTGTCAAGAGCTCCTCACTAATTCCATGCTTCTTAAAGTCACTTTCTACTATCCAAGTATCCTTTGACTCTGGTTGATGTCTCCACTTCACTAGGTTCTCCATGTATGTCTTATGCTTAGTCTTCTTCGTCACCCTTGAGTCTAGAATCTTGTCCACTTGTGGTCTGATCTGATCAGGTACCTTGAGTTCATCCACATCCTTACTCACCTTAGCACTATACTATTCCTCATCCATTTCTGGTCCTTTATACTTCATCAAGTCCTTCACATTGAAGATAGGTGAAATGGACATCTCCTTGGGTAACTCCACCTTGTATGCATTGGATCCATACTTAGCCAACACTTTACGTGGCCCTATCATTTTCATCTATAGCTTACTTGGTATGCCTTTCTGTATTCTTTCCTTGTTCAAGTATACCATCACCAAATCACCTATTTCAAATTGTAGATCTCTCTTCCCTTCATCTCTTTTAGCCTTCAACTTCTGGTTAGCCTCCATTAATGTCTTCTTTAGCTGCTCATGAACCTCTCTCATTGACTGAGCAAAATCATCAGCATGTCCACTGATTCCTTCATAACCTTTTAGGTCTCTTAGCTCAAGTACACCCCTTGGATGTAACCCATATACAATTTCAAATGGGCTCTTACTAGTAGACCTATTTGTGCTATCATTGTAGGCAAATTCTGCCTGTGAAATGACTTGTTCCCATCCTTGTCCATACTCCTTAGTTAGACACCTCAACAAGTTACCAAGTACCCTATTTATCAAGATTTATGGTGAGCTTCTCCTCTTGAAGTTTCTTCAACACAAGTTCTAGGTGCTTCATATGTTCTTCTTTTGTTTTGCTAAAGATGAGGATATCATCTAAGTAGACTACCACAAAGACTCCTATAAAGTCCTTCAAGACCTCATTCATCACCCTCATAAAAGTGCTAGGTGCATTTGTAAGCCCGGATGGCATTACTAATCACTCATATAACCCCTCTGTGGTTTTAAAAGTTGACTTACATTCATCTCCCTCTTTCATCCTAATATGATAGTAGCCACTTTTCAAATCAATCTTGGAGTAGTACTTAGCACCCCCTAAACAGTCCATTAAGTCTTCTATCCTAGGAATAGGAAACCTATATCTAATGGTTTTCCTATTTATGGCCCTAGAATCAGTACACATTCTCCACTTATCTCCCTTCTTAGGTGCCAACACCACTGGAACAACACATGGGCTTATGCTTTTCCTGATCAACCCTTGGTCCAAAAGTTCTTGAACTTGCCTTGCTATCTCCTTGTTTTGCTTCGGTGTCATTTTGTATGCAGCCTTGTTAGGCAATGTTGCTCCTAGTACAAAGTCAATTTGATGATTGATTGCCCTCTTAGGTGGTAGTGTAGCTAGTGTGCCTTCACAAATGATATCCCTGAACTGATCCAATAGTTGCTTCACCTCTACTGTCATAGGTAGCCGACTAGGTGACTCCTCCTCCTTTGGCTTCGACATCATTGCATAGACAACTCCTTCTTCCTCCTTCATGTCTCTTAGGAATTCCTTTCCACTCATCAAAAGTACATTGGATTCTGCCTTTTCCACTATGCCTTCTTGGGGAAAAAACTTTGTGGTTAAGTGCTTTAGCTGGAGTATACTAGAATGGGTGACCTCCTAGGAAGGCCTAGTTCCTCACCTCTATGAGCATAACTTAGATGCAATGAGTTCTAAGTGGGCCATTCAATGTCATTTCAAATTTGTTGCTATAAGCAACTTACAAATTTGCAACCTAAGACTCCTCCAACCTAAGGGATCGATCCGGTGGAACATAGCTCAGAGCGATTCCACATGTTTCACTGCAAAAGAGGACCATGCCTATCATAAACATACCTATTTGGATGTGTTGAAATAGTCTGCTTGGTCACACAAGTTGTAGAATGAAAGTTGCACCACTCTGCAACTTTGCACTACTTGCATTTGATGCTTTTTCCATCAAGTGAAAATCTATGACCACTGGAAAACCACTTTGAGATAGCCAAAACTAAGAGAGTTTTTTGTAGATAGGCTCAACGCAATCCTATAGGATCAGATGAGAAGTTTCTAATCATCACGGCATCTGAGTAATAGCATGCTGAAGTTTGCAGCCATTTTGCACTTTGGACCCTTAAGGGATCGATCCAGTGGAACATAGCTCAGAGCGATTCCACATGTTTCGGTGTGCAAGAGGACCATGCCTAGCATAAAATACCTATTCAGATGTGTTGGAACAGTCCGCTTGGTCACACGAGTTGCAGAGCGAAAGTTGCACCACTTTGCAACTTTGCACAGCTTGAATTTGACACCTTTTCCATCAAGTGAAAATTCACCACCACGAGAAAACCACTCCAAGATAGCCAAAATTGAGAGAGGTTTTTCTAGAGGGGTCCAACGCCTTTCTGTAAGATTAGACGAAAAGTTTCTAAGTGTCACGGTATCCAGGTAATAGCATGCTGAAGTTTGTAGCTATTTTGCACTTTGGACCCTTAAGGGATCAATCCGTTGGAACATAGCTCGGAGGGATTCCACGTGTTTCGATGCGAACGAGGACCATGCTTGGCATAAACATACCTATTCAAATGTGTTGGAATAGTCTTTTTGGTCACATGAGTTGCAGAGCAAAAGTTGCACCACTCTGCAACTTTGCATAGCTTGAATTTGACACCTTTTCCATCAAGTGAAGATCCGTCACCACGAGAAAACCACTCCAAGATAGCCAAAATTGAGAGAGCTTTTTCTAGAGGGCCCAACACCTTTCTGTAGGGTTAGATGAGAAGTTTCTAAGTGTCACGGTATCCAAGTAATAGGATGTTGAAGTTTGCAGCTATTTTGCACTTTGGACCCTTAAGGGATCGATCCAGTGGAACATAGCTCAGAGCGATTCCACATGTTTTGGTGCAAAAGAGGACCATGCCTAGCATAAACATACCTATTTAGATGTGTTGGAACAATTCACTTGGTCACACGAGTTGCAGAGCGAAAGTTGGACCACTTTGCAACTTTGCACAGCTTGAATTTGACACCTTTTCCATCAAGTGAAAATCCACCGCCATGAGAAAACCACTCCAAGATAGACAAAACCGAGAGACGTTTTTCTAGAGGGGCCCAACATCTTTCTATAGGATTAGACGAGAAGTTTCTAAGTGTCGCAGTATCCAAGTAATAGCATGTAGAAGTTTGCAGCTATTTTGCACTTTGGAACCTTAAGGGATCGATCTGGTGGAACATAGCTCGGAGCGATTCCACGTGTTTCGGTGAGAAAGAGGACCATCCCTAGCATAAAAATACCTATTCAGATGTGTTGGAATAGTCTACTTGGTCACATGAGTTGCAAAGCGAAAGTTGCACCACTTTGCAACTTTGCACAACTTGAATTTGACACCTTTTCCATCAAGTGAAAATCCGCTGCCACGAGAAAACCACTCCAAGATAGCCAAAACCGAGAGAGGTTTTTATAGAGGGTCCCAATGCCTTTCTGTAGGATTAGACGAGAAGTTTCTAAGTGTCATGGTATCCAAGTAATAGCATGTTGAAGTTTGCATCTATTTTGCATTTTGGACCCTTAAGGGATCGATCTGGTGGAACATAGCTTGGAGCGATTCCATGTGTTTTGATGTGAAAGAGGAACATTCCTAGCATAAACATACCTATTCGGACATGTTGGAACAGTCTGCTTGGTCACACAAGTTGCAGAGCAAAAGTTGCACCACTTTGCAACTTTGCACAGCTTGAATTTGACACCTTTTCCATCAAGTGAAAATCTACCACCATGAGAAAACCACTCCAAGATAGCCAAAACCGAGAGAGGTTTTTCTAGAGGGGCCCAACACCTTTTTGTAGGATCAAACGAGAATTTTATAAGTGTCACGGTATTCAATTAATAGCATGCTGAAGTTTGCAGCTATTTTGCACTTTGGACCCTTAAGGGATCGATCTGGTGGAACATAGCTCGGAGCGATTCTACGTGTTTCAATGTGAGAGAGGACCATGCCTAGTGTAAAAATACCTATTCTGATGTGTTGGAATAGTCCACTTGGTCACACGAGCTGCAGAAAAATGTGCACAAATTGTTTACATCACCTTTATATGACCTTTTTCACATTGTTTACATTTCAAAATTCAAAGTTTGCAAATTTTCCTACTCAAGGCATTTACAGAACAAGGTGCTACTACATCAAACATGAACTTCAACCTTACAATATTTGATTATATCTCATTATGTAATTAAATCTTATTACAATGCCTCCGGCACTTTGTTCTCTCAGATCTTTTACAATGTCACTCATACATTCAAGATTCTCTTTAAATGTCTACATCATAGGTGCTCATCATGAGGTTAATTTCAAATGAGTAATTTGAGATTCCCTCACTAAGATTCACATGATCTCTTATAATGGCATGAAATAAAAATTGAGATTTGTCAAAATCATCAAAATAAGTATGTTGCATTGCTTTTTTGGCTGAGATTTTCTTTGATGGCTCTTAAATCAACATTTTTTGCAACGAAAGATCAATCAACCCTTAGTAGTTTACTTACAAATACGCAAAGGAAAAGAGAAAAAGAAAGAGCATCCAAAATGGAAATGAAATAAAAATAGATGGAAGGCACTTACAGATGTTGCATGAAGGAATCAAAATAAGGATGTTGCATTGCTTTTTTGGTTGACATTCTCCTGGGTGGCTCATATATCAACATTTTTTGCAAGGGGACACCAATCACTATAAAAGAAGATGATAGCATTGGCATAAAACAAATTAATGTCCATACAAGTATAAATTAATAAGAACCAATATGCATATACCTACAAATTAATCCAACGAACCATCCAGGTCTGCTCTACCCTTTATTGTGTCAAGTATTGCCTCATGGTCAGACTCACGGACCTTCCATAACGTCTTGTTCAAAGGTCTACCCCCATATTTGGTCAAATGAACATTGGATTCCATGATAAGGTTCGAGTAATGAAGAATCTTATGATGCATGTCAAAATCCTTAAATAGCCAATGTTTAACACTTGAATGTGGGTACCTTCTAAGCCATGTTCCAGTAACCACAACTGAGCCTGTAGGGTATTCGATGTTTTCTCCATCTATAACTAGGGCCTCCAATTTCTTTTTGGTCTCAACACAATGACACAAGTAATAGTATGTTCCCTCTTCATTGTCTTCATCTGCAATAACTGCATAAACATGCCCTGCATTGATATGTGCAAAAAATCTCTTGAAATTTTTCAACATTACGAATACAGTACGAAGTAAGATCTAACGATATGAAATTTCAACAACTAAGAAAGTAGATATATCACCTCGTTGAACTAGATCTGATATGTGGTCAAAGTCGACCGATGATTCTATCTATGTTAGTTCCAATGCCGTCAGAGGGCGATACGTGTGAAGTGGGCTAAGATAACTTGTGAACCATTTGTCAACCCACTCCCCTGACTCACAATCATTCCAGTCTTGCATTGTACATGAAAAACAAAAGCATGCCATCTTTCGTGTATCGATACTCCATGAACCTGTATTTGAGCTAAGGAAAGAGTGTACCTCACTCAATCCTATTAGTGTACAACAGTCTTCATATGGTGCAATGTTAGTATCATTCATGAACCAAAAAAATCTACGAACTAAAGACGTACCTTCATTACCTGGACCCATCAAAGTATTACACCACTCGATGATTGATTTTGCATCTTTCAACTTTGCACTGTCTTTATACTTTAACTCTTCTCGTGCTAATGCTCTTTTCATGCATGCTCCTGCAACATCATGCTCCCCCTTTCCATGTCCAGCCTCACAAAAGTTCCACATATGTTGAACACCTATAATGACATGCATCCTACACAACCAGTAGAACATGCGTGAGTTCTTGAACTGTGTTGCACAGTTATCGGACCATATTATATGTTGATCATATTATATGCCCCTCTGAGCCAAACCACTGTAGAACATTTGGAAGCAACCTTGCACAAACTCTAGAGAATGTGTGTGATCATCACTAATGTAAAATTGGTACTCCCTCAATACATTCCTTTGCTCATCTATACTATCAGATGCATGAATGAATGCTATGTGCACAAATATCGAAACTTGTGTAGAGTTGTAATATTGTGACTGCACCTCATGTTGTGGTTGTAGAGTGTAGTTCTCTGCAAATTCAACCACGGATACTATGCTTCCAACTGGAAAGGTGTCCTTGCATATCTTGAACTGCGTGTCCAACCATTGGGCTCTATGGGTATGCATTGCATACTCAGACAGTATACTGTCACGAAATGTGGTGATAAATTTGTACAATGGAATCTTCTCAATAACCAAATCACACCTTTTTGCTTGAGACCCATCTTTTGTAGCATATGCCACTATTTTATACTTCCCGAACTCTACTAGTTTTTGTCCCACCTCATCTGTGCTTTCCATATGTTGACATACTGGCATACGTTGGAAGCCACCGCAATGCTCGCATGAACCATCCAAGCATGTTGTCCTATAGAATATCTGGCCATCCTCTATTTCACATAAAAAAATTTATAAGAACTCTCTTGAATATTTTGGTGGGGCTTCTATGCCACAATCTTGCAAAACATCGTTAGTATGCAAATCTAAACATATAGAATGATAAACATCATAATGGTTAGAAAATTCAATATGTAGTCTACAACAACAAGTAGTGCGTGTGTGATTTATCTTGACATAAAAAGGTTTAATCAGTTCAAAAAATATTTGAGAATTACTAATTTGAGGATAATCATTTTCAAATTTCAGAAAAAATTGGGTTTGAGTCATCCAAAAAATGCTTTGGATGTGGCTCATGATTCCGACTATCTTACCACATCCCTTTGATTCAGAGATGGCCTTGTGTTATTCTTCCAATACTCTTCAATTAGTGTTCTCAAGGCTTTGACAACTTCTTTATCTTTTCATGACAGTCTCCCCAAGAATTCCCATAATTCATTTGTATCATTGCCCTCAATTCTTTTCCGCCTTTGAATGGCTCTTGATAAAGTTTTTCTACTAATTCCCATTTTTTCACTAGTCTTTTTAATTAGGCGATCTCTCTTTGTTTGACAACTTACCAAAGTCGATGTAATTACATGTCAGGTGGCATTACTATCCTTTGACTGTGAGGTCTTACCCACACTCTCATAAGCATCCATTAGATTCTTCACAATAGTGTCTTCACTCGATGCATTCGATGTTCTCAACCCAAGAGTCTTCATGATGTTCCTATACTTTACACCCTGCATCATTTCAACAAATAGTTGACATCTTGCAGTCTCATTTAGCCTTTCAAAGAATCGTTCCAAAATCTTATCAGCATATCTTCTACAAGTGCGTGTTGAAATCTTACCTTCCATGTGCTACAAAATCTCATCATCAATATTAATCAAATACTTTGGCTTTCTAGGCAAAATTCTTGGTGGTGTTCTCCTAGGTACATACATCTCAACATTAAGAATTTCATCAATATTTAATTGAGGTGGGCTAGATTGCATACCTTCGATCGAGGGTGGAGAAGAAGACATACCTTGAGGTTCATATGGGAATGATGGCATACCTTCTTCATCAATTTTGAGTGATGATGTACTCTCAACTTGAGATGTGTTGGATGGTGTCCAACAATATTCACTTGCGGTAAATGGTGTCCCTCCATATTCACTTGCAGTAGATGGTTTCCATCCATATTCACTTGTGTTAGATGGTGTCCCTCCATATTCGCTTGTGATTAATGGTGTCCCTTCATATTCACTTGTCGTAGAGGATGTGTCTCCAACTACGGTATTTGAATCTATCTTACGATGATGCTTTCGCATTCATGCTTGTTGTACTGCCAATTCCTGTTCTCTTTTTGAAGGTTGAGGTTCCTCTACAATCGGGTTGTTTTGATCAATCATTTCCAATTTCTTCTTTTCACGATATGCCGCCACCCGAACTCTCTCCTTTTCTTTCAAGGTTTCATTCTCTTCGTCTGTTAGTTTCCTCTTTGTCTTTTTCTTCGGCATGGCGGATAATTTTATCTATACCATGGTAATGAGACGAATATTAGTTTCTAAAAAATGTATCCATTCAAGATAATTGAAAATATGTCATTGAAGGCTTCATTTAAATAATACTTACAATCATCGTGTACAAAAGTAGGGTCTTCTATTGTTTAACATGCCTTGGAATGAAACTAATGACAATAGGATATGTGTTTCTTAGCTCAAACAAGCACTTTTCCATGAGAATTTGAGGAACCAAGGAGTGATTTTGAAAAATTGTTGGTGCAGGAGCACCTTAAAGGTTTTTTGGAAGATCTTGGAAATTTTGGCTTGTAGGTGGTTCTAGCCAACCACCAAGGGAATAAGGACTATTATGTAAAGTCCCAATAGTGTTTTTGATGTGTGAGTTAAGGCAAACTTAGGGTAGTCTAGAGCCTTGAAGTTTGGAGAAGCCTGAATGATGAAATTAGGCAAATTAGTCCATGTAGACTTGGCAATTTGTCCTAAAAGTGGGAAAAGGCATTAATGATGCTCTAAGCTAAACCCAAGGGTCATAGCACATGGGAGAAAGGTATATAAGGTTATAAAAACCCTAATTGAGCATGTGGGAAAGTTATTGTATGATTTGGAGTTTTGGAAGGGGAATTTGTGAGTTGGAAGAGTGCAAATTTCATTGAATTTCTATTTTTGTGCCTTCGTCCAATCAAGAATGGATTGAAAGGACCTATCTAGTACTTTGAGTCTTTCAATTGTGTCACTTAATTACTATGTGAAGCATTGTATTAGCCATTTAGTTCAATTGCTTTCTGTTTTGCAAGTTTTTAGAGTTTTTGGTCTCATAGCCGGTTCAGGCCAGTTTTTGGAAATAATGATCCCCACTTGAATTCCCATGGCAAGGCTACCATGGCCACTTGTAATAAAGTATGGTACTATTTTTATAGAGTACATATGGTGTTTGGTTTCTTGATTTGTAGGGGAGATGGTGAATTCATCAAGAACTAGGCGAGTGCAAGTGCATTCTGGCTAGTGGCTTGGAGAGGACAGCAGTAAAGAAAGTTGCTAAATGGATTGTTTTGTGCCAATAAAGAGCAAGAGAGTGAGTCAGAACCCTAGAAACCCTTGAAAATAGGGGGTATGAGGACAGTCCTATGTATGGATTCCAAAGGGACTAAACACCTGGTAAATATTGAAGCCTAGGGTACCACTAGAAATAATCTATAAAAATATTTGGGGGTTGTTAAGACCGTTTTTGAGAAAAGCCAAGAAAACGAGTTCTAGGAGGCTTAATTAGGCAAAAGGATACAAGGCCTAAAATTGGGTTTTTCAAGAAAGCGATGGGTACAAGGTGAAAGAATCCTATGAGATGGATCAGTGAGGAGTCAAATCAACAAGGGGATAGTTAGAATACCCTTTCCTAGCCCCTGGAGTGGTTAGGACACTTTGGATCAATGTGGAGCCCAGGGAAGCTTAGTGGTGAATTGAGAGCAATGGTGAAGAATTTGAAATTGGTGGAGAGTCTTATGAGGTGAGAGGGGTTTAGGAGGAATCCCTGAGTAGGGTAGAGAGGAATACCCTAGGAAGACCAAAGAATAGGTCTTGGGAAGAGAAAGATTGCTCTTGAAAGATAAGACTCCCCATCAATTGTTGAAGGAGTGGTCTATGTAATGAACTTTTGACCTTGTGCAGGGTATTTTGAAGATGTTTGATGCTTTGGAATGGTTTGGGAAGGCCCGGGTATAGGGTTTTCTATAAACCCTCCCTCTTTGCATTTAAAAATGGGGGTTTTGTATTGGAAGCCTAGTTGAGCAGGTAAGGTCCTAAGACCTAGAAATTATCTTGTTTTGAGACCTAATTATGGTTTGGTTGTGCCTTAAGAATTATAGTTTGTGTTTGTAAACAATGGTGCCATTATGGAAGATTTAAGACAACTTGTGAATGACATAATCATTGGTTGATGTTTTAAGGAACCTAGTTGATTGTAATCAGTTATTTTCAAGATTTTCAAGGTGTTTTGAAGGTCCTTAAGGAATTGGGAACTCTTAATGCTAATTTGAGTATACGAATCAAATGTTTTGTGAAGGGAAATATAGTTGAATAAGTGTGTCAAGAAAGGTGTTGATTTCTTCCTTTGTACTGCCTCAATTAGGGCAGAGGTATTGGAAGGTCATTGGACCCTTCAAAGGAATGGGAGAGGCTTGGAGTTGTCTTAAAGGATGAATTTTGGTGAATGGTTCTGAATTTCTATAATTGGCAAGTGTAAAATGGTAATTGGAAAGTGTAAATAATTAAGTATATATTTTGGTAATTTAAAATGTGCATTGACAACCTAAGGTTATAATGACAAACAAAAATGAAAGCAAGCCATAATAGAATGAAAGAAAATTTGTAAAGACTTCACATACCTTAAAAACTAGACTTTCAAATGGAGGAGTTCAACCCAATTATGTAGCCTTAGCTTCTTCTTTCTTCAAACTCCACACAATTTGACTTGTTCAAAAGCTTGTTCGCTTCCACACTTCAATTGTATATCAGTTTTCAATGGAATTCAAACTTCAATTGATATTATATGTCTTTCAACGTGGAAACTCTGTTATTTCATGTAGAGGTGGTAAAAAGATCATGGAAAAGGTGATGGAATGTGAAAAAGATGCATGCACACTTCACAACATCATCAAAAAGATATTTTTTGTCGGAGCACGCTCAGAACTAGGGGAATATGTAGACTGTGGGCTTTCAAATCACGGGTATATAGATTTTTTACCATTTTAGTGGAGTACAAAATGCACTCGTGTTATGTGAAATTTGGTTTTCTTAGTGTATTTTTGAGAGTATAAGAGTTTCTAAGAGAGTGAGAGGGAGAGAGGGGGGGAGTGGAAGATAGAGAGGGAGGGAGAAGGGAAGAGTGGGAGAAAGAGAGAGGGAGAGAGTGGGAGATAGAGTGGGAGGGAGAGAGGGGAGAGTGGGAGATAGAGAGGGACGGAGAGAGGGGGAGACTGGGAGAGAGTGGGAGAAGGGGAGAAGTGGGGAGTTGGAGAAACCCTAAACCCCAATCTCTCAACCCCTATACCCTCTTAATCCCTAATCCCTTAAACCCTAATCCCTTAACCCCTATACCCTCTTAATCCCTCAACCCTTAAACCCTAATGCCTCAACCCTTAAACTCTAATCCCTCAACCCCTATACCCTCTTAATCCCTCAACCCTTAAACCCTAATCCCTCATCCCACATACCCTCTTAATCCCTCAACCCTCAACCCGTAAACCCCTAATCCCTCAACCCTCAGCCCTTA
>CM021106.1:263186161-263204751 GCA_007115665.2 Sequoiadendron giganteum
CGTATTGCAATTATTCTTGATGATGAGGAGTTTTTTGAAATGTAAATTTGAATTTCATTTGGTTAAAGTGAAATTCATTTTGAAATGAACAATGGAGCCCGATGCTTGTTGCTCTCTTTTTCTATAAAGGAGATTTCACGACTCATTGTTGGGAGTCAGATTTTTTTTCCTAAGGCTTAGAATATGTACAGTTAGAATTTTACTGTGGTATTTTGAAGGTCCTAACTAGGAAATTATTCTAGGTCAGGAATTGTATAAGATAAGCATGCTATGCTTCTGTAATGATAGATATTGAAACAAATCTAGAAAAAAATATGACAATTGCTCTCCTGTGTATATGTCATGGATTGTGAATGGATTTATCAATGGTTTATTCATTCAGTCTCAATGGTATATTTGAATGTGTAATTCATTTTCTTGCTTTAACTTAATGAGTTAATCAAATTCTTGAAAAAGAATTACAGGTTTGTGATAATATGCTCAGGATTCATTAAGGAGTATTGTTTTAAAAACTAAAAGATCTCATAATGTAAAGCATTATGGTGATAAGTTCATGATGTCTGGGTCATGTTTTATATGAATCTCGCCCAATGGATGAGGCATTGGATAGTTTGTTCAAGATTCTTTTAGAAGTACAATATTGTGGCTCTAAGTGTAGTGGTTCAAGATCTGAACATCTTAAAAAATCACTATCTGTCTCTTTCAAGATACAAATCTTATATTAAGATTGTTTTCCTAGCTCTAAATAGTCATTATTGTTCTTTGTTTTTCCACAAATAGGGTAATTGCTATCTAGTTGCATTAATGGGGAATGTATCTGTATGTAGAAGTGTTCTTAAGACATAAACCATTTTTATGAACACATTTAGGAAAACCCTCCTTGGTTTTATAGAGCGAAAAGTGTAGGAGATCTCAGTCGTTGACTGAATCTTGTTAGTTGGCTGAATCTCGTTAGTTGGCCATTAGCTTTGTAATTTCTTGAATATAGAGTTTGGCAACCTCTTAGAGCATTATGAAGCCTTAATGCATAAAATAAAACACCAACAAAATAGCGACTCTGCTGGGGAGAATTTGTGAAAATTCTAATTGCAGAATCTAGCCTTAAGAGTCATTGCATAGAGTCAAATGATTGACCATTCTGAATCTAGGTCAAATACTGAAGGATTGAAAGCCTAGAGGAAGATGTTTTTGCAGTGAATGTAAAAGTTTTATAATTTGTGGTGCTCCACTGGGGACAAGCTCAGAAGTTTTGGTTGTAGACAGTGTTGTTATATAGTCATTATAATACTAACATATTACTTGTAACCACAAGGTTAAACTTGATGGAATAGGTTTTCTGCCTGAGTCATTAGCTGAGTGGTGACTTTATTGGGGATAACTTATGAGAAATTTAAAGAAAAAATAGAAGACAAAAACCATAGAAGTAGGTGGTGACTTTCCAGAATCATTTGTTTAGTGGACCTAGATTTTAAGTTTGGATGGTGAGAGGTTATGGATTTGGAAATGATTGGTAGCAATATGATTTCAAAGTATTTGACGTGTGACTCTGTTGTGGATGAAGACCCGAGATGTGACAAGTTTTGAGAAGGAATTTCATATTCTTTTGAAATTCAATCCTCTATTGAAGAGGTGGCGAGCCAAAAGTGTAGGAGATCTTAGTCATTGACTGAATCTCGTTAGTTGGCCATTAGCTTTGTAATTTCTTGAATATAGAGTTTGGCAACCTCTTAGAGCATTATGAAGCCTTAATGCATAAAATAAAACACCAAAAAAATAGCGACTCTGCTGGGGAGAATTTGTGAAAATTGTAATTGGAAAATCTAGCCTTAAGAGTCATTGCATAGAGTCAAATGATTGACCATTATGAATCTAGGTCAAATACTGAAGGATTGCAACCCTAGAGGAAGATGTTTTTGCAGTGAATGTAAAAGTTTTATAATTTGTGGTGCTCCGCTGGGGACAAGCTCAGAAGTTTTGGTTGTAGACGGTGTTGTTATATAGTCATTATAATACTGACATATTACTTATAACCACAAGGTTAAAATTGATGGAATAGGTTTTCTGCCTGAGTCATTAGCTGAGTGGTGACTTTATTGGGGAGAACTTATGAGAAATTTAAAGAAAAAATAGAAGACAAAAACCATAGAAGTAGGTGGTGACTTTCCAGAATCATTTGTTTAGTGGAACTAGATTTTAAGTTTGGATGGTGAGAGGTTATGGATTTGGAAATGATTGGTAGCAATATGATTTCAAAGTATTTGAGGTGTGACTCTATTGTGGATGAAGACCCAAGATGTGACAAGTTTTGAGAAGGAATTTCATATTCTTTTGAAATTCAATCCTCTGTTGAAGAGGTGGTGACTTTGTTTGAAGAACCAATTGATACACAAGGAACAATCCCAGATCTATAACATTTATAGTCAAGGAGAGAAGGTTAGCAAGTGCTTTTTAACTTCCAAGTATTCTCATTAATCTAAACAGGTCAATATTTTGATTATGAGAAACATCCGTAACTAGGGATGATTAATGGTTCCTCATTAGATGTTCTAGCATTAAGAAAGGAACAATGGTTAGTCTTTCCATACTTCTAATAGTGCAATATGTAATAGGATTTGAGAAGTATGCTTATGTTGTATAATGCCTCTAAAAGCTCAAGGCATAAGTATTGCAGTCACTTTTAGAATCATGGACAAATGAGTAAATGATGTATTTGATAACCATGTATAAAGTTGATAGTGATTGAATGGGTACAAGAAAGTTTCCGTATGATATGTCAAAGACAAATATGCAAATGGAACAAGTTTCAATAAGCCCTTCAGGGGATCTTGTAATTCAAAGGTATATGCCATTAGTTTTCAGTGGTATTAAGGATTTCCCTAATTTAATTCCTAAGAATATAAAGAAATATTTGCCTAAATATACAGGGCAAAGTGCAGAGTCTGCCTCTAAGCATCTGCAAACATTCAAGGATGTAATGAGGGATTATGAAGTCAGTCATGAGGATGTTGTTATAAAGATTTTTGTGCAATCCTTGAAGGGTGGTGCCATGGATTGGTGTTCCTATTTTCCTGCATGTTCTATTAACTCATGGAATCAGTTGGTGATAGTTTTTATTGAGCAATTTGGTGAAAGAGTAAATCCCAACATAGTAAGAAAAGGTTTTATGGGAATCCACATAAGAAAAGATGAGCTAGTTCCGTATTTTAATCTCAGATTTTCAAAAGCTGTAAGAGAAATCCCAGGAAGTATGTGACCAAATGATGATGAATGCTTGGTTGTGTATCTTGGTGAATTTGACAATAAGATGGGGTTCTTGTTAAGGGATAAAGAGCCTGCAACATTACTTCAAGCATATCAAATGGCTATGGATATTGAGAGCAACATGAAATACTCAATGATGAAAGGGTATCTAGCTGCAAGTGTTGATTACCCTGGCATAACTCATACTATTAAAATTCCAGAGTTGGCTGCATAGAATGCTCATTGTGATAAGAATTCTTTGGCAACTGTAATATATCCGTGATTACAGTGTGATGATAATGGTGAAATCCAAGTTGAAAACCAATTCAACTTGAGTAGTGATGATCAAAACTCTTTTGAGCAATAATTGTATGAAATGAAGAGACAAGAGGGAGAATCTCCATATCAATTATTTTTGAGATTTTTGGATGCTTTGATAGAAATTCGCAAAGATTTCAGACCTGAGGAGTTCGTGTGCATTGATTTGTTTTGTGAGATTTATGGACCCAGGTCGAGTACTTTGGTAGAAGAATTGAAGCCCTATAGCTTTGATCAAGTACCTGATTGGATAAAGATTGTGGAATCAACCAATTATGGCTATATACTAAATGTGGATTCTCAAAATGAAGACAATAGCTATCATATCGAAAGAAATCATACAAAAATGCAAACAAATGAAAAGAATATGTTAGAAATTGAAGTTCCATGTTGTATGGATAAGGATGAACATTGTGATCAACTAACAATCATTACATGTGAATAATATTGCATCAGTGAGGAAGATGATGACACATGGGATGATAACATAGTAGATGTGCTAGTAATGTAGCATGTCTATTGTGTAAATTACGAGGAATTTGAAGAAAATAAGGTGTGTATTTAATACTGTGATCTAAAGAATAATACTGAAGGTAACCAACACGTTGATGAATGTATTGGTGTCATTGATGATCTTGACTGTTTGCATGAAGCTGAAATGGACTTGTTGTCACCCCTTGAGATCAAATTTTCTGAGAGTAGTAATGAAAGTGTCATTGATATTGTTGGTGAAAAGTTTTCAACTTGTAATGAAAGTGTCATTGGTATTGCTGGTGAAAAGTTTTCAGCTTGTGCTGAAACTTTCACTTATACATTAACACATGCAGTAGGTGGTGTTGAACATAAGGAGACCAATGCACACAACTATTTACCTATTTCCCTTGTTGAAGTTGGTTTAATAGAGCCTACCATTGAGGTCTTTTATTTGGAATTAGACGATGGGATGCAAGAGGAAATACATTGTGAGGGGTCTGAAATGAATATGTTCATACATTTGCTAGAGAAAGAAGTGACTTATGATTCCCATTTTTATAATATCATGAAGTGTTCTAGGACATCTGAACACATCTATTGGAAATTAGGCTTATATTGTAATCATCAGGGTGAGGATTCCCCAAATTATGCAACTTCTATTTTATGTAATAATGGTTTGTACAATAGGCACAAATTTTTCTACGTGAGTTTTCAGTTCGATGTGCAAACTGGTTTTGATGCCATGTTTTTTGATGCTGAGTTATGTGATGTCAAGGACCAGATAAATTATGAATGTTTCTATTTCTCAGTTCCAGTGAAACATGACCAGAAGTAGCCTAAGGTAGAAGGTCACTATGATTATGAATTTCAGTTGATGAAAAATTGCATATTGCAGATTGACAGAGTTATTGGTGGCATTGGAAAGAACAGTGTTATAGTGGGACATGCCAATAACCAAGCTAATTTGTGGGAAATTCATGATAGTGTTTACAGATTTGATCTATTCTAGGTAGTAGGGAATTTTGTTTTTGATAGGGGTAAAATCTGATTTCCCTTGTTTGGGGGCCTGGGGCCACCAAGTTGGATGTAAACAAGTTCCAATTGACAAACATGGTAAAGAATTCTTCAATGTACTTGTGTGATTCAATGATTTGGTCTGCGAAACCAAATATTCTGGAATCTTACTATGCCCACAGGGGGCATACATCCCCAGTCGGAGCCACCAATGGGACTTTTAAAAATTTGTCAAAATTTTGCTTGGTTTGGGCATGTCTGTTTACCTTTTATGGTTGGGGATCTAATGTTTAGGTTTTAGGGTTTTTTGTTACCCATGATAAAATTGATTCATACCTTTTAAACCCTCATGTTATATTTTAGCATTGACCTCTTATTGGGGGTCACCATTCTTTTAAGTCATCTAACTGAGCGTATTTTTTTGTGTTGTTACCGAGCCCTTTTCACCCAACCTATCGGTCTTTTCTTTCTATTTGGGTGTTATTTTTATTATGCCTAAGTTAGGTGGTTTTCCCTAGGTTTGGGTGCCTAAATTATTGTGCCTTTGAGGGTTTTTTCTGGTTGATCCCACTGTTATAATTATTTTTCCTATGCAGTTTGGTTGACCACGGATCACGGGTTCTAATCTGGACCATTCCTCGTAGACCTCGCAAGGTTTCCCACTGATGTCACTAAAGTGGTGTGAGGTGTGCGAGATGTCACCATCTGTCAAGTATGGTAGAGTGGGGTCTGTCCTGATGCGCTAGCAGTGACAAGTGGATGTATTTTCTACAGTGGATATTAAATGATGGGGATTAATGATGACCATCCCTCACAGGCCTCGCATGAGAAGATTAATGTTTTTGAAAATGCCGCGAGGTTTGTGAGCCGGTGAAACGTGGCTTGGCTCTGCAGAACAAGGGTGTGGGGTGGGGCCTGCTGCTCAGTCGCGGGTTCCTGATTACGAGGGGTGTGATTGGCTACTGTTTTTCCCAGGTGGTGATGTGGATTCTTCAACGACCTTTGACTCGATCTGAGTCATCCGACATGCCAAGTTTTTTCACATCGACGGTTTGAATTCAAAAGGTTACTGTTCACCCGTGTGAGGATTACTTGCGCTTTGCAAGTTATTTTCATTAATGGTGTGAGCTTTTCAGTTGATTTTCCTCCTGATTTCCTTGCGTGCAAGTGGTATTCATCTAAAAATGCAATGATGGGCTGTACGCCATTTTCCATGAGCTCAAAATTATTCTGTGGTGGTGACGTTAGCCACTAATCGCTCATTTTCTTGTACTACATTTTGAGCAATTAATGTTCCCTGCACCAGCTTGCTCGATAAATGCTCGCTAATTTTCTCATTTGTATCATTGCATTTTGAGTTGTGTTTGTTTGTAGGTGATTATTTTCTTTCTGAGTTCAAGGCTCACGAGCCCAATGGATAAGTCAGTGGTACAACGAAGCGCTCGGGTGAGTGTAGTGAATTTGCAACACAAGGAGAAACAAATTGTTCCTAGTACTTCTAGAACGATCACTCAAAGGGTGGAGATGAGGTTTGGATGTTCCACGTCACCTGTTCAGCTCTCTTCGGGCTCTAATGGTGAGGGGTCTAAAACTGATTCAGACTACTGCAGTTACCTCACGACCTTGACTGAACTCATGGGAGTTGATGAGGAGGTGCTCACAGTTTCTCCAATTACTGCGATGGCACCATGTAATGTTGTTGGTTCTAGTGCTGGTACATGTAGGGGTAAAGAACTGGTCTCGCTTCTTACTGAAGCGAGAACCAAGAGCGGTCGCTTGTATCAGGGCTGTGTGGTTAGTCTGGGTGTTGGGAAATGAGTGGTGTTGCTGGGGTGGTGTTTTTTGTGGTATTACAGTGGTTTGGTTTTGGTGTGGACATGCACATGGGTGGCGGTGTTTTTTGTCTTTTTCAGCTGGTTACAGCAGTGTAACCATTTTTGGTTCCTCTGTGTGTATTGCAATTATTCTTGATGATGAGGATTTTTTTGAAATGTAAATTTGAATTTCATTTGGTTAAAGTGAAATACATTTTGAAATGAACAATGGAGCCCGATGCTTGTTGCTCTCCTTTTCTATAAAGGAGATTTCACGACTCATTGTTGGGAGTCGGATTTTTGGTCCTAAGGCTTAGAATATGTATAGTTAGAATTTTATTGTGGTATTTTGAAGGTCCTAACTAGGAAATTATTCCAGGTCGGGAATTGTATAAGATAAGCATGCTATGCTTCTGTAATGGAAGATATTGAAACAAATCTAGAAAAAATTAAGACAATTGCTCTCCTGTGTATATATCATGGATTGTGAATGGATTTATCAATGGTTTATTCATTCAGTCTCAATGGTATATTTGAATGTGTAATTCATTTTCCTACTTTAACTTAATGAGTTAATCAAATTCTTGGAAAGGAATTATAGGTTTGTGATAATATGCTCAAGATTCATTAAGGAGTATTGTTTTAAAAATTGAAAGATCTCATAATGTAAAGCATTATGGTGATAAGTTCACGATGTCTGGGTTATGTTTTATATGACTCCTACCCAATGGATGAGGCACTGGATAGTTTGTTCAAGATTATTTTAGAAGTACAAGACTGTTGCTCTAAGTGTAGTGGTTCAAGATCTGAACATCTTAAAAAATCACTGTTTGTTTCTTTCGAGATACAAATCTTATATTAAGATTGTTTTCCTAGCTCTAAATAGTCATTATTGTTCTTTGTTTTGCCAAAAACAGGGTAATTGCTATCTACTTGAATTAATGGGGAATGTATCTATAGTAGAAGTGTTCTTAAGACATAAACAATTTTTATGAACACATTTAGGAAAACCCTCCTTGGTTTCACAGAGCCAAAAGTGTAAGAGATCTTAGTCATTGACTAAATCTCGTTAGTTGGTCATTAGCTTTGTAATTTCTTGAATATAGAGTTTGACAACCTCTTAGAGCATTATGAAGCCTTAATGGGTAAAATAAAACACCAACACCCCTCATGGGAGCCAACTCTATATATAGGTGGACCCTGCCAAGTATTAGCGGCAACAAAACAATATCGCCCGCCCTTCTATATATTCGATTTTTTATTAGATGGTTTTAAATTTGTAAAATATTGTAACACCCCTCCATTTTTCTTTCTAGACTGGACAGTGTGTCCTTGTTTTGTTTTGATTTATGTTTTTGGAGATTCAGATACTTTATCTTGTGTGTGTATTTGATCGCTTTTTATAGAGCGACGAACTATTTTATGTGATGTGATGTGGTTTATCCGATGCTTTAGTTTACATGCTTTAATTGGTGTAATGATGTTAGTGGATATAACATGTGATTTCATATGGGATTATTTGAAGTATTATGGAAGAGACAGTTGTAATGCTTGTATTGGTGAAGGGGACGGGTTCACATCACTCGCTTGCGAGCGCCCTGTGATTCCGTGATTTCCTCTTCACGGTGTGTATTTTATGCTACTTATATATATATGATGTTTACTTGGTTTTCAGGTTTGCAGGTACATGACATCGACTCCACCTAGTTTCATAGGTTTGAGCATGTTGATCAAATAGTTAATTTAAACGGGAGATAGTAGCTAGGTAACTTGTGTCAAGTGTACACCCTAGCCATAGTGTGTCGTCAGTCGTGTGTGTCAAGTCATTGTTTGCCATGTTTTAATGTTATTTAATTCTGAAGGGATTCTTGATTTGGATATAAATATTTAGAATTATTGCTTTAAATTATGCATTGTGGATAGAAGTTTATATTTAAATTAATTAATTAAATTTAATTTAATCCAATGGGTTGAATTTAGTTATTAAATAATTAATTAATTAATTAAATGTGATGTTAAGAAAATTAAAAGAAAGAAAAGAATTAAAATTAATTTTGGAATTTTATTTCAATTAGTGGGAATTAAATTAGAATTTGGAATTAAATTTGTATTTGGGAAATTAGTTTTCAATTTTTGGAATTAATTTATTAATTGGAATTAATAAATTAAATTAATATTAGATTTGGTTGTTGAAGATATTTTCAATTATGCCAACATGTGAGAGTTGAACTTATTAAAGAGTTTGTTGCTAATTCATTCACGAAGAGAATTTTGGGGAAATTGAAAAGAAAGAGGAAATTTTATTCATGGGAGTGGGGGGATATTTTTGGAAAGAGAAAGATATTTTTTTGGGAGGAAGATTTTTTGAAAAATACATAGGGGTTTTGGTTTTGGGAAATTCTTGGTTGTAGAATTACATTGGAGTTATTCTGGAAAATTTTGTTGTGTTTGTGGATTGCTTTCTTGGTTGGAATCACTGGATTGTTGGATAGAAGTTGTGGAAGCTTTGGAGGAAGCTCTACATCAAATTTCCATTTCCCGAAGCTTCTTGACTCAGGTTTTCTTTTGTGTTTTTGTATTGTTCTTGGTTTGCTTTTAAAATTGTAGTGATTAAAGATTTGTTTGTTAAATCTATTTAGGAAAAGAATTTGTTGATAGAAGAAAGAAAATTAATAAATAAAATTAAAAGCTTCTGTTGTTCCCGTGAAATTTCTTCAGGGAAATTATGAAACCTCTATTGAATTTAGTTTATTTGAGGAAATTGTTAGTTTCGTTATTAAATCAAACATATGGGTAAAACAACACATTTAGATTTGTTTTAGAAGATTTAATTCGCTGTAGAAATGAATTTATTTCTAAAACCTCTATAGAAATTGCAGTGGAAAAATCTAAAGGATTTGAAAGCTTCTGGATGTAAACTAGATTCCTCTTAGTTTTCTTGTTCTCTTATTTGTCTATGAATTTGAAAAAAAAAGATTAAAAGATTTAGTTTTAAACCTCTGTAAATCTTGGGTTGTTCTCTGAGAAAAATTGCATTATTTCACATGTAGGTGAATGTTTTCACAGATTTTCCCCAATTTATTTATTATGTTAAATTTGTTTTATATATATATATATATTATATATATGTTTATAAATAAATATATATAATATATATATATATATATATATATATATATATATATATATATATATATATATATATATATATATATATATATATATATATATACAAGTTTTATTTTGAAAATATAATACTGTTTTGAATTTATTTTCGTCGCCGTACAATCGACGAAATAATGTAAAAGACTATTAAAATTCATCAAAAAGCGAGTTTGTTGTTCGTTGTTTTTGGGCGAGGGTTTTGCTTAAGTAAAGGGGATGGGGAGGAGCTTCCTCCCCACTACCGCCCCCATGCGAGAGCGGTTGTGTGGGGGAAGACCCCCTCCGCACCCCCGTTCCAAGTCTTCCTGGGGCCGTGCCATGGTAAGGGAAGAGGGTCGGTTGTGTAACCGCCGCCACTCTCCATACCATGCGGAATGTGTGGTTCCTAATAAACCAAGGATGGGACATTGAACCGTCTGGTCTTTTTTTCTATTCAATGAAATTTCGAATTTGTATGGAGTTTCGGTTGGGATTATAATATGTGATATGTATATATATCATATATAAGTTATAAATATATATTTTATATATTATATATATATAATTTATATATTGTATATATGTATATATATACTGTATATATGTGGTGATTAGATATTGTATATTATTTCAATATGTTTAATTTGGAAAATTAATAATAAAGTGTATTTTATTTTGGATTAACAATTTGTTATTTTGTAAATATTAGTAGATATATTTAATGTATATATACAAAGTATATATAGTTAAATATATTACTATATATTTAATGTATATATTACATGCGTATTTTCAATTAGGAGTATATTCTATATTTATTTTGTTTTATTTAGGTGCATGTAATTTAGTTTTGAATGAAGATTTTAAAAGATAAGGTTTGAATGCATGGTCAAATTGATAAAGAAAAATATATATTATATATATATTGAAGAAATTACATGTTTTAAATGGAAAATTGAAAGGGATATAGGTTTTGGTTAGAAAATTGAAAGGATTTACTTGCATAGATTTATGTTATTTTAAAAGTAAATTAAGGAGTTGTTTATATTGATGAGGCAATTAATTATTTTTATTTATTTATTTCTATTAGAGCAATTAGAATATTGTGAATGGAATATGAAAGGGATATGGATTTAGAATCCAAAAATATAAATTTTCCTCGTGATTGCCTTAAATGTTTTATTTTCTCCATTTTTCGTAAAGGGATGTAAATTTAAATTGTTTAAGATTTCCTAATGGAAATGGAAAAAGGGTTATATGATTATTTGAGTTAACCCAGTAATTGTGTCTTTGACTTTGTCAATGTTACCTATTGATTGAGGATGGATTTAAGAAATCCAAATATTAGATTTGATTAATGACTTGAATTCTTTTTGTAACTTTTTCTTCAAGTTGCATTTTGGGATATGGGATTAAGTGTTAGTCCAAAATTGTAAGACTTCTAGAGGATTTTAGAGGATGAGGGTTGTCGTTTCTTTATGTCAACCGGTTGTTTTTCCCTTGGATAGTGCATGGTGTCTTTTCAGTAATTTACCTGGTTTTCACGAATGAGGATGTTTTGTACCTCCTGTGAAAGGAGTGGACTATGTGTTCTGTTGCCTCCAAGATGTTTGGAGTGGGTTCTATTTTTTGTTTCCTCCTTGAGATGGAGTGGTTATGATGCCTAGGTTGTATGCACTTGTGATTCCCTTGGTGATTAGTTTGTTTGTGTGTTGTCAAGTAGAAGAGTGGCTTCCATTAGGGGCCGAAGCCCAAAGAGGTAAGACTGGGTAACCTTTGGAAGTAGTTTAACCAAGTGATAACTAAATTAATGTACTTAGATGATTAGGATGCATTTCACACTAATCAAGATAATTTAGCCTCACTCATAGACACAAGGGCTCGTTTAGACTTGGGATGAGTGGGAAGGCCTGAAATGGCATGGTCATCTATCTTGTCCTTATGAGAGGTATTTGATTCCGCATGAGTGAGCATGAGGGTCGGGGTTTGGTTGAGGTCACCAGGATATCTGAAGCCTATGAAGAATGCCCAGAGGAGATCTCATGACTAACTGTGTGATGATACTCTGTCTAGGACAACACTTGTTAATTGTTTTATGTGTATGGTTCTCCGAACATACTTGATCTATTTTATGTCTGGAAGCAATGTGACCTATGTCAGTGATGTGTGAGTTGTACTTGTTTAGTTCTTTGGTTGTTTGTGTCAGTATGAGTCTGCCTATGGTTAGAGGTTGTAGATATTTGTCCATGTTACATTGTTACTATCTCCTAGCATGGGGGGTGGGCCTTTGGGTACCACTTGGTTGGGTGGAACATGCACCATACACCGTTGGGTCCCCATTTATCTTTAGTACTTGGTGGCGAGACATCCAGTTGGACAACTCACAATTCTTGTTTTAAATTATAGCATTGTAATATTTCAATTTGTATAATTTATTTTATCCCTCTTATGTTTATGAGGTGAAATTCTGTAATTGTAACACATTTGTACTATTGCCTCATTTTGGGAATGAGAGATGTATCTATTGATTATGTTAATGATTATGAAAATTGTATCTTGGATGGTTATCTCATCATGTTATGTTATACATTTATGTTGATTTAATACTTATTGCTTAAAGTAATTTAATGCTATGGTTATATGTAAGATGTATGTGTGGGTTTAAGTAATCCCAACCTTGTAGCCTTAGAGGTTTTTGTTAATTAGTAAGTGAATGTGTATGTTAATTACACTTTAAAAAAAATAAAAATTGGTTCGCTTAAGTCGTTAATTACAACTTCCTTTAGGGTTACTAGGCGGGGTATTACAAATATAATAAATATATAATTATATATATATAAGTAATATTTTTATATATATTTATATGTATATATATGTATATATGTATATATACTTAAATATTTAAATATACATTTAATATTTATTTGGAAATTGTAATTTAATTTAAATATTTAAATAATATATATTTGTGTATATATATTTATATATAATTATGTATATATTCAAATGTATATATATTTAAATGAATATGTTATAATAGGTGCATGCAAACACACAAATTAGATGATTTAAAAGAGGAAATTGATTTTTATATAGTTGTAACTGGGAAATTTAATTAAATATTTAGATTTAATTCCCTTGTTGATTGTAAATGAAATTGCATTAAGTTAGACTATTTTGAGCATTATATTATTTTTTTCTTAAAATGGAAATTGGATTTAGGAAATCCTAATGATAGTTTCTATTACTATGCCTGAATTGCCTATTTAATTATGATTTCTTTTGTTCACGTAAGTGGGGAAATTTGTTAGTTGTGTATGCAAGTCTTCCAGATGCTGTAATTTTATGAGGGGGTTGTTGTGATTGATGGTTCAACCATTTGTTTTCCTTGGGTAGTGAACTTGGTTGTAATTCAATTTGAACACCCGATTACTACGAATGGGATGTGTTGCCTCTTGCATTATGGTTGATATTTGTTATCAATTTTTGTGCACTTTGTTTACCCTTGGGTTTTGGATTAGATCCTTGTGTTGTCAATAGGGGAGTGGCTCTCAATGGGGGTCGATGCACAAAGTGGTGCTAGGGTAACTCATGTGAGAGTTAGTTAATTCAGTGGAAATTAAATAAATGTATTAGGGGAAAGGGTAGATTAAAACATATAACTTGTTAATTATGCCTCACTCACGAGCTCAAGGGCTTGTTTAGACTTGAGATGAGACGAGAAGGCCTGGAATGGAAAGATCATTATCTTGTCCCTTTAAAAGATATTTGATTCTACATTGGTTTGCATGTGGGGCCGGGGGTCATGAGAGGTTACCAAGGTAACCCAAGATGGGGGTTGGGGCCTAGGAAGATTTGCCAGGGTAACCCATGCTACTTTGCGATGACACTCCTCCTGTGCCAGCAATTTGTATTGTTCAATGATGTAATTGATTCTTTTACTCTGGAAGCAATGTAACCTTCATGCTATGTATTATACTTGTTTAGTATAGTCTCATGTTTTCCTATGTCTTTAGGTTGTTGGTTTTGCCTAGGAAGCCCTTTTACTATCTCCTAGCATGGGGGGTGGGCCTTTGGGCACCACTTGGTTGGGTGGAACGTGTACCTTACACCATTGGGTTTCCACTTCATGTTCGTGATGGCGGGATCTTCTAGATTGGAGAGCTCGCTTGTTCTAGTTACTATGTACCATCTCTTATGTTCTATTGGATCAGTTGAATGTTATTATATATGTACTACTCCTCATTTGTATTCACGGAGGATCCTTGTATCATTGTAATTGTAAAATTATTTGTATGATCTACCTCATTTGGAAATGAGCTTTGTAATTGCTTAATTGAATGAATGTAATCTATGAATGATTCTTTTATGTACTTTGTATCTTATGGAATGAGTTTAATGTTGTTGGATGTATATTCTTTATTTCATGAGTACAATTTATATGCTATGGTTAGTTTACTTTTGTATGCCAATCTCTCCACAAATTTTGCATCCATACTATAATGAATTTTATATCGCTTTTGTTAATAAGATTATGCTAACGTATTTGAGCAATCCACACACATTCAAATTAGCATAATCACATTTTACAATGGAGTAAGGCTGGACATTTTGGTGGAGGTAAAGTAGTTAATTTAGTTTGATTTTATTTGCTTTCATGTTTGTGCACAAGATTCATTGAGATTAGGTCATTTGATTATTGAATTGGGCTTGTTATTGATTCATTTCCTTTATTGAATTCATTAATCTTATTTCCCCTATTCACATTTAAATATTTTAAATTATTTAATTAGCTAATTATTCCTCTAAAATTAAATAAATTATATAATTTACTTAATTTTACTTTGCACATTCCTCTAAAAATTAATCTTTGGAGAGAACTATCTAAAAAGTAAATAAAATTATTATTTTATTTACTTCCTAAATATATCATTCTATCTTTATTCCTCCAACTCTAAATTTAGTGGGTTGACTGAAAAACAACCTTAGTTCACTCTCACTTACTTTCACTTCATCCTCTCATGCAACTAATCCTCTAATTTAGGAAGCCACTTAAATCATCATCGTATCCCCTCATCTTGACACATGTCGTGTGCATGTTTCTCATGATTTCTTAAAAATCCTCATCTATTGATTCACCTCACATCCTACACTATTGATTTGATATCACTAAAAGCTATTAAAAGTCCTTTAGCCATTCAATCTCTCCATGAATTTTGTATCCATACTATACTCAATTTTATAGTGCTTTTTCCAACAAGGTTATTCTAACATATTTGAGTAATCCACATACATTCAAAGTAGCATAATCACATTTTACAATGGAGTAAAGCTAGACATTTTGGTGGAGGCAAAGTGGTTAGTTTAGTTTGATTTCATTTTATTTAATGTTTTTTGCATACACTTCATTGAGATTAGGTCATTTGATTATTAAATTGGGCTTTTCATTGATTCATTTCCTTTATTTAATTCATTAATCTAATTTCCCCTAATTCACATTCAAATATTTTTAATTATTTAATTAGCTAATTATTCCTCTAAAAATAAATAAATAATTTAATTTATTTAGTTTGACTTTGAACATTCCTCTAAGAATAGATAAATCATTATTTTACTTATTTCCTAAATATATCATTCTATCTTTATTCCTCCAACTCTAAATTTAGTGAGTTGACTAAAAAATGGCCTTAGTTCACTCTCACTCACTTCCACTTCACCCTCTCATGCAATTAGTCCTTTGATTTAGGCAACCACTTAACTCCTCATCATAACCACTCATCCTGACACATGTCACGTGCATGTTCCTCATAATATCTCAAACATCCTCATCTATTGATCTCACCTCACATCCTACATCATTGATATGATATCACTGAAATCTATAAAGCATCCAAATTTTATCCATTC
This sequence comes from Sequoiadendron giganteum, assembly GCA_007115665.2. Classification (NCBI taxonomy): domain Eukaryota; kingdom Viridiplantae; phylum Streptophyta; class Pinopsida; order Cupressales; family Cupressaceae; genus Sequoiadendron; species Sequoiadendron giganteum. The sequence goes on from CM021106.1 coordinate 263,202,073, forward strand.
AATCTCTCTATGAATTTTACATCCATACTATACGAGAAATTTTATATTGCTTTTGCTAAAAAGGTTATGCTAATATATTTGAGCAATCCACATACATTCGAAGTAGCATAATCCATATTTTACAATGGAGTAAGGCTAGCAAGGAAAACTTTAGTGGTAAATCTTTTCCAGTTGGTGAATAGTACAAGCTAAAAAGGAGACTGAATCGCCAAGTTTTTACAAAAAAATGATCTCATCTCAATTAATTCGCCTATGCATTATTTTTTAAAATAATAAATTGAACTAATTCGCCATGTAAACGATGCATCATTAGAACTGATTCGCTAGTAGTTTATATTGTAATTAAAAATATTAATTATATTTGCCAATAATATTATATTCCTACCATCAATTTTGGGGTATTATCGCCACTAATAATAAATTACCATTTAATTTTAGGATATTCTAGCCTTGAACAGGGTTTTTATTTATGTCCATCGATTAGCTTTTTAATCGGATGGCTACAAGTTGATTCCACTACCTATATGCATGTACCTTTTAAAAGGCTTGTTGAGGCCTAGAATTTGTTTTGGGCCACACGATTAAATCTAATTGCATGTCCCAAAATAAATTTTGGGCCTCAATAGCCTTTTAAAAGGGGGTAAGTGCAGCAAGATGGTTCCCAAAAAGGGGACTTAAGTGGACAACTTTTTTCTGAAATCAGGAAATACTGACCTTGGATGTGAAATTGAGGATACTTAGACTCAAAATTTTGAGATGGAACAAAAAGAAGGATTCAAGTGCTCCGAGTCTACTTTCTAAAATACTAATTTATTTTGAAAATGATTGAGATTAAGGGGTTCAAATGAGGGACGTACACAAATTGGTGTTGTTTTTTTCAGAAAAACATAACATAGCAACTCTTGTACGACCCTCGTACGGTGAACTTTTTTTTAGTATTTTTAAAATCGCAAGTGTCAGAAGTTAGCTAACAGTATGTAGTTGATGCATGATTTTTCTGATAAATTTTTAATGAATATTTGATTTTTTACTAATTTCCGAAGTGAACATATCCTGAAAATAGAATTTTGGCTGTGCTACCCCTACAAATTTTGGAAACTAATTGATTTGTTTTTTTTTTAAATTTTTAAATTTTGTAGTGGAGTCTAGTTTCTAAAAATGTAATTTATTTGAAAAATTGATGAGCGGTTAATTTATAACGAAAAAAATACCAAACACTGCTTTTTGGCAAAAAAAAGACATACATATAAAATAAATTATGGATGAAAGACTTAATATTTTCAAAAAGTGAAAAAAAATTACATCGTTGGATAGCTAAGAGATAACCCAACATTACCCATGTGCTTGATTTTTTCGATATTGAACCACGTACAATCCTGACGGTGAGCACGAACTCGATTATGAGAAATATGGTGGATTTTTTAAAAACACGTCTCTGGTCGTTGGGAATGCCCTCCAAGCCTTTGGGTTGGAATTCCAAGGCAATACCAAGCTTAAAGTTTGGTAGTTCCCAAAGTAAGATATAACATGAGTGCGTTATAACGAGAGCGCGTTATAACGCGTTCACGTTATATATTGCTTTTGACATGGTTTTTGCTTCTATGGGGAACATGTCTACTAGCACATAACGCGAGCACATTATAATGCGCTCGCGTTATGTCTTACTTTATGTTTAATGCTAATATATTAATGTATGCTGATATATTTTTATGTACACGTATGTATGTATGCTTGTATGGATGTAAGATTATATGTAGAAATGTATTATTCTTGTATGTATGCATTTATGTATGTCTTTAGACGAAGGGAGAATTTAGAGAGAGTCTAGAGAGATGGAGAGGGGGTTGAAGTGAGAGTTTAAGAGAGAGGGAGTGGGAGAGAAGGGGTTGGATTGAGGGGGACTTAGCTAGGTAGGGTGGGAGGGATAGAGGGGGGGTCAGAGAGAGAGAATTGAGGAGAGAGAGAGAGAGAGAGAGAGACAAAGAGAAAGAGAGGGTTATGTAGGTAGGGTGCGAAAGGGAGAGACTTGAGAGTGTGAGAGGGAGAGACTTGAGAGTGTGAGGGGGGTGAGAGGGAGAGACTTGAGAGATAGGTAGTGAGAGGGAGTGTGAGAGAGGAGTGTGAGAGGGTGGTAGGGATTGATTGAACGAGAGGTACGCAAAAAGAGGGAGATGGTAGATAGAGACAATTAGAGAGGGTGGGAGGGAGGGAAGGAGGGAGAGGTGAGATGTATAGATAGAGAGAAAGTGATAGGGGTTGAGGGTATAGGGTTGAGGATTAGGAGGACCTATAGGGTTGATGGTTTCTAGGGTATTAGGGTTTAAGGTTTGAGGGTTGATGGAATAGGTTTGATGGTAGAGGGTATTTGGTTGAGGGTATAGGGTAGAAGGTTTAAGGTTTAAGCGTTTAGGGTTGAAGGGTTTGGGGTTAAGGGTTTAGGGTTAAGGGTTTACTTGGTTGAGGGTAGAGGGTTTAGGGTATAGTTTTGAGGGTATATAGTTGAAGGATTAGGTTCAGGGTCCAATGTAAGGGGTAGAGGGTTTAGGGTTTAAGGATTGAGGGTTGAGGGATTAAGGGTTGAGGGTTGAGAATTGAGGGTTGAGTGTTTAATGTATAGGGTAAAGGGTAGGAGTTTAAGGGTTGAGGTTGGAGTGAGGAGTTTAAAAGAGTATAGGAATT